>CAXKVI010000002.1:95753462-95795874 GCA_964058755.1 Campiglossa producta | reverse complement strand
GTCATGATCGTTAGTGGGGTTGGCGAAGGATTTCGGCAGTGATATTGGCAGGCTCCGTGCTGTGAAAAATCTGGAAAGAAACGGAAGTTAACTATTTATTCTGGAGCACAGCAAATCAATGTAAAACCCAGCTGGAACATTATTGCTGTAAAAAAATTTAGAAAAATGCTTTTTTCAAGTTTTATTTAATTTTTTTCATGACATATCTACCGTCCAAAATCTTTCAAGAAAAATTGATTAATGTAAACGGCTAGTCAATTTAATTTGGAATCAACGCACATGCAAACGAAATTGATCCCAAAATTGAACAATGTAAACAGCACTTTAATACAATAATTTCTTTAATATCAAACTTTTTATTGTTATCGCAAATGCAGTTTTTATTAGTAATATGAATACCTGAATTTCCGCAGACTATATGTAAAGAATTAAATTATAAAAATAGCAATACTATGTACATGTTTTTCGTTGATGGTTCACTAAGGTACACTGCAGATAAAGTGTTCCATATGCCCTCACAGGTTTCCAGCACGATATTGCGCACAGTAGTCTAACCTAATTGGTGCATGGAAGCAACGACTTCATAAGAGGTTCTGTGCGCAAGATACCTATCAAGTTCGAGTAAACAAATGCAATGTAATTGATTACATGAGCTTTTCGGTTCATGCGAATGTAAGCATCACAATCCGACTTTACTTACATTACTGTTATGACTAACCGCTCCTCGGCACTTATTTGCTGCTTGGGTTTTTCAAGAAATCCAGCCACCAATTCGATAAGTAAGTCGTAAGTAGGACGCCTCATTCTTGTGAGCAAAAATAGTTTCTCGTCATCCTCCTTGTTAATAAGGAAGACTTGAGCAAAAAACCCATTGGATTTTCGATCCATATTGTATGGGTGAACTGCCCATCGGCGGACTCTCCTTGATTGTTGCTCACGTCGGTACATTCGTAGAACATTTAAAAACGCAAAGTCTAAAAACGCGTCTGTGCTCATTCTTATGTAGATTAAGTAATACCTTAAATAAAGAACGATCTTGTTAGTAATATAATATTTCTTTACTGCAGCCACCACTGCTAAAAACATACAAAAATGTCGGGAGAGGTACCTTCCGCACTTTTAAGTAGTAGGGGGTTAACATGGAAACTGTTACTTTTTTTGGTAACTCTTTACAACAGCACGGAACTGCGAAAACTTGTCAAAAATCTTGGGATTCGTGACCCTGAGGCCAAATCCCGTCTTTTGAACCCCATCCCAAAATTTTAGCTAATTTATTAGCAGTTGACAGCTAAACTAGACAATTACCCCACTGGCAAATAGTTTTCAAACTTCGTCGCTGAGGATGGAATCTGCCTCCTTCACACCGCTTCCTGAGGTACCTCGGTAGACAGGTTTGTAAAGTTTTTGCAAGCTGTGGCAGTCGCCCAATGGCCCCACAAATGATAGTGCCTTCAAAATATGCCACAAAAGAGCATAATTTTGAAATTACTTTTATTATTTAACGCCAATATTTTTCACTTAATCACTTATGTATTTAGTTTAAAAAAACACCACTTATTTTACGAATAATAAATTGAGAGCTAGAAAACAGCTGACAGTGATGACAAAGTGTATGCGCTAAGTGGAGTATAATCGAAGTCTAAGTGGCCAAGTCAAGTCAAATCTATGCAAAGTATCGGTAATGGCACCTTAATGGTTGCTTAACCCCCGAATTCTGTAAGCTGTCTCTAGTCACTAATAGAGACAATTCGTGTTCCAATTCCATGTTGTCCAATTACAAACCTCAAATGACAGATCTCAATTTTGTGACTTGAGATGAGACAAAATTACAGAATTCCAGGGTAAGTCAACTCAAGTAGGGTAATCGATTACATGCAAACTTCCTCGATTACTTTCCTTGAGTTCGATCACTGTACGTTAAATAAAACGCTCAGATTCTGCTTAATAGGTAGGTTCAAGTGGCTGCCGCAGAGGCACACTTAGGCCAGTTTTGAAAGGCCCGTTATGATACCACCAACACAAGGAAAGTCAGTCCCGTGACCCACCCATATGGAAAATCCCTGAGTTGTTGGGATTTTCCACATAGCAGAATCCCGGGACTGACACTCCTAAACCGACACCGTTACTCCTCCTCGAACCACTTAGATGACTTTATGAAGCCCATCAAGTCCTTTATGTCCAGTTCCGCGATCTGGCTTAGGCTATCTAGGAACGGAACTCCCAAAAAGCGCGTTCTCGCGCCGCTTAAAGCCGGACAGTTGCAGATGAGGTGCTTCAATGTTTCCTCCTCCTCATCATCTTTGCAACTCCTGCAGCATCGTCGGTAGGGCACACTTAGCCTTTCTGTATGCCTACCAATGAGGCAGTGACCGGTTAATACCCCTATCAATATGCAGATTTCCCTCCTAGTTAGGGCATAAATGCGTCTATACCTTTTAAGATCCCATTTTGGACAGGTTTGTTTCGATATCCGACACCCTGGGGATTGCAGCCATCTTTCGTTGGCTTGACGGAGTGTGTGCTCCTTCAGCCTTAGTTTGCATGTGGCAAACGGCATACCTAAGCGCTCTTTATCCTGAAGAACCTGCTTGGTCGTGCCCTGCCTGGCAAGCTCGTCTGCCTTACAGTTTCCCTGAATGTCCCTATGTCCCTGGACCCATATGAGGTTTACGCGGTTCTGTTGGACCATCTCCTGAAGAGATCGACGACAGCTGAGCGTCAGTTTAGAGTTGAAAATAGTGATATCCTCTCCGATAACACGTTTGCCTAACCAGGCCGCGGCGTCCAGGATTGCCGAGACTTCCGCCTGGAAGACGCTACAATGATCAGGTAGTCTGAAGGAGAGCTCAAGGTCCCAATCCATTGAATAAACCCCTCCTCCAACTCTGCCGTCCAACTTCGAGCGGTCGGTGTATATGGAAGTGCCACCATTTGTTTCGGGACACCAATCCGTCCTCTCCCAGTCTTCTCTGCTGGGAATGTTTATTTTGAAACAGCTATCCCCGACTGTAGTGATCGCACAACGATCTGTGCTTAGAGGGAGAAAGCTGTAAGATTCCAGAATAGTGTAGTGTCCAATAGTACCCGCAGCCCAACTGGAGGTTTCTCATAGGCGCAGAGCTGATGCCGCCGCTGACCGAAACCCTTCCAGATCAAGTGGCAAAATGCCCAGAATGACGTGGGGGGCTTCGTTGGGCGTTGTCCTTAGCGCACCGCTTATACAGATCATATTGGATCTATGGACTTTCCGCAACAGATTCAGGTATGTTGCCTTGCTCAGCGCCGGCCACCATACCACCATACGACTCCATACAGCATGATTGGGCGAATGATGGCCGTGTAGATCCAACTGCATACTCTAGGGCTGAGCCCCCATTTTTTGCCAATGGCTCTTTTGCATGTGTAAATGGCTCTTTTGCATGATACTAAGTCCGCAGCGAGAGGACCACCTCGAAACCTCTCGCAGTGCTACTTGCCTCAGGTCACACAGAGTTTGTGGGAACTTGCCTCTGAATGCAATAGCTAAATCGTCTGCGTATGCCACTATCTTCCCGCCCCCAGCTTGTGTCACGTAGCAACGAGTTGACTGTGCGGTTCCATAAAAGCGGGGAAAGAACACCACCCTGCGGCGTTCCCCTTGTGACATAGCGTGATAACTCAACCGTACCAAGTGAAGAAGCTATTTTCCTTCCTCTTAGAAGTTGGTCAATTAAAGCAGTTAGAGGTCTATCTACGCCCAGATTAGTTAGAGCGGAGTTGATCGCCTCCGGGCTTATATTGTTGAAAGCCCCCTCAATGTCTAAGAAGGTCATGAGACAGTAGTCCTTTTCACACAGCGATTTCTCAATGACAGAAACTAGGCTGTGCAGAGCAGTTTCTGTTGATTTACTCTTGGTGTATGCATGCTGATAGCTAGAGATAAGGTTGCTATCAATAGAGGTTGAGAGGTAGTCGCTTAGTATCCTCTCAAAAGTTTTGAGTACAAGGGACGAGAGACTGATCGGTCTGTAATCTTTTGGCTCGTAGTGGGATGCCTTCCCAGCCTTAGGGATAAACACTACCGTGGCGCTTCTCCAGGAGCCCGGAATGTGGTTGAGAGCCAGGCAGGCTGTGAAGAGAAATACCAGCCATTTAGCTGATGTCTCCAACGTGTTTATAAGTTGCGCGGGTATAATCCCGTCCGGCCCGGCAGCCTTATACTATTCAAAGCTCTTAACTGCCCACCTTACCCTTTCCTCAGTGATGGGTATATTTACTGCCAGGTTTGTTGCAGGTGCTAGTGGTGCGTCATGCAGATTCCCCTGAAAATATGTATTCAAGAGCAGCTCAAGGGTTTCCTCTTCCGTGCTGGTCCAGGATCCGTCAGGTTTTCGCAAATAGCTGATGGCTGTTTGACTTTTCGAGAGGACTCGTCGTCGACCTTTTCGACGCCAGTGCAGAAATTTCTCCACGAAGTCCTCTTCGCCTGTCTCAGAGCTTTTTTGTAGGCCCTTAGTTTAGCTTTATATTCGTGCCAGTGAGGCTCAGAGCCGAGGCTCTTGGCCTTGTAAAATTGTTTCCGCCATGATTTACGGAGCGAGTCCAAATCGTAGGACCACCAATGTGGCCTGTGTTTACCGCGTGGTTTTGGCACTGGGCAAGCCTGTCCTAGAGCATTTGAGAGCGCCGATGTAAATGTAGTAACAAGACCCTCCAGCTCCTCTACTGATGAGAGGGCTTGTGAGGGCAGTACTGGCAGGTCTCTGTCTAATATTTCATTGTGTAACTGCCAATTAGTGTTACGTGGATTGCGCTTCATGATAGGTTGTTCTACAATAAAGTCTAGAACCATTTCTATGTAACGGTGGTCGGAGAGTGAATGTTCTTCCAGAACCCGCCATTTTCTGACCCACTCATAAGCGCCTTCACTACAGATAGTGAGGTCTATGACCTCCCTGCGGGTCTTATTGATAAAAGTAGGCTCATTACCCACATTCTGCTTAATAATTGGTACGCTTTATTCACTACTAAAAACCGTAGTACAATATCGCGGGTTAATTCACTGTTCAGTACTTCACTGTACAACACTTGAAAATAAACTGATTGAAGTGCGTTGTCTTTGCGCGGTTTATATACCCTAGCAGACAGCAGCTTCATAACCTAGAAATGTCTACACATTTCTGGGTTATTCGTGCAACAGTGTTCTCGAAACGTTTATCTATCGTCTTCTCCTCTTTGTGCCACATTCGCAAACATGCGAGCTGCCTCTCCCTCTCTCGCTCTCACGTCATGTATCTAAACAGCTGTATGTTGTGGTAGTGACGCTAGTGGTGGAAATACGCTAGAGTTGGGAGATGAGCGATTCTTGAGAACATTCGCCACACTGCCCTCCACCTAAGTCTGATCGTCCCGATCAGACCCATTTCGCAATCCAAACGTTGCTAGCCTAACCGGCGGAACCACTTACATTTTGTTCCGTGGAATTCCAACAGCCTGTTTGCGGTAAACAACGTCGTTGATCCGTTTCGCAACTCTGTACGGTCCTTCCCAGTTGCACTGAACTTTGGGAGACACACTTTTCCTCCGTTGTGGCCTGTATAGGAATACTAAATCTCCTTCCAGGAACCCTTCCGTTTCCTTTGCTTTGTCGTACCTGGTTTCCATGTTTTTGCTTATAGTTCTGGGGAATGGACCAGCTTCATCGAAGGTAATCCTCTCAACCGGTGTATCTGAGTTGCACTGCCTCCTTCGACCGTGACTCGTGGACCTCAGCACCTTTGCTCTGATGCACTCATCGCATTTGGCAATCCACTCCTTTACCGACAGACCGTAACCAACCCAATAAAATGTCTGCTTAATCCTCTCCAAGGTCTTATGCATTTCCCTAAGAACATCAGACACCCGCTTCCTTGGAACAACTATAAGCTTCCGAGCGCATTGACCATCCTCACTCTCCCATATTCGATGCAAACAACCGGATACCATTCGTAAACTGTTCCATTGTGCCCAATATGACTTGGCAACTGGACTCGCCGCTGACATTTCTTTTCTTGCTGGTCGTTTGTTTCGCTCAAACCCTCGGATCACACATGCCAGATCTGAATCTTCCTGTTGACTTCTCCGAATATTCTCAGGCAGGCATTTGTCTATCAAATCCATTGGTTGAGGAGGTACCTTTGCCTTTCGAGTGTCCCTGTGCTTCACCTCTAATGAAACTCCTTTGGTGCAATACCCAATGTTGTGTCCAAAGATCAGATGTACTTCTTGGCCATTGTATGTCATAACTCTATTTCTCAGGTTCATGTGAATGTCTCTCATAGCCAAGAAGTCGACGCCAATAATGACTTCGTCCACAATATCTGCCACTAAGAAGTTGTGGTATGTAGTCACATTCCCAATCACAACTTTGCACCGCACTTCTCCATGGACCAGCTTACTTTCACCAGTTACGGTCCGCAACTTTGCATCCTGTAATGGTCCCACTCTCTTATGGACCAAGTCACTTCGAGTGATGGAATGGGATGCGCCAGTTTTCACAGTGAGTAACCGCTCCTTTCCGTCCAAGAAACCTCTAACAGTAACATTACTTGCTTTCCCTCCGACCTGCGACACAGAAACTATGGGGCATTCATCTTGCTCATCTCCTCCAGCGTTACCCTTCCGTCCACTTGCATTGCCGAAGTCTCAGAAGCCGATGTTGCAATGACGCACAATATGGCCAGATTTTCCGCACTTGAAGCATTTAACGGCTGCTTCATTTTTCCGTTGCTTTCCTTTCCATGCTTCTAGGATTGCGTCCACCCACTCTGGTCGTTTTACTTCCACATGGTGAACCTTGTTATCTGGTTTACATAAAAGCGAGGCTGTCTCTTGTATTAAAGCGTGGGATACCGTCCCTGCGAATGTACTTTTGGGGTTTGCATAGGCGGATCGCTTCGTGTCTACATCCATTATTCCATTTATGAATCTTTGGATCTTTACCCTCTCGATGTATTCCACAGGGGCATCTGCGTTCGCCAAATGAGCTAACCTCTCAATGTCCCTTGCAAATTCCTGCAATGTCTCATTAGCCTTCTGAAAACGATTCTGTAGCTCCATTTGAAATTATCGCCACCGTAACGCCTCTCAACTGCACCCATCAATGCCTCATAGCTGTTCCTCTCACCTTCTGGAATAATTTGAAGGATTTCCGCTGCCGGTCCTTTCAAAGCTAAGAAGAGCGCAGCGACTTTATTCTCAAATTGTAGCTTGAACACCTGAAAAGGCACAGTACCGTCAAAGGTTGGGACTTTTACCTTCGGAATCCCCTTTGGAGCAGTTGGACGACTTAGCTGGAACTCCTGGATACGACTTCTCAGCGCATTTACTTCAGCGTCCATTTTATCCTGCAGCTGTGCAATTTTTGCATCTTATGTTCTGGTATGACATATAAACCTTGTATTCTTCCAGTTGGGTGCAGATCTGATTCAAACCGCCAATGTCATGTTTGTGTCCACGATTGTTACTGGATTTGGGGCATCCTTCTTCTCTTCTATTCTAGACGTTACCTCTTCCGAAATATAGAACTCATAATACTCAAGGTTAATTCCTTCCGCTTCCATAACCTCTCGTAAACGTTATTGTAGCTCTAACTTATTGCCTGTTGTTGTCAGTTCACGCCGTTCCAACTCGTTTTGGAGTTACTGGATCTTCAATTCGTTCAACTTTGTCATGTCCTTGCAACGTCCTTGCCACCTTTACAATGTCCTTGTTATCCTTTTCAATGTCCTTGTATTTAACAATACCGCTTCTGACACCAATTGTGACGAATTCGATGATTCCTCGATTACTTTCCTTGAGTTCGATCACTGTACGTTAAATAAAACTCTCAGATTCTGCTTAATAAATAGTACGCTTTATTCACTACTTAAAACCGTAGTACAATATAGCGGGTTAATTCACTGTTCAGTACATCACTGTACAACACTTGAAAATAAACTGATTGGAGTGCGTTGTCTTTGCGCGGTTTATATACCCAAGCGGACAGCAGCTTCATAACCTAGAAATGTCTACACATTTCTGGGTTATTCGTGCAACAGTGTTCTCTAAACGTTTATAGTAGTAGTAGTAGTATATTTATTTTCAATTATGCAAAAGACCATACATTAAAAAAAAACTTAAGGATAATCTTAAAAATAAATTAAATTTGCGGCAGTAACAAAAATGTTGTTGCGCAAAATTTAATGTTTTTTCTGCCGTTTGATTACTTTCTCAATTTTGACTTCTGAATTTTGACTTCGGAATTTTTACTTCTACAATCTTTTTTTCAGCCGTCTGATAGCTTTCTAAAAACGCATTGTTCATATTTAGTAGTATAAGTTACTAACTCCTCATTTCAATCCATTGTTGATCACTGACACAAAACTTCAGCAATTTTCAGCTGGAGGTGAACCATGTCGAAAACGCAAAAAGAAGTATAAAGAATTCGACTATCGTTTGAGTAGTATTGTTGCTTCATTTGGAAACGATAAACTGGAAAGCGATTTAATTAGCTTTATGCTTGCCATTGCACATAGTTTAAAATTCTAAGTTGTACTATTTTTTATACATATGTATATATGTACAATGTATATATCTTGACAAAAAATTCATTTTTCTGTCAAGTGTTTTCTGAATTTTTGTTTCTGAAGAGTGATTTCTGAATTTTTCATTCTGATTTGTTGTTTCTGAAAAAAGTTTTCTGAATTTTTCATTCTGACTTTTTGTTTCTGAAAAGTTTTTTCCGCCTTTTTCATTCTGACTTTTTGTTTCTGAAAAGTGTTTTCTGAATAAATTTTTCTGAAAAACAGAATTTCTGAATTTTTTCTTTTTGGATTTATTGGGGGCACCATAAATAACATGTGCGCCCGAAGTGTGTGGAAGAATTGGGGAAGGAAACCAGTTTCTAAATGCAACATATAGTTAGGTGTGTTCGAAGGTAAGAAAATAAGCTTCTTTACGAAGAAACGTAAGAGTTTTTCTACTTGTTCATGTACCTGCGCGCCATAAAACATAATAGATCTTGCGGCAGCATCAAAGATTTTAATTTTTTTCGAAATACAGATCCGAGGGTTATTTAAATAACTCAGCCATGTATCGCATATTGCAGCTTTTGCCTCACCAAGCTTTGTGTCTAAGTCTTTAGTAAAGGAGAGCTTGTAATTTACTATTATACCCAGATATTTCTACTCGTTCACAACTTCAACCGGATCATCACCAAAAGACCACTTGCAATCAGAAGAAAGCCTGCCACCCTTCCTAAAACCAAGGGCTTTTGATTTGGAAAGGTTTACCTTTAATGCCCACATCCTGCAGTATTCATGCAAAGCATCTATCATGCTTTGCAGATCTACAGCCGACTCCGCTATTAGAATTAGGTCATCGGCATACATCAAAAGCTTGATTTTCTTATTCGCGACTTCAACACCAGCTGGAAGGTAATCAATTAAATCGTTAAGATACAGAGAAAAAAGCACCGGGCTCAATAAACAACCTTGCCGAACACCCTGATTGACTGAAAACGGACTAGAGAGCTTTCCATTATACCATACCTGACTCGTAGAATCCCCATATATAAGGCGTAAAATATCAATCACATGACTTGAAAGACCATATGAGGCCAACTTATAGAAAAGCAAGTTACGAGGCACAGTATCAAAGGCACATGAAAAGTCTACAAAAAACACAAACTTTTCCTCTTCGCAGCAAAGTTAAAATTAACGATACTTGTCAAATTAAAAATGTTATCAATGGTTGAATAATTCTTACGAGAAAAAAACTGAAAATTTGAATAAAAAAAATTTTTGGTTGGTCATAACTCAGTCAGTTTAACGTAAATTTTAATCATTTCTAACTTGGTGGAAAGGGTATTTCATCCTCTCAAAATGAAATGAAATATCATAAAAATCGAGATAGCAATGGCGGAGATATTGACAGATTAGTCATCCTTTTTTTATTTCAAAAACTAAAATTTCAAAATATCTCAAAAACTGTTCAACTCTTAAATCAAATGTTTACATATTTGGAATCAGAATAAAATTCTATATAGGAATCATGCATCAAATGTCGAGGATATTTTTTACTGTCGGGTAGAGTTATCTATTCTTAACAATATTTTTTGAATGTTTCTTTTAAGCATTAATTGAAAATTGAGTTTTCTTATTTATTTTATTCACAACTATTTAATTATATAATAAAATAATTTATTATAAAAAAAAAATTATTACACAAATATTTTTAACCAATTATTCATTTAATTATTTGTTTTTGCAAACTTTTAATCCTGCCACTCACTTCGATAGTGTAGTACAGTTGGTTAGGTCTGGCACCCTTTGTTGAAATAATTGTATTTAAATAAATTTTTAATGATCTTAAAAGAATTTAATAAAAAATTTATATGAATTCCAGCTTTTATAATTTTATTTTCAGAGGAAAGTTTATCATCTTGGGATTAGTTTAAGTCCTAAGAATAATTTTCCGCTGATTTGGTACATTTTATGTACTAATTTGGTACAAAATCAGAAACCCCATTTTCCATCCCTGATGTATGTACGTCCACATTGTTTTATTGAATGCGTATAAACTACAAAAGCATTTTTATGGCTATAATGGATTCACGGGCATCAAAATCACTTCATGTAAAAATAATGCATCCGGATATATGTACACTCAGAGAAAAAAATACAGTATAATGAACTGGATTACAGGTTAAAACAACAGATTTCACAGGCGAAACCCATCCACAAGATATATCTGTTGAGACAACAGATGCTGTTCGCTCGTTAAAATTTGAACAGTTTTACTGTTTAATATAACAAATTTCTGTCCAATCGACTGTAATTAACAAAGATGACTTGATCCGAAACTCTTTCTCTCTTTTTTATTGTTTACTTAAAAGGGGTACTGGTTATGTGCTGCTAGTTGGCAGCATTGCATAATCGAGGAACATCTGCCAGCAGAAGCAGCGAAAAATCTCTTTACCAGACAAAATATATTGGCAGAAAACAGTGGGTGTTTTTGCTGTGATTTGAGATTTCAGTTAAAAAGGCGTTAAAAACACAATAAATAAGAGTATAAAATGCCAATCACAGGGATATGTGTCATAGGATTTGCTGGTGAGCAACGTTAACTTCAATTTCCCTATTAGCGCGAATGATAACTCGTTCTGAAATTGAGCAGGTATTACGATGGTAAATTGGTTACATATTTACTTCGAATAGTAAGATTAATTAAGCAAAAACTATAAAATAGTAGTTTGTAAGAAAAATATACTTAAGTAAACCTTTTCTTGGCACATTTACATGACTTGGTGTGAAAAAGGCAAAAGAACCAAAGTTTAAATCAAAATGCTCAAATTTTATCTTCGCAGTACTGGTATTGGACACTGTTATAAAAAATTACACATTGGAGCGCTCTCAGAGAGTGCTAAGTTTCGGATCAAGTCATCTTTGGTAATTAATTCGTTGCTCCAACGGTTTTCTGTTAAGTGTTAACAAACGTAACAGTTGATTTGCCAGATTTTACTGTCGAGTTTCTGTCCACTTGAACTTTCATCTGTTAATTCTTAACAAAGTTAACAGTTAAGATGTTGTTTTAACATAAAATGTTGTTGTTTTAGGCATTCTGAGTTCGATTCTCGGTGAAGTCAATATAATTTTTTTTATATATAACTAAATTAAGTGATTTTTTAACACCAAAATCAGTAAAAAACAAAAACAAAATCTTTTTTCAGAGTTCTAATATTGTGACTTGTTTTATCATAAAATTTTGTTATTTTAGGTATTCTGAGTTCGATTCTCGCTGAAGTCAATATAATTTTTTCATATATAACTAAAATAAGTCTGGTAGGTTCGATACCAGCCAGACCGGATAAAACACTACGTCTAAATGCGTGGTCGCATGGAAACTAGTCAGTGAATTACCATTCCGCTGTATAAAATTTTGCATTCAATTCTTTCTAATATCTTTAATTATAAAATAAGTTATACTTTAACACCAAAATCAGTAAAAACAAAAAAATTTTTTTCAGAGTTATTTTGACTTCACCGAGAATCGAACTCAGGGCTCTTGAACGCTCAACCCAGGTGCCTACAGTTTAACCATTATGCCATGGCTTACTTATGCTTGCCAGCCTCTAATTACAGCTTTGTTCTAAATGACACTTTTTCCACGTTGCTTTGTTGCCTCCGCCGAGAATCGAGCTCACCCTGTTTTGACTGCTGAACGAAGATGCCAACCATCAGGCCATCGCGTACTTATGCTTGATGGCGTCGAATTGCAGCTTTGTTTGATGACAGTAATGACAGTATACTCGCTCGTGTTGGATTCACTGCAGTAGTTTGTTGTTTTTCAAATGACAATTTCGTCGCAGTTGAATTAACTGTTAAATCTGTTAAAAATAATCAAATCTGTTCATTCAACAGTACTAGTTGGCAACACAACTGGCTTTTCTAATAATAATGAAGAGTATTGGTCTGTTGGATCAACATATACATTCAACAGTTGAAATAGCAGATGTTAACGTAATATGACATTATCTTCGCTGTTGGATTCACTGCAGAAGTTTGTTGTTTTTCAAATGACAGTTCCTTCGCTGTTGAATTAACTGTTAAATATGTTAGGTTAGGTTCAAGTGGCTACCGTAGAGGCACACCTAGGCCAGTATTAAAAGGCCCGTTGTGATACCACCAACACTAGGAAAGTCAGTTCCGGGACCCTGCCATATGGAAAATCCCGGTATTAACGGAATTCTCCACATAGCAGAATCCCGGGACTGACGTTCCTATACCGACACCGTTACTCCTCCTCGAACCATTTAGATGACTTGATGAAGGCCATCAGGTCCTTTATGTCCAGCTCCGTGACCTGGCGTAGGCTAACCAGGAAGGGAACTCCCAAAAAGCGCATTCTCGCGCCACTTAAAGCCGGGCAGTTGCAGATGAGGTGCTCCACCGTTTCCTCCTCCTCATCATCCTTACAACTCCTACAGCATCGTCGGTAGGGCACACCAAACCTTTTCGGTTTGCCTACCAATGAGGCAGTGCCCAGTCAATACGCCTATTAATATGGAGATTTCTCTTCTCCTTAGGGCATAAATTTGTCTTGATCTTTTATGATCCCATTTCGGCCAGGTTTCTTTGGATATCCGGCATCCTGGAGATTGCTGCCATCTTTCGTTGGCTTGGCGGAGTGTGTACTCCTTCAGCATAAGCTTGCATGTGGCAAACGGCATACCTAAGCGCTCTTTATCCCGAAGAACCTGCTTGGTCGTGCCCTGCCTCGCAAGTTCGTCTGCCCTACAATTTCCCTCAATGTCCCTATGCCCCGGGACCCATGTGAGGTTCACGCGATTCTGTTGGGCCATCTCTTGTAGAGATCGACGACAGCTGAGCGTCAGTTCAGAGTTGAACGAATAAGAGCCAAGGGATTTGATGGCCGCCTGGCTGTTGCTGAATATAAAAATGTCGTGTCCGATAGTGTGTTGGCCTATCCAAGCCGCAGCGTCCATGATTGCTGAAACTTCAGCCTGGAAGACACTGCAGTGATCAGGTAGTCTGAAGGAGAGCTCAAGGTTCAGATCCTTTGAATAAACCCCTCCTCCAACTCTGCCGTCTAACTTCGAGCCATCAGTATAAATGGAAGTGCCGCCATGAGTGGCGGGACTCCGATCCGTGCTCTCCCATTCTTCCCTGCTGGGAATGTTGATTTTAAAACAGCTATCTCCGACTGTTGTGGTCGCACAACGATCTGTGCTCAGCGGAAGAAAGCTATAGGATCCCAAAATACAGGCGTGTCCAGTAGTGCTTGCGCCCCAGCCGGACGTTTCCCTTAGACGCAGAGCCGATGCTGCTGCTACCCGGTGCCCTTCCAGATCGAGTGGCAAAATGCCAAGAATGGCCTGGAGTGCTTCATTGGGCGTTGTTCTTAACGCACCGCTTATACAGATCATGCAAGATCTGTGTACTTTGCCTAGCAGATTAAGGTTTGTTGCCTTGCTCAGCGCAGGCCACCATACCACAACTCCATAGAGCATGATTGGTCGAATGATTGCGGTGTAGATCCATTTGCATATTTTGGGGCTGAGCCCCCATTTCTTTCCAATGGCTTTTTTGCATGTGTAGAGTGCAATACACGCTTTCTTCTGGCGCTGAAGAACATTCTCCTTCCAGGTTAGTTTCCTATCCAGAACTGTGCCTAAGAACTTGGCTTTGTCAGCCAGGTTCAGGTGCACGTCATTCAGTTTTGGTAGTGTTAGCGGTGGTATCTTATAGCGGTTGGTGAAAAGAACCAGTTCTACTTTTCCCGGGTTGATTCTCAGTCCGCAGCGCGAGCACCATGAGGAAACCTCTCGCAGTGCTACTTGCATCAAGTCGCACAGGGTTTGTGGGAATTTGCTCCTAAATACTATAGCTAAGTCGTCTGCATATGCCACTACCTTCCCGCCCCCCAGCTTGTGTCTCGCAGCATCGAGTTGACAGTGAGGTTCCATAGAAGCGGGGAGAAAACACCACCCTGAGGCGTTCCCCTTGTGACATAGCGTGATAAGTCAACCGAGCCCAGTGATGAAACTATTCGTCTACCCCTTAGCAGTTGATCAATAAGTCCAATAAGAGTCCTGCTTATGCCCAGACTTGTTAAAGCGGTGTTTATAGCATCAGGGCTTATGTTGTTGAAGGCTCCTTCAATATCTAAAAAGGCCGCAAGACAGTACTCCTTCTCATACAGCGATTTTTCAATAACAGAAACTAGGCTGTGAAGCGCAGTTTCTGTAGATTTCCCTTTGGTGTATGCATGCTGATAGCTACAGATCAGGTTGCTATCAATAGTAGAGGAGAGGTAGTCATTTATTATCCTCTCGAAGGTTTTGAGCACAAAGGATGAGAGACTGATCGGCCTGTAGTCCTTGGGCTCGTAATGAGACGCCTTCCCCGCCTTAGGAATAAACACTACCGTGGCACTTCTCCAGGAGCACGGAATGTAGCTAAGAGCCAGGCAGGCTGTATAGAGAAATACCAGCCATTTGGCTGATGTCTCCAGCGTGTTTATGAGTTGTGCGGGAATAATCCCGTCTGGCCCGGCAGCCTTGAACGGTTCGAAGCTTTTAACCGCCCACCTAACCTTTTCCTCCGTGATGGGTATGTATACAGCCAGGTTTGTTGTAGGTGCTACGGGTTCCTCATGCAAGTTCCCTGGGAAGTGCGTATTCAAGAGCAGCTCTAGGGTTTCCCTCTCCGTGCTGGTCCAGGATCCGTCAGGTTTGCGCAAATAGCTTGTGGCTGTTTGAGTTTTTGAGAGCACTCGTCTAAGTCTCGCTGTATCGTCGACATTTTCGACCCCAGTGCAGAAATTTCTCCACGATACTCTCTTCGCCTGCCTCAGAGCTTTTTTGTAGGCCCTGAGTTTAACTTTATATTCGAGCCATTGAGTCTCCGTGCCAAGGCTCTTGACCTTATTAAATTGTGTCCTACATGATTTTCGGAGCGAGTCCAGGTCGTAGGACCACCAATGCGGCCTATGTTTACCGCACTGGTCAAGCCTGCTCTAAGGCATTCGAGAGCGCCGTTGTAAAGGTCTTTACCAGATCCTCCAACTCCCCTACTGATGAGGGGACTTGTGGGGGCAGTGCTGGTAAGTCCCTAGATAGTATTTCATTGTGTAGCTGCCAGTTAGTGTTACGTGGGTTGCGTTTCATAACCGGCTGCTCAACAGAAAAGTCTAGAACTATTTCTACGTACCGGTGGTCGGAGAATGAGTGCTCATCGAGAACGCGCCATTTTCTGACCCACTCATAAGCGCCTTCGCTGCAAATAGTGAGATCTATTACCTCCCTACGGATTTTAGTAATAAACGTAGGTTCGTTACCCACGTTGCAAACTACCAGGTTAGTTGTTAACAAATAGTCAAACAACGACTCTCCTCTAGCATACATATCGGAGCTTCCCCACTGGACGTGATGAGCATTGGCGTCTGTTCCGATAATAAGATGACCCATGGAAAAATTTGCCACCAGGTCTTTTACCTCCCTCTGTGGCGGAGGTTCTTCGGCGTCGTAGGGCATATAGACCGACGCCATCGTCAGACTGGTACTGTCGACTGTTAAACTGGCAGCTGTAACGTCACCATTGGTATAGTTGGGCAAGAGAAATGCATTCAGCTCAGACTTAACTAAAATACAGGCTCTAACCCTGCCCCCCTCGCTGGCTCGAATAACCCTTAGTCCCCAAACCGCAAATCCTTGACCTGTTGACCCAGGGTTCTTGGATGAGGACCACATCTACGTCGCCTTTAGAGAGACGACTGATTAAAGCAGCCGAGGCTGATTTAGATTTGTGCAGGTTTATCTGAATCACCAACAACATGAGAGTGCTCAGACTTCCCTGCCACCGCCGTATCGTCGAGTTCCACCTCGTCTGGAGGCTTATCTTTCAACCACGGTTTGGCGTGGCAGAGATCCTACTAACTGTGGCAGTGTCAACTGTGGTGCACTCAGGACTAGCTGCTATCACTGTGACGTTGAGGTCCTCCCCGTCCAGCAGGCTGTCTCCCATCTCCGAGCTGTTCACTGCTCCTTCGCCATTTGACGTGGCAGATACCATACTTTCCGAGTCGGACATCTCCGACTCCCCTTCCGGCACTGCGATGTCCGAGTCCTCCGGTGCAGCCGAAATAGCAGCGCGCTGTGCATCGCCGCGGTATACGTGGATCACGATCTGACCCATGCCGTAGTGCACTCGTCCATTGCACCGTTTAAGGGGCTCGAGTGCCTCCTTATTCAAGGTGAAGACCACTTGCCTATCAGGCCCTACCGCGTCCTCGACCAGATTTACACCCCAGTCCTGCGTCGGGAGAGACGGGTTCATGATCCTCAGCATCCTGAGAATTCTCTCAGGTTCAGCAGGGATAGCAGGAATCCACGCTCTTGCTCTTGGCCGAGCCGGGATGCCCTTCCAGTCGACAACCTCGATTCTTGCCCCTTGGTAGATCTCACCTAGTCTTGCAGCTGCTGCCTTGTACAGTGCAACAGTTTTTGCATCCTCGCAAGCGAATACCTTGATTCGGCCCTGGTGCCATCCCGCATCAGAACCCATCGGAGTGGCACCCGGAGACTCATCCATAATGTCGAGAAGGGCATTACCGATAGCGTTCCGGACGTACCGCCACTGGTCCCTAGGGATGGCCTAGTTTTCATTACCTCGGTCAATGACGCCTATGAGGATCCTATCCTTAGTCACTTCAGCAAAGCTGAGTTTACCCATTACGGGGGCGTGTTGCTGCCGCTTCGGGTGATGTTTTAAATCCACGTCCGATCTCTGGCGTTTGAAGGGATTTATATTAACCTTCTTTGGCGCGTAATCGCTTTGGAAGTTCGGTAAGATAGCTTCAGCCATCTCCACCGTCTTCCTAGCATTCGGCGATAGCGTCTCTTGTGAAATACCCTCGTATTTCTTCAGTATCCTCGCGGCCGCTCTTTTGTCCAAGTACTCAGAGCGACTGGGAGATGTCTTTTGGGGTAAATTTCGACCCGTAGTTGCCATCGCGGTCGTTCCCTTATTTGGATCTCTGGGGCCAGGTCGTGAGACCACTGCCACAGACGTTAAAGACTTGGTTTCGGTACCGGCACTTACTAGGGCTTGGCTTCTCTCGTGATGTAGTACCGGCGGCGCTATGATCACAAGGGCAGCGCAGCCCTGTGGCTATCGACTTAAGCCCTTGTACCGCGGCAAGGTGTCAACCCTTCACGAGGGGTTAAATATGTTAAAAGTAACCAAATCTGTTCACTCAACAGTACTAGTTGGCAACACAACTGGCATATCTGTTAATAATCAAGAGTATTGGGTCTGTTGGATCAACATATACGTTCAACAGTTAAAACAACAGATGTTATCGTGCAAATTAACATATCGCCAATTATATCAACTGTAATTATTGGCAATATTTAACAGAACGGGGCTGTGAAATGAATTTTTCGTCAAATCAACCCATAAATCTGTTTACTTGACCAGATTTCCGTCAATTCAACCATTTTTGGTATTAATAGTAGAGCACTGTTGATATAACTGTGATTTTTTCTCTGAGTGTACATACGATATGATGTAACAAATAAGAATTCCGTAGATATATGTGATATTTATACAACCCAATAAGCACAGAAAATATGTTCTCAAGTTGGGATTCATCACTCCTTACTATTTAAGATTAATGGCCTGATTTTATAAACCGAAACGCGACGCGAAGAGTCACGTTCCCCAAAATCATCCCAATTTCGTACCAAAATCAAATCTAAGGAAAATTTTGGGTAAAATCTAAGTCGCTCTACTAAAAATCGCCGATAGATAAATGGGTACTTTTGTATAGGCGGCGTGCAGATTTGACCTTAGGTTAGGTTAGGTTCAAGTGGCTGCCGCAGAGGCACACCTAGGCGAGTATTAAAAGGCCTGTTGTTATACCACCAACATTAGGAAAGTCAGTTCCGGGACACTGCCATATGGAAAATCCCTGTATTATCGGGATTCTACACATATCAGAATCCCGGGACTAACGCTCCTAAACCGACAGCGTTACTTCTCCCCGCACCATTTAGATGACTTGATGAAGGTCATAAAGTCCTTTATGTCCAGCTCCGTGACCTGGCGTGGGCTAAGAGCATTCTCGCGCCACTTAAAGCCGGCAGTTTTAGATTGGGTGATCCACCGTTTCTTCCTCCTCGTCATCTTTGCAACTCCTACAGCATCGTTGGTAGGGCACACCTAACCTTTCTGCGTGCCTACCAATAAGGCAGTACCCAGTTAATACGTCTATGAATATGGAGATTACTCTTCTCCTTAGGGCATACATGTGTCTTGATATTTTATGATCCCATTTCGGCCAGGTTTCTTTGGATATCCGGTATACTGGAGATTGCAGCCATCTTTCGTTGACTTGGCGGAGTGTGTACTCTTTCAGCATTAGCTTGCAAGTGGCAAACGGAATACCTAAGCGCTCTTTATGGAGGAGCAAGCGAAAAAACAACAACAACGCCGGAGGATAACCTCCGCTCCACAATCAAGGGGGGATCGACAGCGATGGCAACTACGAGTCGGTCAACCAAACCTCTATCGAGTAAGGTTGACTTGATGGGAGCTAGCACCAGTGCGGTTGCCAACACAGCTAAGCGGACAACGGCAGATGCTAAACTCCCATCAACCGCTGATATGAAAACCAGTCTCTTTACGTCTGTGGCAACTACGGGTCCGCACTCCCGGGAGATATCTCCCCGCCGCTTCACCTACCACGAGAAAATGGAGTTAAATCCCCCTCCCAAGCTGCATCAGAATACCCCTGGAGCGGGCAAACTAAGCTTTGCTGAGGTAACCAAGGACAGGATCCTTATAGGCGTCCTTGACCGAGGCAATGACCGTCTGGCCATCCCCAAGGACCGGTGGCGTTACGTGCGAAATGAACACGGCAACATTCTTCTCAACGTTGCTCCGGAGTTTCCGAGTAGTTCGGCGCGAGTAACGGATGCGGGTTGGCACCAGGGTCAGATTAAATTACTCGCATGCGAGGATGCAAAAACTGTAGACCTGTACAAGGCAGCAGCTGCTAAACTGGGTGAAGTCTACAAAGGAGCAAAGATCGAGGTCGTCGACTGGAAGGACATTCCAGCTCGTCCACGGGCAAGGGCATGGATTCCGGCCATCCCTGACGAACCCGAGAGAATTATCGGGATGCTACGGCTAATGAATCCGTCCCTCCCAACGCATGACTGGAGTGTCAATCTGGTCGGGGATCCGGTAGGGCCCGACATACAGGTGGTGTTCACCATGAATAAAGAGTCAATCGAGCCCCTTAAAAGGTGCAATGGCCTAGTATACTACAGCGTAGGCCAGATCGTTATCCACGTATATCTTGGTGATGCTCAGCGCGCTGCCTCCTCGGCTGCTCCGGGGGAGCCGGAAGACGAAATACCGGAAGAGGAAGCGGAGGATTCCGATGCGGAAAGCATGTTATCCGCCACGTCCCTTGGCGATAGTGCTGTGATCAACTCGCAGATGGAGGACAGCCTACAGGACGAGGAAGTCCTCGACGTCACGGTGGTAGCAGCCAACGCTGAGCGATTAACATCTAATGCTACAGACAGCAGGACTCCCGCAACGCCATATCGGGCAGGTAATCGGAACAACTTGTAGTTGATAGGCAACCTCCGGGATGGGGCAAACCTCGACGATATGGGGACGACAGGGAAGTCTGTGCGCTCTCATGTTGGTTGTGCTTCAGATTAATCTGCACAAATCTAAGGGGCCTCGGCTGCTTTAAGTAGTCGTCTTTCTAAAGGCGACGTGGATGTGGTACTCATCCAAGAACCCTGGGTCAATAGCTCGAGAATCTGCGGATTGGGGACTAAGGGCTTCAAGCCAGCGAGGAGAGCAAAGTCAGAACGTATATTTTGGTCAAGTCTGAGTTGAACTCCTTTCTCCTACCTAACTAAACCAATGGTGATATTACCGCTATCAGTCTAACGGTCGACAGCACCCGCCTGACGGTGGCGTCGGTCTATATACACTACGACGCCGAAGAACCTCCACCACAAACGGAGGTGAAAGACCTGGTGTCAAATTTCTGCACGGGTAATCTTATTATTGGAGCGGACGCTAATGCTCACCATGTTCAATGGGGGAGCTCCGATATCAATGCCAGGGGCGAGTCTCTGTTTGATTACCTATTAACAACCAACCTGGCAACTTGCAACGTGGGTAATGAGCCTAATTTTATCACTAAGACCCGCATGGAGGTCATAAACCTCACTATCTGAAGTGAAGGCGCTTATGAGTGGGTCAGAAAATGGCGGGTTCTTGAAGAACATTCATTCTCCGACCACCGTTACATAGAAATGGTTTTAGACTTTATTGTAGAACAACCAATTTTGAAGCGCAATCCACGTAACACTAATTGGCAGTTACACAATGAAATATTAGACAGAGACCGACAAGTACTGCCCTCACAAGCCCCCTCATCAGTAGAGGAGCTCGAGGATCTTGTTACTACATTTACATCGGCGCTCTCAAATGCTCTAGGACAGGCTTGTCCAGTGCCAAAGCCACGCGGTAAGCACAGGCCACATTGGTGGTCCTTTGGACTCGTTCCGCAAATCATGCCGGAAACAATTTAACAAGGCCAAGAGCCTCATTGGCACGAATATAAAGCTAAACTAAGGGCCTACAAAAAAGCTCTGAGACAGGCTAGGAGAACCTCGTGCCGAAATACGCGTTAACGGGTTGAGAACAGACGTGTTTTTAATTGCTCTTGAAAGTTTTCGTCATTTATTTTTTATAATGAATGATTCTTGTGGCAAATGTAATAAGCTGTTTTCACGCTCGGACTCTAACCTAGTTCCGTGTAATGGTTTTTGTAAAAAGATTCTGCATCGTGCCTGTTGCAATAATATTTCTGAGCATGAACTAAAGCAACTAAAAACTAATCGGAACCTCTTGTATATGTGTGACGAGTGTGTCGAATTGCCGCTTAAAATCGCTAAAGTCTTTGACGCGGCTCTAGTGGCTCATAAACGCGGGTTTGACCTTGTTACCAGTGCATTTGACAAGAAGTTCGCGAAATTATCAAATCAATTTGAAATTCTTAATAATTTTCTAATTAAAACTTTGCACTCGCCCAATAACAATAACATTAACAATAACAATAACAATTTAAATGTTGCTGAATCTGCAAACACAAATTCCAATTCCAACAACAGCCCATCCACTCTTTCTGTACCTCCCACCGTCCCCGCCTGTCCCCTACCATCACAGCCGCTGCATTCTAAACATCAGCACGGCCGAAAACCTAACAAAGAGGAATTAAGCAAATTACCGACGGCTCCAACATCTACTTTCACATCTACATCTACTTCTTCATCTACATCTACTGCTATTACTACTACTACCTCATCCACACCATCTGCATTTACACACTCTGAGATTTCGAATGCTGGTGCGCTCCCACCTACACCTACCTTTACATCGCCATCTACATCTACAGTTTCATATACATCCACACCAACTATAACTACTCTCTCAGCTACTTCAAATACTCTTGCGCTCCCAACTACAAATGCCAGTCGTGATATCAATAGTTCTATACACACCCAGCCCACTAACACTGCTGTTCTCTGTGCTGCCGGCGCTTTGACATATGTGGATGCCGCTGCAGGCGTTTCTAACGCTAAACCGACGAATAACAATGCTGCTGTTAGCAAATCACCTGTGCTTGTTGATAACCCAGCATATAAAAAACTAGGCTCGGCTGTTTCTGCTGATAACCCAGCATATAAAAAACTAGGCTCGGCTGTTAGTGGTAAAAATAGTAACATGGATCTGGCTGTGTTTGTTCGTCGCAAGTGGATTCACATTTCGTCTTTCTTGCCCTCTGTTACGGAGACGGACATTGTTAATTACATTTCCAAGCATGCTAACATTGATCCTGCTAACTTAGTGTGTTTCAAGCTTACGAAAAAGGATGCTGATATGAACACTCTAGTTAGAGTTTCTTTCAAAGTTCGCGTATTGTCTAACGACTATCCTAAACTTTTCAATCCCGAACTGTGGCCGACCAATGTTACGGTTAAGCCTTTTCGTTTTTTTCCGAAGAGAGAGGGTTCACCGGGCTCCTAGTCTAGCTAAGTGCTCTAAAAAATTAAACATCTACTTTGAAAATGCCTCTGGCCTGCGAACAAAATCAAACATGCTCTACAATATGAGCTCGCATGGCGATTACGATGTTTTCGTTATTGTTGAAACATGGCTTAACACTGACTTCCATGATGGTGAATTCTTTGATCAAAACCTCTATAACGTATATCGAAATGATCGGGATAATTCTAAAACGGGGCTGTCGAGAGGTGGAGGAGTGCTAATCGCTGTGCGTCGTCATCTTAATTCATCGCTTGTTGATCTCTGTGAAAACGATTCACTGTTGGACCAACTCTGTGTATCTGTACATAGCATCTCTAAAATTTTCATCTGTGCTTCCTACATACCGCCATCTAGTATTGACTCTCTCTATGCATCGCATGTCAATAACATTGTAGAATTAGTACATAATCATGAAGGTAGTAATTTCTGTATTCTTGGTGATTTTAATTTACCTAATGTGGAATGGTCTTGTGTGAATAATAGCCTTTCTCTTATTCCTAGTAATGTTAGTAGTAATTCTGAGATGTGTCTTATTGACAATCTGTTAAGTCTTAATCTATCCCAGGTAAATGGATTTACCAATCAATTAGGTAGAACCCTCGACCTCGTTTTTGTTAGTGATAATTTTAATCATACTTTGCAAGAATGTGTTGATCCTCTGTCTTGCGTTGGATTACACCATATTCCGCTCACTATTGGTATTGAGTTTTACACTTTTCATAGTATCGGGTCTGATAATGAAGCTTCTAGTTTTTCGTTCAAACGTGGTAATTTTGATATTATCGCTCAAGAGGTCTCTTCTATTGATTGGGAAGCCCTTTTTCTGGGATGCGATCTCACTGAGGGTTTCAATATGTTTAGAAATCTTATGAAACAAATCTGTATAAATAATATACCTCTAAGGAAAAAGCACTGCTATAAAGTTCCATGGTATAATCTAAAGCTAAAACGGCTAAAGAATCTGAAAAATCGGTTTTTTAAAAGGTATAAGGCCACGATGTCCATGACACATAAGGTCAAGTACCTTCGATATTCCTCTCAATTCAAAGCGTTAAGCAAGAGACTTCACTCAAGGTATGTTCGCACTTTTGAATCTAATATTAAAGAAAACCCGAAGACTTTTTGGACCTATGTAAAGTCTAAAAAAACTTGTTCGAGTATTCCTACTTCGGTATTTTATAACGGAGAACATGCATCTTCACCTTCTGAGGTGGCTAATCTTTTTGCGGACTTCTTCCGCTCCAATTTCGTTAAGCAGTCGGATATCCCTACAGGCTTCCATTTGAAAGATGGCTCGGCTATCAATTTTGGATCGCTGACTCTTTGTCTGGATGACGTTATCGATGGAATACGGAGTATAAAAACATCTACTCAAACAGATATTGACGGCTTATCGTCTTATCTACTCAAAAATTGTTTGGCATTGGCAACTCCACTCCTCTTAATTTTCAACAAATCACTCGAGCAGGGTGAGTTTATCGATGCCTGGAAGGTTACTTTCATAAGCCCAGTTTTTAAGAGTGGTAGTAAAAACAATGTGGCCAACTATAGGCCCATTGCCAAGCTTTCAACAATCTCGAAGCTATTCGAATACATTGTTAAACAGAAAATGTATTTTGCCGTTAGGCGCATTATTAGTGACAATCAGCATGGCTTCATGTCTGGTAGATCCACTGTAACAAACTTACTGGTTTTTTCTGAATTTTGCCAGTCAGCATTCAATAACCGCCTTCAAGTCGATACGGTTTACACAGACTTCTCAAAGGCATTCGACAAAGTCAGCCATTCGATCTTGCTTTCTAAACTAGCCAGCACTGGCTTTCACTCGATATTTTTATCTTGGATTAGTTCATATCTCGATCAACGGAACTGTGTAGTTGTCATTGATAACGCGCAATCCAACTCCTTTGTTGCCACTTCCGGGGTGCCTCAAGGGAGCATTCTTGGGCCTTTGTTGTTTGTAATTTTCATTAACGACATCTCAACTTGTTTTCAACATGCTAACTTTCTGTTGTACGCTGATGACTTAAAGGTTTTCTCTACAATTTCAAAGTCTTCCGACTCAGTTAAGATTCAGTCTGATCTAAACAATGTTGCTGCCTGGTGTAATGCGAACAGCCTTCCGCTGAATATTGGAAAGTGCTTCCAAGTTACCTTTTCAAAGTTGCGGGGTTCCACTCCCACTTTTTATACCATTGACGGTTCCCGCCTTTCTACTCTTAACGAGATAAAAGACTTAGGTGTAGTCTTTGATTCAAAATTCTTATTCACTACCCATCTAAACTCTGTCATTGTTAAGTCATATTCAGTATTAGCTTTTATCAGACGTTTTAGCTCCGATTTTACTGATCCATACACTCTTAAAGTATTGTTCACTTCGCTCGTTCGTTCTAAGCTTGAATATGCTTGCTTTATATGGAGGCCGTATCATGAATGCCATATTAAGAGGCTTGAACGAGTACAAAAAATTTTTGTTCGTTTCGCATTACGGTCTCTTAGGTTTACTGAACCGATCCCTACCTATACTGCCAGATGTGCACTCATAAACCTTCAATCGCTTCAATGCAGGAGAACCATTCTTTCGTTGTCGTTTGTCTTTGACATTATTAGCGGTACAATTGACGCACCGTGTCTCCTGGAAATTATCCGGTTCCACATCCCACAAAGAGTTCTTCGTAACAGCAATATATTTTACACGGACTGTGTTCGGACCCTTTATGCCTCTAACGCTCCCATCTTAAGGGCAATGACTGAATTCAATACTATTTCCAATTCTTTAGACATTGATTTCTCTTTGCCCAAATCAATTTTTAAATCGCTACTTAATAATATACTACGATGAATGTGTATTCTTTATTACATTATTTTTTAAGTTTTGTTAAGTTTATCTTTAAGAAAATTTGTATTTCTAGTCTGTAAGGTTTTGTTACCATTGACTGTGTAATTGAAATAAATAAATAAATAAATAAATAAATAAATAAATTTCTGCACTGGCGTCGAAAAGGTCGACGACACAGCGAGACTTAGACGAATCATCTCGAAAATACAAACAGCCATCAGCTATTTGCGAAAACCTGACGGATCCTGGACCAGCACGGAAAAGCCTTGAGCTGCTCTTGAATACACATTTTCCAGGGAACCTGCATGACGCACCACTAGCACCTGCAACAAACCTGGCAGTAAATATACCCATCACTGAGGAAAGGGTAAGGTGGGCAGTTAAGAGCTTTGAACCGTATAAGGCTGCCGGGCCGGACGGGATATCCCCGCGCAAATTATAAACACGTTGGAGACATCAGCTAAATGGCTGGTATTTCTCTTCACAGCCTGGCTGGCTCTCAACCACACGCGCCACGGTAGTGTTTATCCCTAAGGCTGGGAAGGCATCCCACTACGAGCCAAAAGACTACAGACCGATCAGTCTCTCGTCCTTTGTACTCAAAACCTTTGAGAGGATACTAAGCGACTACCTCTCAACGACTATTGATAGCAACCTTATCTCTAGCTATCAGCATGCATACACCAAGGGTAAATCAACAGAAACTGCTCTGCACAGCCTAGTATCTGTCATTGAGAAATCACTGTGTGAAAAGGACTACTGTCTCGTGGCCTTCCTAGACATTGAGGGGCTTTCAACAATATAAGCCCGGAGGCTATCAACTCCGCTCTAACTATTCTGGGCATAGATAGACCTCTAACTGGTTTAATTGACCAACTTCTAAGGGGAAGGAAAATAGCTTTTTCACTTGGTACGCCCCAGGGTGGTGTTCTTTTCCCGCTTTTATGGAATCTCACAGTCAACTCGTTGCGACGTGACACAAGCTGGGGGCGGGAAGATAGTCGCATACGCAGACGATTTAGCTATTGCATTCAGAGGCAAGTTCCCACAAACTCTGTGTGACCTGATGCAAGTAGCACTGCGAGAAGTTACGACGTGGTCCTCTCGCTGCGGACTTAGTATCAACCCGGGGAAACTGGAACTAGTCCTCTTCACCAACCGGTACAAAATACCACCACTACGCCTACCAGAACTAGATGGCACGCGCCTGGGCTTGTCGGATAAAGCCAAGTTTCTAGGCATAGTTCTGGACAGGAAATTGAATTGGAAGGAGAATGTTCTTCAGCGCCAAAAGAAAGCTTACATATGCACAAGAGCCATTGGCAAAAAATGTTGGCTCAGCCCTAGAGTATGCAGTTGGATCTACACGGCGATCATTCGCCCAATCATGCTGTATGGAGTCGTCTTATGGTGGCCTGCGCTGAGCAAGGCAACATACCTGAATCTGTTGCGGAAAGTCCATAGATCCAATATGATCTGTATAAGCGGTGCGCTAAGGACAACGCCCAACGAAGCACGCCAGGTCATTCCGGGCATTTTGCCACTTGATCTGGAAGGGTTTCGGTCAGCGGCGACATCAGCTCTGCGCCTAAGGGAAACCTCCAGTTGGGGTGCGGGTACTATTGGACAATCCAGTATTCTGGAATCTTACAGCTTTCTCCCTCTAAGCACAGACCGTTGTGCGACCACTACAGTCGGAGATAGCTGTTTCAAAATAAACATTCCCAGCAGAGAAGACTGGGAGATGACGGATTGGTGTCCCGAAACAAATGGTGGCACTTCCATATACACCGACGGCTCGCAGTTGGACGGCAGAGTTGGAGGAGGGGTTTATTCAAGGGATTTGGACCTTGAGCTCTCCTTCAGACTACCTGATCATTGTAGCGTCTTCCAGCCGGAAGTCTCGGCAATCCTGGACGCCGCGGCCTGGATAATCAAACGTGTAATCGGAGAAGATATCGTTATTTTCAGCGATAGCCAAGTGGCCATCCAATCCCTTGGCTCATACACATTCAACATTGAACTGACGCTCAGCTGTCGTCGATCTCTTCAGGAGATGGCCGCACAGAACCGCGTAAACCTCATATGGGTCCCGGGACATAGGGACATTGAGGGAAACTGTAAGGCAGAAGAGCTTGCCAGGCAGGGCACGACCAAGCAGGTTCTTCAGGATAAAAAGCGCTTAGGTATGCCGTTTGCCACATGCAAACTAATGCTGAAGGAGCACACACTCCTTCAAGCCAACAAAAGATGGCTGTTATCCCCAGGGTGCCGGATATCGAAACAAACCTCTCTAAAATGGGACTAGGTGTGCCCTACCGACGCTGCTGTAGGAGTTGCAAAGATGATGAGGAGGAGGAAACAGTGGAGCACCTCATCTGCAACTGTCCGGCTTTAAGCGGCGCGAGAACGCGCTTTTTGGGAGTTCCCTTCCTGGATAGCCTAAGCCAGAACGCGGAACGGGACATAAAGGACAGGATGGCCTTCATAAAGTCATCTAAGTGGATCGAGGAGGAGTAACGGTGTCGGTATGAACTTGAACCTACCTACCTAGAGCTCAAGGTGCAGATCCTTTGAATAAACCCTCCTCCAACTCTGCCGTTTAACTTCGAGCCATCGGTATGAATGGAAGTGCCGTCATGAGTGGCGGGACTCCGATCCGTCCTCTCCCATTCTTCCCTGCTGGGAATGTTTATGTATTTTAAAACCGCTATCTCCGACTGTTGTGGTCGCACAAGGATCTGTGCTCAGTGGAAGAAAGCTGTAGGATCCAAAAATACTGCGTGTCCATTAGTGCTTGAGCCCCAGCCAAGGGAAGTTGGCCCCTACGCCTTAAAGCTGTTTGAATGTGCGTTCCAAGAAATGAATAAGATGAATTTTCAATCTTTTCACAACAAAAGCAGCTGACACGTTTGATTTAGAGAAAAATTTAGTAAGCTTTGGAGAGTACAGGAGTATCGCTAACAGTCAAAATTCATGTCATATTAGACCACCTTAAAGAAGTTATTATGCATTTGGACGGAGATGGTTTGGGGTTTTGGTCGGAACAGGCCGGATAATCTGTCCATAGAGAATTTGAAAAGTTTTGGCAAAGATTCAAAATAAATTTAATTGAAATTAAATTAAATTGGTTGCTGTGCGACCTTGCCCAATCCCGACTCTTGCGTCCTCGTTCGTACACCTTGGGCAACGTGAGCTATATAGGCTCGCGGCAGAAAGAGAGGGAGCCCCGGTGGGGCCACTCTGACATACTTGGTTTAAGGGTTCACCGAGGTCTTTGCGCAGCGTCTGTTCACCATGAGGTGCGGCTGCAAGCGGGCGTCTGTCTTGAAGCAAGCGGCTCGCTATAGAAATGTGTAAATATTTTCCAAAAGCCAAAAAACGGGTTGTGCGCTGGGTTTGGGACCCGCCACGTAAAAAACTTAATTCCAATGAAAACTAATGTACCAAAGCCTCGGAAGAACCCCCTTTAATGTTGGCGACCCGGCAAAAGGAATAAGGCATAATGATTTGGATATTATTGCATGTACCGGGAATGTCCGGACCCTTTCAAGGGACGGTACCGCTGCCCGACTGGTTGATGTCCTCGTAGGCGCAAAGGCCGACATCACCGCCCTGCAGGAAATGCGATGGACGGGGCAAGGAAAGACGACCATCGGTCCTTGTGACGTATACTATAGTGGCCAGGCACGCGGCAAAGCGCGTGGTGTAGGATTCGTGGTGGGAAAGAGACTTCGCCCCCAAGTATTAGCGTTCACTCCTGTGGACGAGCGTCTCGCTGCGATCCGCATCTAATCTAATCTAATCTTGGCTTGCGTCATAATGACGCTTAACCGCCTAGGCGATTTTTGCCGTTTCGTATCAAAGCATGCCAGCCATTCCTTTTTAGCGATAACTGACGCCAATTGGAAACCCCAAGGGACAAGTCATCCTCCACCTGTTTCCATCTCAGTCGTGGTCTCCCCCTTCCTCTGCTGCCGAATTCGGGTGTCGATAGGAAAACTTTCTGTGCTGGTGCTTCTTTGTCCATTCGCATAACATGACCCAGCCAGCGGAGCCTTTCGGCTTTAATCCGCTGAACTATAGTCAGGTCTGCGTAAAGCTCGTACAGCTCATCGTTAAATTTCCTTCGATACTCGCCGTTGGCATCACGGGAAGGACCATAAATCTTCCGGAGAACTTTTCTCTCAAATACTCCAAGGGCCATCTCATTTTCTCTTGACACTGTCCATGATTCCGAGCCGTACATCAGGATTATTATGATGAGAGACTTATAAAGCGTGATCTTTGTTTGTCGAGAGAGGACTTTACTTCTCAATTGCCTACTTAGTCCAAAGTAACAATTGTTGGCAAGGGTGATTCTCCGTTGGATTTCTAGACTGATATTATTTTCGGTGTTAATGCTGGTTCCCAAAAAAACGAAGTCTCTCACCGTTTCAAACTTGTAGCTATCAACGGTGACCTGGCTGCCAAGGCGCAGGAGCGCCGATTCTTTCTTTGATGACAGCAGATACTTCGTCTTGTCCTCGTTCACCGCAAGACCCACTTTTTTCGCTTCCTTATCCAACCCAGAGAAAGCAGCGCTTACGGCGCGGCTGTTAAGGCCAATGATATCAATATCATCGGCATACGCCAGCAATTGCATGCTCTTGTAAAAGATTGTTCCATTGCGGTTTAGCTCTGCTGCTCGAATTATCTTCTCCAGCATCAGGTTAAAGAAATCGCACGAAAGAGAGTCGCGCTCTCTGAAGCCAAACGAGGACAAATGACTCAGAGAGGTCCTTCCCGATTCTGACGGAGCTGTTGGTTTTGCTCAACGTCATTTGGCAAAGCCGTATAAGCTTTGCAGGGAAGTCAAATTCAGACATGGCGGCATACAGCGGCATGTATCCGCATCAAGGCGAGGTTTTTCAACATAACATTTATCTGCGCCTATGCGCCGACTGAGGAGACGGACGACACAGAGAAGGACTCCTTCTACGATAAACTTGAACAGACTTATGATCGCTGCCCCCAGCATGATATCAAAATCGTGCTCGGCGACTTTAATGCCAAGGTGGGCAAGGAAGAAGTCTTTGGCCCTACCGTTGGAAAATTCAGTCTCCACGATATAACATCCCCCAACGGCACTAGGTTGATTGACTTCGCCGCTGCTCGCAATATGGTCATCAGTAGTTCCAGGTTCCAGCATAAGCGAATACACCAAGCCACATGGCTGTCCCCTGATCAAAGAACTAGAAACCAGATTGATCATGTCATGATTGACGGCGGACACAGCTCCACCGTTCTGGACGTGCGTACCCTACGTGGTCCCAATCTCGACTCGGACCATTATCTTGTTGCAACCAAGATACGCACACGCCTCTGTGCAGCGAAGAAAGTGCGCACAGTAACGGAAGGAAAGTTTGACGTCGCGAAACTGCGCATGACACAGACAGCTGATAATTTCTCCACTCGACTCTCACACCTGCTATCAGAGGGCAATTCTCGACCTAACGATGTAACCGAGCAATGGAAGCATATCCCTCACTCACTGCGTACCGCCACTGGGGCCACTATAGGGTATCAGCGAGCCCGCAAGAACAACTGGCACGATGAGGAATGAAGCACTGCCTCGGAAAAAAGGACGCTGCATACAGGGAGACGTTGCGAACGGGCGCAACCCGCAGTATATGGCAACGCTATAGTGAGGCGAGGAAGGAAGAGAGGCGCCTTTTCAGAAAAAAGAAACGTGAAGCCGAAAGTCGTGAGTGTGAGATGCTTGAGATGCTGGCTGACAGGAATGATGCCCGAAAATTATATGAAAAGATCCGTCGGATGACGGAAGGTTTAAAGACCGGGGCAAGTTCCTGTAAGGACAATAACGGCGACCTGGTAACCGACGTACAGAATGTACTTAAATTATGGAGGGAGCACTTCTCCTCACTGCTAAATTGCGAGGGAGACGTCGAATCTGATACCCCAATCCCTGACGATGGAAAAGTCGTCCCGCCACCTGACTATGATGAAGTGAGGATAGCTATATCCCGGCTCAAAAACAACAAATCGCCCGGGAAAGACGGACTACCCGCCGAGCTGTTCAAACACGGAGGCGAAGAGCTGGTAAAAAGCATGCATCAGCTCTTATGCAGAATATGGTCAGATGAGTGCATGCCTCCAGATTGGAATTTAAGTATGCTCTGCCCAATCCACAAGAAAGGCGATCCCGCTAACCCCACCAACTACCGCGGAATCAGTCTTCTTAATATCGCATATAAGGTTCTTTCTAGCGTATTGTGTGAAAGACTGAAGCCCATCGTAGACAAACTGATTGGACCTTATCAGTGTGGCTTTAGACCTGGTAAGTCTACCATCGACCAGATTTTCACGATACGCCAAATCCTGGAGAAGACCCATGATAAAAGAATCGACACTCACCATCTCTTTGTCGATTTTAAAGCCGCTTTTGACAGCGCAAAAAGGAGTTGCCTGTATGCCGCCATGTCTGAATTTAACTTTCCTGCAAAGCTTATACGGCTTTGCCAAATGACGTTTGAGCAAAACCAACAGCTCCATCAGAATCGGGAAGGACCTCTCTGAGCCATTTGAAACCAAACGAGGATTCAGACAGGGCGACTCCCTTTGGTGCGATTTTTTATCCTGATGCTGGAGAAGATAATTTGAGCAGCAGAGCTAAACCGCAATGGCACAATCTTTTACAAGAGCGTGCAATTGCTGGCGTATGCCGATGATATTGATATAATTGGCCTTAACAGGTAAGCGCTGCTTTCTCTGGGTTGGATAAGGAAACGAAAAAAGTGGGTTTTGCGGTCAACGAGGACAAGACGAAGTATCTGCTGCCATCAAACAAAGAACCGGCGCACCTACGCCTTGGCAGCTAAGTCACCGTTGATAGCTACAAGTTTGAAACGGTGAGAGACTTGTATATTTGGGAACCAGCATTAACGCCGAAAATAATATCAGTCTAGAAACCCATGGAGAAGCACCCTTGCCAACAAGTGTTACTTTGGACTAAGTAGGCAATTGAGAAGCAAAGTCCTCTCTCGACAAACAAAGATCACGCTCTATAAGTCTCTCATCATAATAATCCTGATGTACGGCTCGGAATCATGGACAATGTCAAGAGAAGATGAGATGGCCCTTGGAGTATTTGAGAGAAAAGTTCTCCGGAAGATTTATGGTCCTTCCCGTGATGCCAACGGCGAGTATCGAAGGAAATTTAACGATGAGCTGTACGAGCTTTACGCAGACCTGACCATAGTTCAGCGGATTAAAGCCCAAAGGCTCCGCTGGCTGGGTCATGTTATGCGAATGGACAAAGAAGCACCAGCACAGAAAGTTTTCCTATCGACACCCGAATTCGACAGCAGAGGCAGGGGGAGACCTCGACTGAGATGGAAACAACAGGTGGAGGATGACTTGAACTCCCTTGGGGTTTCCAATTGGCGTCAGTTATCGCTAAAGACCCTCATACAGTTCCGTGTGAACGTGAGCGTGAATGAGTGGAGACTTTCTATTGCGTACGCAAAGGAAAAGAATTCCAAATCAATTCTTTTGTGCGTTCACGCACATCTGTCAAATGACTTCAACTCTCCAAAAAATGTAAAAAAAAATCACAGTTTGGCGTGGTAATTGCCAAATTTCAACACTCACTTGCGAAGGGTTTGTGTCACTTTGCGTTCGCACACAATTCACTGCGAGATAGTAAAATAAGCATTTCAAAGCATATTTAACACTTTCACTTAAGTTTAAATGCAGTAATATCAAAGATATTTTAGTTGTTTATCCACTTACGGATGATTTTTTTTGGAAAAGTGGAGTAATATCAACATATTACACAAAAGAAAATTGTTCACGCTCACCCACGTTCACGCTCAAAAACAAGTGTATATAGGGCTTAAAAAGGAATGACTGGCGTGCTTTGATACGAAACGGCCAAAATCGCCTAGGCGGTTAAACGTCACTATGACGCAAGCCAAGATTAGAAGACAAATCCTATTCACAGCGGCTAAAAAAAGCTGTAGTAACGTTTTCTTCCCAATACACATAAAACAACACTATATCCATAGCGTAGCACTTCGCAACCTATCGTTCCCTAAATAGCAGTATTTACATATATATGTATAGTGGAATAGGCCTATAGGGGGAAAAGAATGATATCTATCTCATTGGATGGTGTGGAAACGATATCACTTAAATAAATAATCGATTATTGCTTTACGATGTCTCTAAACCCCATAAGTCTGCTAAAACCCTTCTACTGTATACATAACCTTGGCATGATTTTCAAATTTTTTTCCATGCAAATTTAAAAAAAAAAAACTTTGATTTTCTCCGTTGCTATGGGAACAAAACTTTTCCAATTACCTTCAAGAAATGGTAGATTCAAGCTTATTCAAATACCAGTTTTAAATTTAAGATCTAGACAAAAATAGCTTGGCGGGGACGATTTATATAGGAGCACCTTGTAATTTTCCTACTGGGATTTGTATATATAAAATGATATAAATGCAATCCTATGTATACGAGTATATATAGAAAAAATTTGATTTATAGATACGCATGCATAGGTATAGGTTATGCAAAAATCAATATGTATATATAAGATAATGCATCGGAACCTATACCATTATTGCACTACAAAATAATATATCAAAAAATTGTAAATGTGCATATTTTCTAAAGTATGGTAGCTAGGATCTCAACTAAAAGCTTTTTTTGAACTGGATGACATTGTCAACGAAATGCTGTTTTCAGTTTTGAATTGAGTTGTTTATTTGCAATTAATCCTTTAGGTGCAATGTGTCGTATACGTGAAAAAATGAAAAATGTCCTTATTTTCCAAAAAGAAGCAGCTAGGATTTCAACACAAAGTGATTCATCATCAGGAAACCATCCCAGACGATGTGGCATTTGCAGTTTTGGGTGTCAGTTTAGGTCAACCTATTCTTCGTTCTGGAGCAGTGTGTGCGAGCACCATGAGGAAACCTCTGGCAGTGCTACTTGCATCAAGTCACACAGAGTTTGTGGGAATTTGCCCCTGTATGCAATGGCTAAATCGTCTGCATATGCCACTATCTTCCCGTCCACCCCCAGAATGTGTCTCGTAGAAACGAGTTGACAGTGAGGTTCCATAAAATCGGGGAGAGAACACGTGAAATTACATAAAATGAAATAAAAATACATGAAACGAAATGAAAAAAAAAATAAGCCGAATAAACGGAAATGAAACAAAATTAAATTAAATTGAGTCAAATTAAATAAAATGGAACAGAATGTATTAAACAAATTAAAATCAAATGAGGAGAAATTTAATAAATACCCTGCAGCGAAAGCAACTAGTTGAAAACTACTTTACAACTAGTTGGTGCACCGGGCCCAACTAGTCAGTGTTCTGTCTTTTTTTTTCCATATAAGCAACTGGTATTTTTTACGTGTTGATGTCCTACGAGATGTCAATTGTCAGATTTCGACCAGAATATACCAGTTATCTACTAGTCAGGAAATACCAGTTTCATACTAGTTGCAAAATACTAGTTCCATACTAGTTCAACCTGGACTAGTATAATTTCCATAAAATGAACTAGTCCACATACTAGTCCAAAAATGACTAGTATAAAATATAAGGAGTGTAATGGAGTGTGGTTGCTAAGTGACCTTGCTCAACCCCGACTCTTGCGTCCTCGTTCGTGCACTCTGGGCAACGGGAGCTACTTAGGCTCGTGGCAGAAAGAGAGGGAGCCCCGGTGGGCCACTCTGACATACTTGGTTTAAGGGCTCACCGAGGTTTTGGCGTAGCGTCTGTTCACCATGAGGTGCGGCTGCAAGCGGGCGTCTGTCGGGTTGATTGACTTCGCCGCTGCTCGCAATATGGTCATCAGTAGTACCAGGTTCCAGCATAAGCGAATACACCAAGCCACATGGCTGTCCCCTGATCAAAGAACTAGAAACCAGATTGATCATGTCTTGATTGACGGCAGACATAGCTCCACCGTTCTGGACGTGCGTACACTGCGTGGTCCCAATATTGACTCTGACCATTATCTTGTCGCAGCCAAGATACGCACACGCCTCTGTGCAACGAAGAAAGTGCGCACAGTAACGGAAGGAAAGTTTGACGTCGAGAAGCTGCGCAGGACACAGACAGCTGATAATTTCACAACTCGACTCTCACACCTGCTAGCAGAGGGCAATCCTCGACCTAACGATGTAACCGAGCAATGGAAGCATATCTCTCACTCATTGCGTACCGCCGCTGAGGCCACTATAGGGTTCCAGCGAGCCCGCAAGAACAACTGGTACGATGAGGAATGCAAAACTGCCTCGAAAAAAAGGACGCTGCCTACAAGGAGACGTTGCGAACGGGCGCAACCCGCAGTGTATGGCAACAATATCGTGAGGCAAAGAAGGAAGAGAGACGGCTTTTCAGAAAAAAAAAAAGTGAGGCCGAAAGGCGTGAGTGTGAGGAGCTTGAGATGCTGGCTGACAGGAATGATGCCCGAAAATTCTATGAAAAGATCCGGCGGATGACGGAAGGTTTTAAGACCGGGGCAAGCTCCTGTAAGGACAATAATGGCGACCTGGTAACCGACGTACAAAGTGTACTTAAATTATGGAGGGAGCACTTCTCCTCACTGCTAAATTGCGAGGGAGACGTCGAACCCGATACCCCAATCCCTGACGATGGAAAAGTCGTCCCACCACCTGACTATGATGAAGTGAGGATAGCTATATCCCGGCTCAAAAACAACAAAGCGCCTGGAAAAGACGGACTACCCGCCGAGCTGTTCAAACACGGAGGCGAAGAGCTGGTAAAAAGCATGCATCAGCTCTTATGCAGAATATGGTCAGACGAATGCATGCCTCCGGATTGGAATTTAAGTGTGCTTTGCCCAATCCACAAGAAAGGCGATCCCGCTAACCGCACCAACTACCGCGGAATTAGTCTTCTTAATATCGCATATAAGGTTCTTTCTAGCGTGTTGTGTGAAAGGCTGAAGCCCATCGTAGACAAACTGATTGGACCTTATCAGTGTGGCTTTAGACCTGGTAAGTCTACCATCGACCAGATTTTCACGATACGCCAAATCCTGGAGAAGACCCATGATAAGAGAATCGACACTCACCATCTCTTTTTCGATTTTAAAGCCGCTTTTGATAGCGTAAAAAGGAGTTGCCTGTATGCCGCCATGTCTGAATTTGACTTCCCTACAAAGCTTATACGGCTTTGCGAAATGACGTTGAGCAATACCAACAGCTCCGTCAGAATCGGGAAGGACCTCTCTGAGCCATTTGAAACCAAACGAGGCTTCAGACAGGGCGACTCCCTTTCGTGCGATTTCTTCAATCTGATGCTGGAGAAGATAATTCGAGCAGCAGAGCTAAACTGCAATGGTACAATCTTTTACAAGAGCGTGCAATTGCTGGCGTATGCCGATGATATTGATATCATTGGCCTTAACAACCGCGCCGTAAGCGCTGCCTTCTCTGGACTGGATAAGGAAGCGAAAGAAGTGGGTCTTGCCGTGAACGAGGACAAGACGAAGTATTTGCTGTCATCAAAGAAAGAATCGGCGCACCTGCGCCTTGGCAGCCATGTCACTGTTGATAGTTACAAATTTGAAACTGTGAGAGACTTCGTCTATTTGGGAACCAGTATTAACACCGAAAATAATATCAGTCTAGAAATCCAGCGGAGAATCACTCTTGCCAACAAGTGCTACTTTGGACTAAGTAGGCAATTGAGAAGTAAAGTCCTCTCTCGAAGAACAAAGATCACGCTCTATAAGTCTCTCATCATACCTGTCCTGATGTATGGCTCAGATTCATGGACAATGTCAAGAGAAGATGAGATGGCCCTTGGAGTATTTGAGAGAAAAGTTCTCCGGAAGATTTATGGTCCTTCCCGTGATGCCAACGGCGAGTATCGAAGGAAATTTAACGATGAGCTGTACGAGCTCTACGCAGATCTGACCATAGTCCAGCGAATTAAAGCCCAAAGACTCCGCTGGCTGGGCCATATTATGCGAATGGACAAAGAAGCTCCAGCACAGAAGGTTTTCCTATCGTCGCCTGAATTCGGCAGCAAAGGAAGGGGGAGGCCTCGACTGAGATGGAAACAACAGGTGGAGGATGACTTGAACTCCCTCTGGGTTTCCAATTGGCGTCGGTTATCGCTAAAAAGGAATGACTGGCGTGCTTTGATACGAAACGGCCAAAATCGCTTAGGCGGTTAAGCGCCAATAAATGATGATGATGATAAAATATACTAGTCCCATACCAGTCCAAAAAGCATTCAACCTGGACTAGTATGATTTCAACCAGAATTTTCCTGGCTTACCCTTTATTTTATCCCTCGACTTTATTTTAATGTTTATTCTTAAGAAAGCAGCGGCTATTTGTATTTACCCTATCACGAAAAAGCATCTATGAATTATAAGAGAAAACGAAACGAATGAAAAACTAGATAGGGTCTAGATTTGCAATACCCGACAGGCCCTTTATTAAAAAGCATTAACAAGCAGATAAGGGCCTGTGTAAACTTTCCTTGGCAGACCCATGATTTTAAAAGGGAAAACCTAGTCAGGCCCTAGGCTAAATTTAACAGATTTTCTACCCGGGTTAATTCCCAATTCACTAATATCATAGGCTTGAAAGCAGTATTGTTGCACAACAACAATCAGCTACCATCTGTTCCCTTAGCATACGCCACTGATATGAAAGAAATATACCAAACAATGGAGAAGATCCTTCGATTAATAAATTACAATAAGTATCACTGGCAGATTGTTTCGGATCTTAAAGTCCTGACAATTCTATTCGGAATGCAAGGAGGCTACACCAAAAATCCATGTTACTTTTGTGAATGGGACAGTCGTGCCAAAAATCATTATATGTGTAAAGATTGACCATCGAGACAGTTTTTCCAACTAGGCAGGAAAAACGTTCTCAACGTTCCATTAGTAAAGGCTGACGCCATCATTTTACCGCCACTGCATTTGAAACTGGGCTATATGAAACAATGTGTCAAAAGACTTCACAAATACAGTGAGGCCTTCCTACATCTGAAATTAGTTTTCGCTAAATTGAGCGATGCCAAGATTAAAGAAGGTACTTATAAAGATTCTCCTCCCTTCACTATTTCAAAAAAAGTATTATCCAAATGTATTTATTACGATAATGAATTGCGGGCATTTTCGTTGGACCACAAATTCGTAAGCTTGTGGTAGATGAAGTTTTCGTTGAAAAATTTAACCAAGTGGAGAAAAACTTATGTAAAAACTTTCTTGGAAACGTGAGAAGTGCTAACTATGTTGAGGTGGTCCATGAATTTTGGAAGCGTATTCATTTTTTTCATTTTCACAGACAATCTCGGTCAATTTAGCGACGAACAAGGAGAACGTTTTCATCAAGAGATATTGAGCTCCATCACGTTGGAACCCGCTTTGAAAAAATTCAAATTTTTTTTGCACTTTCGTCAACTACAAACGACGAGATTGATTGTAGTGAAACTCATTTTTTTGTAGTTCTTATAGTTACTCCGAAAATATAATACATTGTGCAGAAACCAAGCAAACTAAGTAAATTTGATTTTTTTTTTGTTAAAATATGTTTTAAATCGTTTGTAGTTTTTTATACGAAAAAAAATTTTTTTTTTGCTCCAAAGGTTTCGGAGATATGGCCTAATGCACATCACGCTGGAACCCGCTTTGAAAAAACTCAAACTTTTTTTGCATTTTTGTGAACTACAAACGATGAGATTGATTGTAGTGAAATTCATTTTTTTTTTGCTCCAAAGGTTTCGGAGATATCGAAAACGCATGTTAAAAAAAGGCAGAATTCAGCAATTTGAAAGCACTAAAAGTACTTTTCCTACAACTACAAACGACAAAATTGATTGTAGTGAAATTTTTTTTTTTGTAGCTTTTATAGTTACTCCGAAAATACAATATATTGTGCAGAAACCAAGCAAATGAAGTAAATTTTGTTTTTTTTTTGTTGAAATATGTTTTAAATCGTTTGTAGTTTTTTATCCGAAAAAAATTTTTTTTTTTGCTCCGAAGGTTTCGGAGTAATCGAGAACGCATGTCAAAAAAAGGCAGAATTCAGCAATTTGAAAGCACTAAAAGTAATTTTCCTACAACTACAAACGACAAAATTGATTGTAGTGAAATTTTTTTTTTTGCAGCTTTTATAGTTACTGCGAAAATACAGTATATTGTGCAGAAACCAAGCAAATGAAGTAAATTTTGTTTTTTTTTTGTTGAAATATGTTTTAAATCGTTTGTAGTTTTTTATCCGAAAAAAAAGTTTTTTTTTGCTCCGAAGGTTTCGGAGTAGTCGAGAACGCATGTCAAAAAAAGGCAGAATTCAGCAATTTGAAAGCACTAAAAGTAATTTTCCTACAACTACAAACGACAAAATTGATTGTAGTGACATTTTTTTTTTTTGTAGCTTTTATAGTTACTCCGAAAATACAATATATTGTGCAGAAACCAAGCAAATGAAGTAAATTTTGTTTTTTTTTGTTGAAATATGTTTTAAATCGTTTGTAGTTTTTTATCCGAAAAAAAATTTTTTTTTTGCTCCGAAGGTTTCGGAGTAATCGAGAACGCATGTCAAAAAAAGGCAGAATTCAGCAATTTGAAAGCACTAAAAGTAATTTTCCTACCACTACAAACGACAAAATTGATTGTAGTGAAATTTTTTTTTTGTAGCTTTTATAGTTACTCCGGAAATACAATATATTGTGCAGAAACCAAGCAAATGAAGTAAATTTTGGTTTTTTTTTTGTGAAATATGTTTTAAATCGTTTGTAGTTTTTTATCCGAAAAAAATTTTTTTTTGCTCCGAAGGTTTCGGAGTAATCGAGAACGCATGTCAAAAAAAGGCAGAATTCAGCAATTTGAAAGCACTAAAAGTAATTTTCCTACAACTACAAACGACAAAATTGATTGTAGTGAAATTTTTTTTTTTGTAGCTTTTATAGTTACTCCGAAAATACAATATATTGTGCAGAAACCAAGCAAATGAAGTAAATTTTGGTTTTTTTTTGTTAAAATATGTTTTAAATCGTTTGTAGTTTTTTATACGAAAAAAAAATTTTTTTTTGCTCCAAAGGTTTCGGAGATATGGCCTAATGCACATCACGCTGGAACCCGCTTTGAAAACGCATGTTAAAAAAAGGCAGAATTCAGCAATTTGAAAGCACTAAAAGTACTTTTCCTACAACTACAAACGACAAAATTGATTGTAGTGAAATTTTTTTTTTTGTAGCTTTTATAGTTACTCCGAAAATACAATATATTGTGCAGAAACCAAGCAAATGAAGTAAATTTTGTTTTTTTTTTGTTGAGATATGTTTTAAATCGTTTGTAGTTTTTTATCCGAAAAAAAATTTTTTTTTTGCTCCGAAGGTTTCGGAGTAATCGAGAACGCATGTCAAGAAAAGGCAGAATTCAGCAATTTGAAAGCACTAAAAGTAATTTTCCTACAACTACAAACGACAAAATTGATTGTAGTGAAATTTTTTTTTGTAGCTTTTATAGTTACTCCGAAAATACAATATATTGTGCAGAAACCAAGCAAATGAAGTAAATTTTGGTTTTTTTTTTGTTGAAATATGTTTTAAATCGTTTGTAGTTTTTTATCCGAAAAAAAATTTTTTTTTTGCTCCGAAGGTTTCGGAGTAATCGAGAACGCATGTCAAAAAAAGGCAGAATTCAGCAATTTGAAAGCACTAAAAGTAATTTTCCTACAACTACAAACGACAAAATTGATTGTAGTGAAATTTTTTTTTTTGTAGCTTTTATAGTTACTCCGAAAATACAATATATTGTGCAGAAACCAAGCAAATGAAGTAAATTTTGGTTTTTTTTTGTTAAAATATGTTTTAAATCGTTTGTAGTTTTTTATACGAAAAAAAAATTTTTTTTTGCTCCAAAGGTTTCGGAGATATGGCCTAATGCACATCACGCTGGAACCCGCTTTGAAAAAACTCAAACTTTTTTTGCATTTTTGTGAACTGCAAACGATGAGATTGATTGTAGTGAAATTCATTTTTTTTTTGCTCCAAAGGTTTCGGAGATATCGAAAACGCATGTTAAAAAAAGGCAGAATTCAGCAATTTGAAAGCACTAAAAGTACTTTTCCTACAACTTCAAACGACAAAATTGATTGTAGTGAAATTTTTTTTTTTTGTAGCTTTTATAGTTACTCCGAAAATACAATATATTGTGCAGAAACCAAGCAAATGAAGTAAATTTTGTTTTTTTTTTGTTGAAATATGTTTTAAATCGTTTGTAGTTTTTTATCCGAAAAAAATTTTTTTTTTGCACCGAAGGTTTCGGAGTAATCGAGAACGCATGTCAAAAAAAGGCAGAATTCAGCAATTTGAAAGCACTAAAAGTAATTTTCCTACAACTACAAACGACAAAATTGATTGTAGTGAAATTTTTTTTTTTGTAGCTTTTATAGTTACTCCGAAAATACAATATATTGTGCAGAAACCAAGCAAATGAAGTAAATTTTGGTTTTTTTTTGTTGAAATATGTTTTAAATCGTTTGTAGTTTTTTATCCGAAAAAAATTTTTTTTTTTGCTCCGAAGGTTTCGGAGTAATCGAGAACGCATGTCAAAAAAAGGCAGAATTCAGCAATTTGAAAGCACTAAAAGTAATTTTCCTACAACTACAAACGACAAAATTGATTGTAGTGAAATTTTTTTTTTGTAGCTTTTATAGTTACTCCGAAAATACAATATATTGTACAGAAACCAAGCAAATGAAGTAAATTTTGTTTTTTTTTTGTTGAAATATGTTTTAAATCGTTTGTAGTTTTTTATCCGAAAAAAAATTTTTTTTTGCTCCGAAGGTTTCGGAGTAGTCGAGAACGCATGTCAAAAAAAGGCAG
>CAXKVI010000002.1:95250929-95753262 GCA_964058755.1 Campiglossa producta | reverse complement strand
GTCAAAAAAAGGCAGAATTCAGCAATTTGAAAGCACTAAAAGTAATTTTCCTACAACTACAAACGACAAAATTGATTGTAGTGAAATTTTTTTTTTTGTAGCTTTTATAGTTACTCCGAAAATACAATATAAAAAACTACAAACGATTTAAAACATATTTCAACAAAAAAAAAACAAAATTTACTTCATTTGCTTGGTTTCTGCACAATATATTGTATTTTCGGAGTAACTATAAAAGCTACAAAAAAAAAATTTCACTACAATCAATTTTGTCGTTTGTAGTTGTAGGAAAATTACTTTTAGTGCTTTCAAATTGCTGAATTCTGCCTTTTTTTGACATGCGTTCTCGATTACTCCGAAACCTTCGGAGCAAAAAAAAAATTTTTTTTCGGATAAAAAACTACAAACGATTTAAAACATATTTCAACAAAAAAAAAACAAAATTTACTTCATTTGCTTGGTTTCTGCACAATATATTGTATTTTCGGAGTAACTATAAAAGCTACAAAAAAAAAAATTTCACTACAATCAATTTTGTCGTTTGTAGTTGTAGGAAAAGTACTTTTAGTGCTTTCAAATTGCTGAATTCTGCCTTTTTTTAACATGCGTTTTCGATATCTCCGAAACCTTTGGAGCAAAAAAAAAATGAATTTCACTACAATCAATCTCATCGTTTGTAGTTCACAAAAATGCAAAAAAAGTTTGAGTTTTTTCAAAGCGGGTTCCAGCGTGATGTGCATTAGGCCATATCTCCGAAACCTTTGGAGCAAAAAAAAATTTTTTTTTCGTATAAAAAACTACAAACGATTTAAAACATATTTTAACAAAAAAAAACCAAAATTTACTTCATTTGCTTGGTTTCTGCACAATATATTGTATTTTCGGAGTAACTATAAAAGCTACAAAAAAAAAAATTTCACTACAATCAATTTTGTCGTTTGTAGTTGTAGGAAAGTTACTTTTATTGCTTTCAAATTGCTGAATTCTGCCTTTTTTTGACATGCGTTCTCGATTACTCCGAAACCTTCGGAGCAAAAAAAAATTTTTTTCGGATAAAAAACTACAAACGATTTAAAACATATTTCAACAAAAAAAAAACAAAATTTACTTCATTTGCTTGGTTTCTTCACAATATATTGTATTTTCGGAGTAACTATAAAAGCTACAAAAAAAAAAATTTCACTACAATCAATTTTGTCGTTTGTAGTTGTAGGAAAATTACTTTTAGTGCTTTCAAATTGCTGAATTCTGCCTTTTTTTGACATGCGTTCTCGATTACTCCGAAACCTTCGGAGCAAAAAAAAAATTTTTTTTCGGATAAAAAACTACAAACGATTTCAAACATATTTCAACAAAAAAAAAAACAAAATTTACTTCATTTGCTTGGTTTCTGCACAATATATTGTATTTTCGGAGTAACTATAAAAGCTACAAAAAAAAAAATTCACTACAATCAATTTTGTCGTTTGTAGTTGTAGGAAAAGTACTTTTAGTGCTTTCAAATTGCTGAATTCTGCCTTTTTTTAACATGCGTTTTCGATATCTCCGAAACCTTTGGAGCAAAAAAAAAATGAATTTCACTACAATCAATCTCATCGTTTGTAGTTCACAAAAATGCAAAAAAAGTTTGAGTTTTTTCAAAGCGGGTTCCAGCGTGATGTGCATTAGGCCATATCTCCGAAACCTTTGGAGCAAAAAAAAATTTTTTTTTCGTATAAAAAACTACAAACGATTTAAAACATATTTTAACAAAAAAAAACCAAAATTTACTTCATTTGCTTGGTTTCTGCACAATATATTGTATTTTCGGAGTAACTATAAAAGCTACAAAAAAAAAATTTCACTACAATCAATTTTGTCGTTTGTAGTTGTAGGAAAATTACTTTTAGTGCTTTCAAATTGCTGAATTCTGCCTTTTTTTGACATGCGTTCTCGATTACTCCGAAACCTTCGGAGCAAAAAAAAAATTTTTTTTCGGATAAAAAACTACAAACGATTTAAAACATATTTCAACAAAAAAAAAAACAAAATTTACTTCATTTGCTTGGTTTCTGCACAATATATTGTATTTTCGGAGTAACTATAAAAGCTACAAAAAAAAAATTTCACTACAATCAATTTTGTCGTTTGTAGTTGTAGGAAAATTACTTTTAGTGCTTTCAAATTGCTGAATTCTGCCTTTTTTTGACATGCGTTCTCGATTACTCCGAAACCTTTGGAGCAAAAAAAAAAATTTTTTTCGGATAAAAAACTACAAACGATTTAAAACATATTTCAACAAAAAAAAACCAAAATTTACTTCATTTGCTTGGTTTCTGCACAATATATTGTATTTTCGGAGTAACTATAAAAGCTACAAAAAAAAAAATTTCACTACAATCAATTTTGTCGTTTGTAGTTGTAGGAAAATTACTTTTAGTGCTTTCAAATTGCTGAATTCTGCCTTTTTTTGACATGCGTTCTCGATTACTCCGAAACCTTCGGAGCAAAAAAAAAATTTTTTTTCGGATAAAAAACTACAAACGATTTAAAACATATTTCAACAAAAAAAAAACAAAATTTACTTCATTTGCTTGGTTTCTGCACAATATATTGTATTTTCGGAGTAACTATAAAAGCTACAAAAAAAAAAAATTTCACTACAATCAATTTTGTCGTTTGTAGTTGTAGGAAAAGTACTTTTAGTGCTTTCAAATTGCTGAATTCTGCCTTTTTTTAACATGCGTTTTCGATATCTCCGAAACCTTTGGAGCAAAAAAAAAATTAATTTCACTACAATCAATCTCATCGTTTGTAGTTCACAAAAATGCAAAAAAAGTTTGAGTTTTTTCAAAGCGGGTTCCAGCGTGATGTGCATTAGGCCATATCTCCGAAACCTTTGGAGCAAAAAAAATTTTTTTTTTCGTATAAAAAACTACAAACGATTTAAAACATATTTTAACAAAAAAAAACTCAAATTTACTTAGTTTGCTTGGTTTCTGCACAATGTATTATATTTTCGGAGTAACTATAAGAACTACAAAAAAATGAGTTTCACTACAATTTTTTTAATTATATTGCAGAAATTTTATCCATACATAGCGTTAATAATATTTATTACAATGCACAGCGGCCGGCTGGGTATTGGACCAAACCAACTTTTTTAAGATTTTCGAAGTTAGCCTCCAAAACTAAGTTACGGGCTTTCGAAGTTGGACCCCTCGAAAATTTTTTTTTCTAATTGTTTTGTTTAAGAAATTAAAAAAAAAAATACACTTTCAAATAAATAGAAAGTGCACCAATCAAGTAAGAGGAGCAAGAAGGCCACGCCCACATTTAACCTTTTTAAATTTTTTTCACAAAACAATTAGAAAACCAAATCTTGGAAGGGTCCAACTTCGAAAGCCCGTAACTAATTTTTGGAAGCTATCTTCGAAATTCAGGGAACGCCATTGAGTAAAAACTAGTATGTAACCCCCGATAATCGGGTGTGTTTACTTATTACCCCTGCATTGCTTTTGCAGTCAAAGTAGCGCAAAATCATATGTACTTACATACATACATATTTAAATTTTTTTCAATGTTTGTCTACTTCGACTGAAATATATGCGAGCATTGTATGCACATATGTATTGTGACGAATTCGATTATTCCTTGATTATTTTCCCTGAGTTCGATCACTGTACGTTAAATAAAACACTCCGATTCTGCTTAATAAGTAGTACGCTTTATTCAGTACTAAAAACCGTAGTACAATATCGCGGTTCAGTACTTCACTGTACAACACTTCAAAATAAACTGATTGATGTCCGTTGTCTTTGCGCGGTTTATATACCCTAGCAGACAGCAGCTTCACAACCTAGAAATGTCTACACATCTCTGGTTTATTCGTGCAACAGTGTTCTCGAAGCGTTTATCTATCGTCATCTCCTCTTTGTGTCACATTCGCACTCTCTCGCTCTCGCGTCATGTACCTAAACAACTTTAGTTGTGGTAGTGACGCTAGTGGTGGAAATACGCTAGAGTTGGGAGATGAGCGATTCTTGAGAACATTCGCCACACTGCCCTCCACCTAAGTCTGATCGTCCCGATCAGACACATTTCCCGATCCAAACGTTGCTAGCCTCTCCAGGGGAACCACTTTCATTTTGTTCCGTAGCATTCCAACAGCCTGTATGCGGTAAATAACGTCGTTGATCCGTTGCACAACTCTGTATGGTCCTTCCCAATTGCATTGAACTTTGGGAGACACACTTTTCCTCCGTTGTGGCCCGTATAGGAACACTAAATCTCCTTCCAGGAAGCCTTCCGTTTCCATTGCTTTGTCGTACCTGGTTTTCATGTTTTCGCTTATAGTTCTGGGGAATGGACCAGCTTCATCCAAGGTAATCCTCTCAGCCGGTGCATCTGAGTTGCACTGCCTCCTTCGACCATGACTCGTGGACCTCAGCACCTTTGCTCTGATGCACTCATCGCATTTGGCAATCCACTCCTTTACCGACTGACCGTAACCAACCCAATAACATGTCTGCTTAATCCTCTCCAAGGTCTTCTTGACTCCTAGATGGCCTCCACTTGGATCCTGATGCATTTCCCGGAGAACATCAGACACCCGCTTCCTTGGGACAACTATAAGCTTCCGAGCGCATTGACCATCCTCACTCTCCCATATTCGATACAAACAACCGTATACCAATCGTAAACTCTCCCATTGTGCCCAATATGACTTGGCAACTGGACTCTCCGCTGACATTTCCTTCTCCAAATATTCTCAAGTAGGCATTTGCTTATCGAAGCCATTGGTCGAGGAGGTACCTTTGCTTTGCGAGTGTCCCTGTGCTTCACCTCCAATGAAACTCCTTTGGTGCAATACCCAATGTTGTGTCCAAAGATCAGAGGTACTTCTTGGCCACTGTATGTCATAACTCTATTTCTCACGTTTATGTGAATGTTTCTCTCAGCCAAGAAGTCGATGCCAATGATGACTTCGTCATCATCTTGCTCATCTTCTCCAGCGTTACACTTACGTCCACATGCATTGCCGAAGTCTCTGGAGCCGATGTTGCAATGACGCACAATATGGCCAGATTTTCCGCACTTGAAGCATTTAATGGCTGCTTCACTTTTCCGTTGCTTTCCGTTCAATGCTTCTAGGATTGCGTCCACCCACTCTGGTCGTTCTACTTCCTCATGGTGGACATTGTTATCTGGTTTACATAAAAGCGAGGCAGTCTCTTGTAATAAAGCGTGTGATACCGTCTCTGCGAATGTACTTTTGGGGTTTGCATATGCGGCTCGCTTCGTGTCTACATCCATTATTCCATTTATAAATCTTTGGATCTTTACCCTCTCGATGTATTCCACGGGGGCATCTGTGTTCACGTCTCATTAGCCTTCTGGAAGCGATTCTGTAGCTCCATTTGAAATATCTGCCTCCTATGCTCGCTACCGTAACGCCTCTCAACTGCACCCATCAATACCTCATAGCTGTTCCTTTCACCTTCTGGAATAATTTGAAGGATTTCCGCTGCCGGTCCTTTCAATGCTAAGAATAGCGCAGCGACTTTGTCCTCAGCGCTCCAGCTATTCACCGATGCAGTCTTCTCAAATTGTAGCTTGAACACCTGAAAAGGAACAGAACCGTCAAAGGATGGGGCCTTTACCTTCGGAATTCCCTTTGAAGCAGTTGCACGACTTAGCTGCAACTCCTGGATACGACTTCTCAGCGCATTTACTTTAGTGTCCATTTTATCCTGCAGCTGTGCAATTTTTGCATCTTGTGCTTCCAGCTGAGATGACATATAAACTTTGTATTTTTCCAGTTGAGTGCAGATCTGATTCAATACCGCCAATATCGTGCTTGTGTCCACGATTGTTACTGGATTTGGGGCATGTTTCTTCTCTTCCATTCTAGACGTTACCTCTTCCGAAATATGAACTCATAATCCTCAAGGTTAATTGCTTCCGCTTCCATAACCTCTCGTAAACGTGATTGTAGCTCTAACTTATTGCCTGTTGTTGTTAGTCCACGCCGTTCCAACTCTTTTTGGAGTTGCTGGATCTTCAATTCATTGAACTTTGCCATGTCCTTGTTATCCTTGCAACGTCCTTATTATCCTTGCAATGTCCTTGTTTTATTCAACAATACCGCTTCTGACACCAATTGTGACGAATTCGATTATTCCTTGATTATTTTCCCTGAGTTCGATCACTGTACGTTAAATAAAACACTCCGATTCCGCTTAATAAGTAGTACGCTTTATTCAGTACTAAAAACCGTAGTACAATATCGCGGGTTAATTCACTGTTCAGTACTTCACTGTACAACACTTCAAAATAAACTGATTGATGTCCGTTGTCTTTGCGCGGTTTATATACCCTAGCAGACAGCAGCTTCACAACCTAGAAATGTCTACACATCTCTGGTTTATTCGTGCAACAGTGTTCTCGAAGCGTTTATCTATCGTCATCTCCTCTTTGTGTCACATTCGCACTCTCTCGCTCTCGCGTCATGTACCTAAACAACTGTAGTTGTGGTAGTGACGCTAGTGGTGGAAATACGCTAGAGTTGGGAGATGAGCGATTCTTGAGAACATTCGCCACAGTATGTATATACATTTACAAAGCATGTTAATAGTGCCATATAAAGAGCTTGGGTACAAACTTTAAACGCTAATTTCTCATGAACAAATTAACCTATTGGAATTGTTATAATTTTTTGCAAACATGCTCATAATAAGCTTCCACCTGATATACATTTCGTTTATATACGTATTGTAGTTTAGTCTAGCTAAGCGCCGTGTTTTAGAATAGTAATATGTATACCTATCTTTAATCTCTTAAAAAAAATTTGATTTAGTCCAATATCCAGAAAAAATTGGATTTTGTCGTACAGTGGTATTATATTGGAAAAATGTTATAAAAATTCAAACCTATTTTGCAGCTACATACTTAAGTTTTGTAAAATTTTTTGGCTTTCGTGTTTTTATTTGGAAACCGAAACCGGAACGAAACCGTAACCGAAACCGAAATAAATTTTGAAGAACGAAACCGGAACCGAAACCGAATCGTGTTACAAAACCGAAACCGGAACGTTATTTTAACCGGTTTCATACCTTGTTTCAAAGAGCGATAAGGCCATATGGCGTTATCTCGTATGGCTTTATCTCTCATTTGATTTTCCCTTTTACAGAATATTTTCTGCTCTATATGCAATCAAGAAAGTGTAAGCATTCTGTAAAAGGGAAAAATAATTAGTTTCTCCTTTTACGAAATGTGCACTATTAGTGATTTTAACCTTTCGTAAAAGGAAAAATTCCCTTCTATTATTTTATAATTTACAAAATTATGGTTTCTCCTTTTACGAAATGTGCACTCTTAGTGATTTTAACCTTTCGTAAAAGGAAAAATTCCCTTCTATTATTTTATAATTTACAAAATTATGGTTTCTCCTTTTACGAAATGTGCACTATTAGTGATTTTAACCTTTCAACCCACTTTCGATATTGAAAATTTCTAAAATCACCTAAATTGACATAACTCGGTACTGGGCCCGGGACATTGAACGCAGTCTTTTCGAGGGATTTTGGTTCGAGGGGAATCTGCCAGAAAGCGTCCTTTAAGTCAATTGCGGAGATGTATCTGGTATTCTGTACGCGGCTCAAAATTCCATCGATATGGGGTAAGGGGTATATTTTTGGTGCTTTGATCACTAGTGACACTGGTGAATTCCAACTGCTGTTGGACTCCTCGATTACTCCCATGCTCAGCATACGATCCAACTCAGCGTAAATAAATTTTTGAATGGCGGGTGAAATTGGATAATGACGCTGCTTAACTGGAAGATTCTCGTCGACAACCTCGATGACATGCTCTTCCTAGTCCGTTCGGCCTAACTGTAGTACCGCGAAGGACGGGAATTTGGCTTTCACACGCTCCAACGTGTTACTCTCTTCCGTCGTTAAAACATGTTGAACGGCGTCGAAAGACAGATCACCCTCGGCAGGAACGAGTTCCGCCACACTGGCAACATTATTGCAAACATTCACACCCTTACTCACAACATTCATACCAAAGGCCTGCCAAAAATCAACCCCGAGATATACCTCTTGTTGTAGGTCGGGTACTATTAAAAACTCTAGTTCTTTTATGACATTATGCCACAAGACAGGTAACTTTATTACCCCTACCACGGCGGTTTCTTCCCCATTTGCCGTCCGGATATTTTGCCCCTTAATTGGCATAACCAAGGGCTCTCTACCGCGCTCTTAAAATATTTCTGTTTTTCTCTCATTTTCTTAATTTTTTAAAAATTCTTACTATTCTTCTTTCTCCTATCTATCGTTTCACAAAAGATCCGCCGTCTCGCTTCCTCATACTCTATTTTACGTTGGTGTAAGCTTTTTACTTCCCTTTTCTCCTTTTTTCCATTTGCTTCACAACCCTATCCTCATTTTCAACCCTCTTCAAAATTGTTAGTTCGGTGTGGCCGGGTTGTGGGTCTCCTGGCTGGAGCCCCGGTTATCTCCGCCAGCTTCTGGTTTCCCTTATTGGGTTTAAACACACAAAACGAAACATTACTTCCACAGGCAAAACAAAACATACCGCGAAATGGGGATGAACATTATTTGGCTTTTGTGCTTCTGTCAGGTTTTTCTCGAAGAAATCCACCGGCATGCCACACAAAAAACACAACATGAAATGGAACGGTGACGCACAAAAGGAATTTATAGTAGACACATTTGGGTTAACAGATGGACTTTGGACATTGGGATTCAGAAGAGTTTGGTGCTGGATTTGGGATTGGGGTTGGGGTCTCCTGTTAAAAGCTTCTATTTCCATGTCTCTTAACTTTTCTTGTTGTTCGACTTGCTCAAAACGTATCTCATTCACGACCCTTCCCCTACTCTTGTTATCTTTCATTAGTTTTTCGGCCCTCTTGCACTCAGTCTTGAGGTCCGCCAGAGAGCCCATATTTAGGGCGAAAGTCAAGTTGTCCAGGTACGGTTTGAGATTTCCCCTGATTATACCAACCAGCTCTTCTCAGGGATTCTCGTCCGCAAACGGAATGTCATGTCATGTATCTTCCCGTAAAAGTCGTCGAAAGTTTCGACGGGTTGCTGCTTCCGTTCCATTATTTCACGGATTATTTCATAGTCGGACTCGGCGGGTTTGAAGTGGCTCAGCAGCTCGGATTTCAATCCAAAGTACCCGAAATTGGGATCGTAGGAATGATCCTCGAGAATCTGCCAATACCACTTCAAAGCACCGCCGGAAACCAGACAATGAAAGTCCGTGAAAAGCTGGAAGTGGGAGATATTGTGTTCTTAGTCCCGTCAAATTTAAGGTGCACTTTTCTAAATCTAATTTTTTCCACCTTGGAGGCTCATTCGAATCTCTTGTGTCGACCCTGAGGTTTGATTAGACGATGGTCCACTGGCACGACCAGCAGTTCTGCCAGCTTGGCGTTCCGGAGTGGATGCTCCGGCAGGTTGATTGCCCAGGGGGTGCACGGTGGTTTCCATTTCCGCAACACGGCCGCTAAGGTTCCCAACGTTGGTTTTTATCGAACCCACTTCGGTCGCTATTTGCGAGACCATGTCTTGCTGTTGCGCCATCATTCGGCTCAGTTGCTCCACGTTCGACATCGTATTGGCAGCCTCAGTAACAGGTGGATTTCCAACGCTGGGATTGTTGTGCACCTCCCTGTGCAATACCGCCTCCCACAGCACCCACCTCCTCAGTGTCGGACTTTCGACACAAGAGATCGATTTTCTGTGAAAAGTTTAAACTATTGTTGGCTTCGCTGAATGACACTCCGCTTCCGAACGTCACCCTATGAATGCTCTCGGGGTCGATGGACGAAAATATCCGAGACGTGCACTTGTAGAAGTAGGCAATCGGGACAAAGTTGGCTGCTTCCGGAATCCCTGTGCCAATTTGGTTGAACACGGACCAAGTTTTCATTTGCCCTCGTTTCGATCGCCTATCGTACTCAAAATCCCTAGACCACCTGGTACCCTATTCTCCCAATCTTTATCTGTCTCCTTGTCCTTGGCAGACATTCACTATTAACCCAAAAGAAATTACCCTAATAAAACGAAGAGTATAAAACCCCTACACGTAATTTATAAGAAGATTCCTTTATGCCACACACCCTAATGTGTAGTCAAACAGGTGCGGATGTTCAAAAAGTTATCTAAAAATTCAATAAAATCAATTCAATATTCCCGGGACACCAATCAAGATTCAACATTATGCTACTTAACAATCAAGTGTTCTGTATAAAGATATATTTAAGCCCGTAGCGCGTGGGTTTGGAGAAAAAAATATTTTACGTAAAAATAAGAAAGATACAATTTTACTAGAATAAGAAGTTTATTCAATTCCATCCATTCAAATCAACAAGGTCTTTATGTATACTAGTATATCCCGTGGTCGAAATTCGACCAATTTAAAATAGTTGAACTTATTCTGATCAACTTTTTGTCAATAGCTGCCTTTTTAGGCCCGTGGCCGAACCACGACCATCTTAAATGTATACATTAAAAACTCATCTATAGGCAAAATGAGGCCATCAAAGAATTTAACAAATAGTGGCTGTTATTATATAATAAAAATATTAAATTACAGCAGCCCTTTGCAAAATTATTTATGGCAAATGCCATGTAAATATTCGGTTTTCGAGATTTTATATTGCACTTGAATAATCGGATGATGAGATTGTGCTTAAAGCTGGAATTATTGGTGATGTTTGTCGTAACGCTGTAGTCGTATCCAATCAGCTGATTCGATCAACCTTATGGGATTTAATGCAATCGATTATTGGTGCCATATCGTAACGCTAAGGTCGTAACCGGATCGTAGCGGTAACGATAAACAGCTGATTGCCTTTTTCCTTATTGCTTACAAGTTTTTGCAGTCAATCAGCTGTTTACGGTTACCGCGCCAATAATCGATAAAAATGTATCGCATAGGGTTGCGTTAGGGATACGACTACAGCGTTACGACAAACATCACCAATAATTCCAGCTTAACTAATTTATGCGATCGTTTTGAGCAGGTGAAGAACAAAAAAAATATTAGGTTGAAAAATAAGTAAATTGTAATAGTTAAGATTAAAGGGTTATTAATATAAAAAAACATAGGGGCCTATTACGGTTCGCGAGTCGCTTGAGTTATTCGAGTCACCTTATTTGGCGAATCGCCTAGCTCGAATGATTATGGATAGCGAACAAACTAGTTCGCCTGAAACATTTTGTTACCAGTTCTAAAAACAGAAAGCGGTGAACGTCAAATGAAAAAAAAACTTCAAATTGAACAAAACTGAAGTTTCAATTATTTATTATTATTGTACGTTTTTATTTATAAGCTTTTATTTAGTTTCACCTGACGGCTGTCTGTTAACAAATCTTGCAAGCTAAATTTGATACACTTCCCGGTGTCCGATTGATCTGAAATTCTGCACCCATGTATAACCCCGATGACAATGCAATATTATAAAAAAAAAATTTCGATAGGTGGCGCGCGGGTCGCTATATTTTCAAAATTCGCATTTATGGTCCGATTTAGCTGAAATTCGTAACATGTATTACTACCATGAAAAGAAATATTTTTGAAAAAAAAATTCCGCTAGGTGGGGCTGAGATAGCGGTAATAAAAACTCAAAATCGTAATTATGGACCGATTTGGCTGATATTTTACGTGTGTGTTACTTAATTAATTTCTAAATGTTAAAAAAAAATTGGACCCGCTAGGTGGCGCGTGAGTCGCTTTATTTGAGAATTACGAAGGTCTGTTTTCAGTGTCGATTAATTCGTTTTTCAACGAACTTCCCGTTGAGGTAGGATCTTGAAATTTTCATCATCATTTAGTTTTATACCCCAATGCACTATAATAAAAAAATAATTCCGATAGGTGGCGCATGGGTAGAGATATTTGAAAAATTTTATTTACAGAGATTTTGCCTTCGATTTTGAACTAACTCCCCGTTGAGCTGGGGTTTTGAAATTTTCACCATCTATCAGGTTTTACTGACAATGCATTATACAAAAAAAAATCTAAAATATTGCTTTATTTGCAAAAATCCAATCATCACCCAAGTTTAGTCGTTTTTCCCTATTGCCATAGAAAGAAGATTCGAATTCGGCGCGTGGTGTATTCCAAAAGTACCTTTACTTACCACGCGGTGAATTCCTTTACTCTTATGAGCATTGTCTATTGATATGCAGATGGCACTAAGCATTATGTGTATATTGATATGCAGATGGCGCTGAAGAATACAACATTCGGCTAATTCCTTCACTCTTTTGAGCAATTATGCATAAAGAGTTGGCTCTGCTGATTTTGAATTATTAAATTGAAGAAAAAAGGAAACAGCTAATTATTATTGAAACGCAGTTCTAATTAATTTATTAGATTTTACTGATTGTGTTTTCATTCGCGTGATTCAAGTGCTAGAATTAAGTGTTAATGTAATATGAGAAATAAAATTAAAGAAAAAAAAACTTTTTTATAAGCTTTTATTTAGTTTCACCTGACGGCTGTCTGTAATCAAATCTAAACACTTAAATATAATAGCCGTGTGACATCCAAGTTTCGCATGTACATGCATTTAACGCAAACTTATGCGTCACAGCAACAGCGGCACAATCAACTATATGAGAGCCAAGTGTAAAATGCTTCTTCTTATGCTTTTCATGCATACAAAGTTGAAAGTTGCCAACTTTTGCATGTCAGATGTCGCTCGTGATGCGCGATGTGTCGTTCTTTACCTATATACCCACGTTCAACTCATCTGTCAATACATAATGCTGCGGCAAACATTGATTGTGACGCCGCTATAAGAGAACACCAAAATAAAGCAATATAAATGCTGAAAACCACGTCAACTGAATATTTATTCACAGAATATTTCCTTTTGCACGTGCTTTTTCCATACGTCAAAATTTACTTATACAAAATATTTTCTACGTTCTCTGTTGCCGCAATAACCCTGCAAAAATCGTTGGATTATGTGTTCCAATTTTCTAATATTGGAGTACTCCAATAGTAATCCTTTGTCTACATAATCGGACCACCTTCAGCTTTTTGAAAGCCGATCATTGCTCCTGCCTTATCGACGAAAATCACGACACTATCCCTCTGACAATATATACTCCAAGGAGTGACAACATTGGAGTACATTGCAAAGTACTCTGACAGTAGGTACTCCATGGAGTAGCAGAAACAAAGCGAAGGTTGGAGTAGGTGGTCCAGTCCTAGGACATCGCAATGTTAATTGGAGCACAATTTTTATATGAAAAAATATTACATTTGGAGTACTCTGATGCTCCAATTGGAGTATTCTTTGGATAGGAAATAGGGTACTCTCGATTTTTGCAGGGCCCTGCAAAAATCGTTGGATTATGTGTTCCAATTGTTTGATATTAGAGTACTCCAATACTAATCCTTTGTATACCTCATCGGACCACCTTCAGCTTTTTGAAAGCCGATCATTTCTCCTGCCTTATCGACGAAAATCACGACACTATCTCTTTGATAGTATATACTCCAAGAAGTAACAACATTGGAGTACATTGCAAAGTCCTCTGACGGTAGGTACTCCATGGAGTAGCAGAAACAAAGCGAAGGTTGGAGTAGGTGGTCCAGTCCTAGGACATCGCAATGTTAATTGGAGCACAATTTTTATATGAAAAAATATTACATTTGGAGTACTCTGATGCTCCAATTGGAGTATTCTTTGGATAGGAAATAGGGTACTCTCGATTTTTGCAGGGCCCTGCAAAAATCGTTGGATTATGTGTTCCAATTGTTTGATATTAGAGTACTCCAATTCTAATCCTTTGTATACCTCATCGGACCACCTTCAGCTTTTTGAAAGCCGATCATTGCTCCTGCCTTATCGACGAAAATCACGACACTATCTCTTTGACAGTATATACTCCAAGAAGTAACAACATTGGAGTACATTGCAAAGTCCTCTGACGGTAGGTACTCCATGGAGTAGCAGAAACAAAGCGAAGGTTGGAGTAGGTGGTCCAGTCCTAGGGCATCGCAATGTTAATTGGAGCACAATTTTTATATGAAAAAGGATTACATTTGGAGTACTCTGATGCTCCAATTGGAGTATTCTTTGGATAGGAAATAGGGTACTCTCGATTTTTGCAGGGCCCTGCAAAAATCGTTGGATTATGTGTTCCAATTGTTTGATATTAGAGTACTCCAATACTAATCCTTTGTATACCTCATCGGACCACCTTCAGCTTTTTGAACGCCGATCATTTCTCCTGCCTTATCGACGAAAATCACGACACTATCTCTTTGATAGTATATACTCCAAGAAGTAACAACATTGGAGTACATTGCAAAGTACTCTGACGGTAGGTACTCCATGGAGTAGCAGAAACAAAGCGAAGGTTGGAGTAGGTGGTCCATCGAATCGAAGAACTTGACTGTTCAAATTTGACTTCAAAGAAGCCGTGTAATGTTGATGCATTAAAAGAAATGGATCGGATGAGGAATGTTAAAATAACTAAGTAAAGATTGCATAACTAATTTAAACAATATTTTATATTTAAAATAAATTCAAGAAAAAAGATGTTCTAAGCACAAGCTTATAGGTATATTTCTTGTTGATAAACCGAACTAAAAAGTAAAAAATAAAATTAAAGAAAAAAAACTTTTTTAAAAATAAGCTTTTATTATTGGTTTATAAAATTAACTAAAAAGTAAAAAATAAATTCACTGTAAAGGAATATAACACTTTATAAGTTCATTGTAACGTTTAAAGATAATTTGGCTTCTTCGTCTGCCACAAAATAATTCCATATTGTACATAATTATATATTTCTAACATTAAAACTTTGCACCTAAATTATTAAATCTACCAGTATATATCACATTGCTAATTTTATTAATAATAAAAGCGTGTTAAATTTCGATAGCAAGAAAAGAAGGTCCTGAATGTTCTTAATTATACCATCAAATAGAAAAGAAGGTCCTAAATGTTCTTAATTATACCATCAAAATTTAACACGCTTTTATTATTAATAAAATTACCAATGTGATATATACTGGTAGATTTAATAATTTAGGTGTAAAGTTTTAATGTTAGAAATATATAATTATGTACAATATGGAATTATTTTGTGGCAGACGAAGAAGCCAAATTATCTTTAAACGTTACAATGAACTTATAAAGTGTTATATTCCTTTACAGTGAATTTATTTTTTACTTTTTAGTTAATTTTATAAACCAATAATAAAAGCTTATTTTTAAAAAAGTTTTTTTCTTTAATTTTTTTTTTCTTAAATTATGTTTTTTTTTATATTAAAAACCCTTTAATTTTAACTATTACAATTTACTTAATTTTCATTGCGATAGAAAGTGTGGAACTTTTTTTGCCACTCTAATGTTCCCGTATATTTTTGGTAATACATCAAAACTCCCTATGTAATGTTTGTAATTTTTGAGTTCTTTCGAAAATTAGGTGTATTTGAATGTACTTTTTCTTTTTTTTTGCCCCACGAATCAATCTTTCAACTATCCTTTTCAAACGGCGATGTAGAATAAGAGAAAGATGCCTCCATTGTGCACTTAAACCTGAAAGAATAATATTGACATAGAACATTTTGCAGTATGAAAAAAAATTTTCAAACTCTTTTTATCTACATACATACAAATATTGCTACAAACATACATACATTTTTCAAAATTTCATTTTTGTATACCTGTATACCTACACAAATATTCTGTGCTCCTGTTACATTTTTTTTAAATTTCAAAGAAATGAAGCAAATAAATTGGCGAAAATGGCAGATACTACTTAAACATGCATGCGAATTACAGTAGAAATTTGCCGCCTTATTACCCGGATCTTCAGATGAGTAATCGACTAGCCAAAAGCAACTATTCGACTAGTCGATTAGTGATAATCGAATATTTTTGGAAACGACTAGTCGAAATCGATTATTCGACTAATCGATTTGTCGATTATCAAGAGCCCTACCAAAAACGTACATGTTTTTTACGAATAAAGTTTCATTGAAGTTCACGCTGATTTTTTCTTAGAATCTAAGAAAAACTACATATAATTTAAGAAAATATTCTTATTATATATGAAAAAATACGTTAAATTGTATTAACGTCAGAACTTCGTTCATAAAATATAAGAACTAAAATTTATTAATTTTTTGGCTGAATTTATTCTTAAATGTTACGAATTTGTACTTAAATTTTAAGAAATTACGTACGTTATATGATTATATGAACTTTTTCTTATTATTTAGAACTTGTTTCGTAGATTTTAAGAACCATTTCTTATATTTTATGAAAGTGTCATAGATTGAACCAACATTTTCTTGCCTGAGCAGACAGCTGTCACTGTGAAAAATTTTTTATTCATCAAGTCCCAAAGAGGAAAGGAGAAAGCGTGAAAATTTCCACCGATTAAATTAGCAGAAAAGCGGCATCTGCAATTTTTAAATTTTTGTCTATTTAATTGTAACTAAGTGAAAAATCCATTAATAACAAGTAAGGAAGTCTAAGTTCGGGTAAGCCGAACATTAAATACCCAGCGTATGGAAACAATAGTAGTACCTATAAGTTATATATTTTCTATATATATTATAATTTGGGAAAAACGAACTCAATAAATTTATTAGTTAGTTTATAAAATTAATATTTATTTATGCTACGGTATAACATATATGTACATTGTTCGTGTGCCCTCAAAATATTACTTATAGTTGAATGCATTTCTTACTTCTAATATACTTACGCCCAATTTGTGACAAAGTTTTAAATTGAAAAAAATATGTTTTGGGCCAGTTTTCCGAAATTCAAATTATTTTCAAAGTTATAGCTATCACCACTTTTCGAAATTCCTTACTTTTTGATGTAAATAACTTCCGCTCCCATAAAGTGCCAAAAAAATTTTTTTTGCTAATAGTTACTAATGCAATGCCCAACAACATCATACAAAAGCGCCATCTCGCCACGATGGAGAAGTTAAAAATTGCGAATAATATTTTTTTGTAAAAATTGGAAATGTCCTTTTGCAGAAGATACCATCTTTTATATATATTTAAAAAATTAGCAAAATCGGTTTGACCAATCGTGAGAAAATCATCAAAAAGTGAGAAATTTCGAAAACTGTTGATAGATATAACTTTCAAAATAATTCGAATTTTAAAATATTGTATACGTATTTTTGTTTAATCGTTCTGAGCCATACTACGCACTTTCAATAAAATACATGGCCGTCGAAAAAATTATAGGTGGCTCACTTAACAAAATTAACTCATCTTTTAAGACTCGTTAATAGTAGACAATTCCTTACAAATTTAACTATAATTATACTATTTTAGTTATTTACCTTACCGATTTATGTCAATTTATGTGATTTTCGAAATTTTCCATATAGAAAGTGGACGTGATTGGGAAGCGATTTTGTTTAATTTCAACAGGTATGCTTCCTATAACTCTAGTATACCTTGTGCCGAATTTCACGTAATCAGTTTAAAACTTACGACCAGTCTTTTAGGTGATTTTCTAAGTTTTCGATATCGAGAGTAGCCGTGGTTGGACGGGGATTTTATCCAATTTCATCACGTATACTCCCAACAGTACTAGTATGATTTGTGCCAAATTTTATCGTTCGACCATAATTTGTTTAAAAGTTACGACCAGTCGAATTTTCAAAAATGCCTCCCTTGAAAGTGGACGGTACCACGCCCACTTTTTAAAATTTAACAGAAAATCATAATAGAATGATAAGAGAGATTCACCTATGAAATTATATCATTTTATCAATTTCAGCTACCATATATGTCAGTTTATGTGATTTTCGAAATTTTCGATATCGAAAGTGTGCGTGGTTGAAGGGCGATTTTATCCACTTTCATCAGGTATACTCCCAACGATACTAGTATGCTTTGTACCAAATTCCATCGTTCTATCGTAATCTGTTTAAGAGTTACGGCCAGTCAAATTTTCAAAAACGCCTCCCTTAAAAGTGGGCGGTGCCACGCCCACTATAAAAAATTTATGGAAAAATCATAAGAGAATGACCAAGGGGATTCACCTATAAAATTATATCATTTTAGCCATTTCAGCTGCCGAGATAAGTCAATTTGTGTGATTTTCGAAATTTTCGATATCGAAAGTGGGCGTGGTTGAAGGGCGATTTTATCCACTTTCATCAGGTATACTCCCAACGATACTAGTATGCTTTGTGCCAAATTCCATCGTTCTATCGTAATCTGTTTAAGAGTTACGACCAGTCAAATTTTCAAAAACGCCTCCCTTAAAAGTGGGCGGTGCCACGCCCACTATAAAAAATTTATGGAAAAATCATAAGAGAATGACCAAGGGGATTAACCTATAAAATTATATCATTTTAGCCATTTCAGCTGCCGAGATAAGTCAATTTGTGTGATTTTCGAAATTTTCGATATCGAAAGTGGGCGTGGTTGAAGGGCGATTTTATCCACTTTCATCAGGTATACTCCCAACGATACTAGTATGCTTTGTGCCAAACTCCATCGTTCTATCGTAGGCTGTTTAAGAGTTACGACCAGTCAAATTTTCAAAAACGCCTCCCTTAAAAGTGGGCGGTGCCACGCCCACTATAAAAAATTTATGGAAAAATCATAAGAGAATGACCAGGGGGATTCACCTATAAAATTATATCATTTTAGCCATTTCAGCTGCCGAGATATGTCAATTTGTGTGATTTTCGAAATTTTCGATATCGAAAGTGGGCGTGGTTGAAGGGCGATTTTATCCAGTTTCATCAGGTATACTCCCAACGATACTAGTATGCCTTGTACCGAATTCCATCGTTCTATCGTAATCAGTTTAAAAGTTACGACCAGTCAAATTTTCAAAAACGCCTTCCTTAAAAGTGGGCGGTGCCACGCCCACTATAAAAAATTTATGGAAAAATCATAAGAGAATGACCAGGGGGATTCACCTATAAAATTATATCATTTTAGCCATTTCAGCTACCGAGATAAGTCAATTTGTGTGATTTTCGAAATTTTCGATATCGAAAAAGGGGGCGTGGTTATCATCCGATTTCGCCCATTTTCAATAGCAACCTACCTTGGCCAGAAAGTAACCTGTGTGCAAAATTTCATGCAAATATCTAAATTTTTACTCAAGTTATCGTGCACACGGACGGACAGACGGACGGACGGACATGCCTTAATCAACTCCTCTTTTAATCCTGAGAACTTTCATATATGGAACTCTATATCTATCTCGATTATTTTGTGCCGTTACAAACAGCCGTTATGTGAACAAAGTTAATATACCCTTGTACTAGTACTAGTACACTGGGTATAAAAATGTCTGATGAAAAGAAGGGTGAAACACAACACATCAATTTGAAAGTATTGGGTCAAGACAATGCTGTCGTACAATTTAAGATCAAGAAAAACACAAGCTTGAGGAAGCATATGAACAGCGTTGCCACAAGCTCAATTTTTTTTTGTATCCAAAAGTGTATCCATCCTGACAAAAATGTATCCATCCTGACAAAAATGTATCCACATTTTTTACTAGCAAAGAAACATGTACACTAGGGTGATTCAAAAAATGTCGACTTGTTCTTAGGCCTTAAAAAGTTAGGTATCGATGAGAAAATAAGCCAAGCAAAAAGTTAGCGCTGTAACTTAATCCATAGGGGTGGCTATTTTTTCGCCCTTTTTTATGGAAAATGTATGGGAAAAAATAGGATTTTTTTCAAAGTGATTTATCTCATAATATTTGAAATGTTTTTCAAAAAAGGAGAGATAAAAATGAAAGATTTTTGTACTGTGGCACACACATACACAGTAAAACACACAAAAATTTAAAAAATTATGAGAAAAAGCACTTTGAAAAAAATCTCACTTTTTCCCATACATTTCCCATACAAAAGGGCGGAAAAAATAGCCACCCCTAAGGGTTAAGTTAAAGGGCTAATTTTTTGCAAAGCTTATTTTCTTATCAATACCTAACTTTTCAGGGGGTATGACCGAAAAAAGCAAATTCTTTTTATTTGAATCACCCTAATGTATAGCTTCTTGGATTTTGTTCGTTTCTTTGAAAATACAAAACGATTGTTGGAGCTGTTAAAAATGTATCCATTTAAAACTTTTTGTATCTTTGTATCCATTGACTTAAAATGTATCCAAATGGATACAATTGTATCCAAACGGCAACCCTGCATATGAATGCTTATTGCGACAGAGCGGTCTATCCATGCAAGTGGTACGGTTTCGCTTTGATGGCCAACTCATAAACGAAAATGATTCGACAACATCATTGGAAATGGAAGAAGGTGACACTATTGAAGTATACCAACAGCAAACGGGCGGAGGCTGGAATTAATTTTGAAATTAACAAAAGTAAAGCTATATTAAAAATTAAAACAAAAAGCACTTAAATATTAAATGATCAATTTAATAATACAAAAACAAACTACACACAAAAAATTATAAAAAAAAGTTAAAATATAAGTATCATCAAAAGAGATAAGAAAAAAAGGCAGACAAACTCATAATAGGCAGCAAAACAAAAAAAAAACAAATTCATGTAAACCAAACATGCTGCTCAAAAAAGTTAGAAATACACCGCACGGTTCGTTGTTTTGCATGGAAAACTAACACACTTCGATCTCTGCGTCGAAGACTAACACACTTCAGTTCTATGCGAACTATGCCAAAGAAAATATATCAACAAGAGCCGTCACTCGTTATAAATGCAAGGAAAAAGATGAATGCCGCTTTCTTTCAGGGTTTCGGTAATTTTGTTTTCCTCAGTTTTGTAAATTCGACAGCTGGTAAATTTTTGTTTCGACTCTTGTTATTTCAGTTCTCTTCTATTTTCTTTTACACATTTTGTTTTGATTAGACAATAACATATTTATATCGAAATTACCGAAACCCTGAAAGAAAACAGCATCCATCTTGTTCGTTGCTTTCATAACGAGTGGTGGCTCTTGTTGATATATTCTCTTTGACTATGCTAGTTTTCCACGCAGAAAACGAAGTGTGTTAGTCTTCCACGCAGAGAACGAAGTGAGCTAGTCTTAAATGCAAGCAACGAACCGTGTTAGGCTTCGTTGAGAACGACGATGTATAAAAACTATGTACTTTGGCAAATTTTTGTTACTACTTTTAAATACTATATTTTTGTAAATAATATTTAACAATAATAATAAAACTTTCATGGATAATATGCTTCGTCTTTTGTTTTTTTCTAGGAAGGGATTCGTAAGAATTATTTCGTAAAATTTAAGAATGGATTCATACATTTCAAGAATGGGTTCTTGAATTCTAAAAATAAGTTCGTAAAATTTAAGAATGGATTCATACATTCTAGAAACGAGTTCGTACAATTTATAAATGGATTGTCATATTCTAAGAATGAGTTCATCAAATTTAAGGATGGATTCATACAGACTAAGAATGAGGTCGTATAACTTATGAATGGAGTGACATATTCGAAGAATGAGTTCGTACAATTTAAGAATCTTTTCATACGTTCTAAGAATGAGGTCGTAGTATGTATTGACATATTCTAAGAATGAGTTCGTAGATTCTAAGAATGAGTTCTTAGATTTTAAGTATTATTATTAAAATTTTGTTTGACATGAGTATTTACGAATTTTTGTTCTTAAATTCTACTAAAACGTTCTTTGGAGAGGTTTTAATGAAAAATATATGTACTTTTTCGTAGAAAATTTGTACTTTTTTGGTTCAGTGTATACTCGTATCTTATAAACTTTACCTTACCTAAAGAGTCGCATGAATTCCAAGAAAAAATAAATAAAAAAATTTAACAAAACTCTAATTAACTCTATAGCTGTAAGCTCGGGGAGGACTACTAAATTGCTAACCTATAGCTCAAAATCCATGTACATAAAAATTTGTGTGCTTATAGATACGTTTGTAATCAGATCTAATAAAAAGGAAATAATACTCGAAAAAGTATTAAACCAAACGGCAAACAAAGTATTGGCTAATCAATGACAAACTTTGTTAAACTTAGGGCCGCTTGCATAAAAGCTGATAACGACTAACCGGAGTTTAATTGACGTATTTTGTATGGTTAGCTGTCAAGTTAATCACCGATTAGGCTTAATCGGCTTTTATGCAAGTGGCCCTTAATGGATATGTGTATGTATATATAAGTATTCAAAGATTCAACTTAATCCAATCAAAAACCCGCGAAAAAAATATCATATTTGGGGGAATTTAAAGAAATAGATAAGCAAAAAGAAGAAAACTAAGCAATCACAAGGTGACTATTTAGATATTTTTGGATTTATCAAAAATCCGAGAAAGAAAAATGTAACAAAAAAATATAATTCTAATACTATCTAATGTAGCGGCCGTTGACCTTAAAATCAGCTGATCCCTGTCCCACTGACCTAGATTTCGATTTCAAGATCAAGGCCAAGTGTAATTATGTATGTTAAAAGTGTAGAAAAAAAGAGTTGAGAGAAGTGTAATTGTATGTGCGTGTAATTGTGTAGGCGTTCTATTGATAGTTATGTATGGACGTATATTCCTTCGTTTTTGCTTCCTGGCATCAATCCCTTACTCTACCTTGGGAGCAGAGTGTGATTACACGCTCAATATACGTGCATACATACAGGCATATGTCATCATTCATCATTTATTGGCGCTTAACCGCCTAAGCGATTTTGGCCGTTGCATATCAAAGCACGCCAGTCATGAGAAGATAGGAAAACCTTCTGTGCTGGAGCTTCTTTGTCCATTCGCATAACATGGCCCAGCCAGCGGAGTCTTTGGGCTTTAATTCGCTGGGTTTCTAGACTGATATTATTTTCGGTGTTGATACTGGTTCCCAAATAGACGAAGTCCCTCACAGTTTCAAATTTGTAACTATCAACAGTGACATGGCTGCCAAGGCGCAGGTGCGCCGATTCTTTCTTTGATGACAGCAAATACTTCGTCTTGTCCTCGTTCACGGCAAGACCCACTTTTTTCGCTTCCTTATCCAGTCCAGAGAAGGCAGCGCTTACGGCGCGGTTGTTAAGGCCAATGATATCAATATCATCGGCATACGCCAGCAATTGCCACGCTCTTGTAAAAGATTGTACCCTTGCGGTTTAGCTCTGCTGCTCGAATTATCTTCTCCAGCATCAGATTGAATAAATCGCACGAAAGGGAGTCGCCCTGTCTGAAGCCTCGTTTGGTTTCAAATGGCTCAGAGAGGTCCTTCCCGATTCTGACGGAGCTGTTGGTATTGCTCAACGTCCTTTGGCAAAGCTTTGCAGGGAAGTCAAATTCAGACATGGCGGCATACAGGCAACTCCTATTTGCGCTGTCAAAAGCGGCTTTGAAATCGACAAAGAGATGGTGTGTGTCGATTCTTTTATCATGGGTCTTCTCCAGGATTTGGCTTATCGTGAAAATCTGGTCGACGGTAGACTTACCAGGTCTAAAGCCACACTGATAAGGTCCAATCAGTTTGTCTACGATGAGCTTCAGCCTTTCACACAACACGCTAGAAAGAACCTTATATGCGATATTAAGAAGACTGATTCCGCGGTAGTTGGTGCGGTTAGCGGGATCGCCTTTCTTGTGGATTGGGCAAAGCACACTTAAATTCCAATCCGGAGGCATGCATTCGTCTGACCATATTCTGCATAAGAGCTGATGCATGCTTTTTACCAGCACTCGTGTTTGAACAGCTCGGCGGGTAGTCCGTCTTTTCCAGGCGCTTTGTTGTTTTTGAGCCGGGATATAGCTATCCTCACTTCATCATAGTCAGGTGGTGGGACGACTTTTCCATCGTCAGGGATTGGGGTATCGGGTTCGACGTCTCCCTCGCAATTTAGCAGTGAGGAGAAGTGCTCCCTCCATAATTTAAGTACACTTTGTACATCGGTTACCAGGTCGCCATTATTGTCCATACAGGAGCTTGCCCCGGTCTTAAACCTTCCGTCATCCGCCGGATCTTTTCATAGAATTTTCGGGCATCATTCCTGTCAGCCAGCATCTCAAGCTCCTCAAACTCACGCCTTTCGGCCTCACTTTTCTTCTTTCTGAAAAGGCGTCTCTCTTCCTTCTTTGCCTCACGATATTGTTGCCATACACTGCGGGTTGCGCCCGTTCGCAACGTCTCCTTGTAGGCAGCGTCCTTTTTGTCCGAGGCTGTGGTGCATTCCTCATCGTACCAGTTGTTCTTGCGGGCTCGCTGAAACCCTATAATGGCTTCAGCGGCGGTACGTAATGAGTGAGAGATATGCTTCCATTGCTCGGTTACATCGTTAGGTCGAGGATTGCTCTCCGATAGCAGGTGTGAGAGTCGAGTGGAGAAATTATCAGCTGTCTGTATCACGCGCAACTTCTCGACGTCAAACTTTCCTTCCGTTACTGTGCGTACTTTCTTCGCTGCACAGAGGCGTGTGCGTATCTTGGTTGCAACAAGATAATGGTCCGAGTCGATATTGGGTGTAAGAGTAGGTCGCCTCCCCGTTGGTGCACCCTGGGTAACGCTAAATGACCTACATGGCCTACATGGCTAGTTTCTTGTATTGCCGGTTCTACGAGAACGGTACCAGTACTTGTGCTGTACCCATCCTGCCGAAACGGCCCGGGCCGTTTCCTTATATCGACTCGGCCAAGAGCAATACACTCGGGGTGACCCTGTCTGACATTTAGGCAGGGCTACACCTCGCTACAACAACAACAACAACAACAAGTCGATATTGGGACCGCGTAGGGTACGCACGTCTATAACGGTGGAGCTGTGTCTGCCGTCGATCATGACATGATCAATCTGGTTTCTTGTTCTTTGATCAGGGGACAGCCAGGTGACTTGGTGTATTCGCTTATGCTGGAACCTGGTACTACTGATGACCATATTGCGGGAAGCGGCGAAGACAATCAACCTAGTGCCGTTGGGGGATGTTATATCGTGGAGACTGAATTTTCCAACTGTAGGACCAAAGACTCCTTCCTTGCCCACCTTGGCATTAAAGTCGCCGAGCACGATTTTGATATCATGCAGGGGGCAGCGATCATAGGCTTGTTCAAGTTTATCGTAGAAGGAGTCCTTCTCTGCGTCGTCCGTCTCCTCAGTCGGCGCTTAGGCGGAGATAAATGTTATGTTGTAAAACCTCGCCTTGATGCGGATCGCAGCGAGACGCTCGTCCACAGGAGTGAACGCTAGTACTTGGCGGCGAAGTCTCTTTCCCACCACAAATCCTACACCACGCGCTTTGCCGCGTGTCTGGCCACTGTAGTATACGTCACAAGGACCGATGATCGTCTTTCCTTTCCCCGTCCATTTCCTGCAGGGCGGTGATGTCAGCCTTTGCGTTCGCGAGGACATCAACCAGTCGGGCAGCGGTACGCTCCCTAGAAAGGGTCCGGACATTCCACGTACATGCGCTAATATCCTTCTCGTAGTCCATAATTCGTTTTGCCGGGTCGTCAACATTAAAGGGGGTTCTCATCCGAGGCTTTGTAATTTTTATTTTCATTGGAATTAGGTTTTTTACGTGGCGGGTCCCAAACCCAGCGCACAACCCGTTTCGGTTTTTTTTTTTAGAATATTTACACATTTATATAGAGAGCCGCTTGCTTCAAGACAGACGCCCGCTTGCAGCCGCACCTCATGGATTTTATCCGGGAGCCATGATCTTCAATCAGCCAAACAAGCACTATATGAAGTTATAGAATCTCTGAACTCTGCCGGCTTCCCATTAAAAAAGATCACCGCAAACCATCCGGAAATTCTGCAAAATATCCCCAAAGCGGACTTACTTGAAACCGACTTTCTCGAATTCGAAAAAAGTAGTATCGCCAAAACTCTAGGAATTCAGTGGAACGCGCTCTCAGACACATTCTCCTACACAGTCGACTCAAATCCCGCCTCCTCAGCCTCCACCAAGAGACAAATACTCTCCTCCATTGCGAAACTTTTCGATCCGGTAGGGTGGCTAACGCCCATTATGATACAAGCGAAAATACTCATGCAGGAACTATGGCTAGACGGAACTGCCTGGGATGAACAGGTCAAGCCTATACGCCTGGTCAAATGGACGCAATTCGCGAAAAATCTCGAAACAATCTCAGCCATTCAAATACCCCGATGGATTAATTTGGCCCCCGATCACCATGTCGAGCTCCATGGATTCTGCGACGCCTCTGAAAAGAACTACTGTCGGCACTCAAGTTTTCTCCCACCTCCTAGTCTCCAAAGGCAAAGTGGCTCCTCTCAAAACAATGAAACTCTGCGGAGCTCTCTTACTGGCCAACTTAGGCGCAGTAGTTCAATCCCATCTGAATCTCGGCCCAAAGAAATTAACCATGTGGTCTGACTCGGAAATTGTGTTGGCCTGTTGGAAAACATATGTCTCCAACCGAACAGCGCAGATCATACATCTCGTGCGCAATGTTCCCTGGCGGCACGTGCGCAGTAAGGATAACCCGGCAGATATGGGAACCAGAGGGTGTACTCCCGTCGAGCTCGCTAACTCACAACTCTGGTGGAATGGTCCAGAGTGGCTCTCCAAACCCCCCGAAGATTAGCCACAACCAACGATTCGAAACATCGTACCTCCCGAACTTCGCCGAATAGAGGCATTACACGCCACCGAAGATACCGAGGATATAATCGATCGGTTCTCCTCCTACCCCCGCGCTTTAAGAGTGATAGGGTACGTTCTCCGGTTTATACGCCGGTCCAAGGACTCAGCCAGAGGGATCCATGACCCCGTCGAACCATCGCTGTGCCACGCCGAACTCAAAAGAGCAAAACATCGACTGATCTTCATGACTCAAACCCGTAACTATGCTCCTGAAAGAACATGCCTCGAGAATGCGAATCCCATTGGAAGGCACTACCACTTAACCCCTTTCTGAATAAAAGCGGAATCATTCGGGTCAACGGTCGATTAGAACATGCAGCCCTCACCTACAACGAGCGTCATCCCCTCATCATTCCCGAAAAATCTTGTCTCGCTACGCTATACATTCGATATATCCATGAGCTATTTTTGCATGCAGAAGCTCGCCTCATGCAGCAAATTATAAGGCAAGAGTTCTATATTGCCCGTCTCAAACCCCTTATAAAAAAGTGCATATAACAGTGCAAGGTTTGCGTCACTCATAGGCAAAAAACGCGCTCGCAAATCATGTCAGCCTTACCCCCCGAACGATGCACGTTTGCTCCTCCCTTTACCACGACAGGTGTCGACTTCGCTGGACCTTTTCAGGCCTCGGATATCCGAACCAGATGATGAGCGACAATGGCAAAACTTTCATTGGAGCCAAACGTGCTACCGAGAAGGAATTCATCTCTTTCCTGCAGGAATTCTCATCAGACGTTGTCCAGAAGTATGCCCCGCAAGGCATTAACTGGAAATGTATACCCCCCGGTGCACCCCACATGGGCGGATTATGGGAATCCGCTGTCAAAAGTTTTAAAACCCACTTGAAAAAGGTCTCCGGAACTCATTCATTCACTTTCAAAGAGTTCTTTACTCTATTGATCAGGATAGAGGCCGTACTTAACTCTCGCCCTATCTCCCAGCTTTCTCAAGATCCAAATGACCTCACCGCCCTTACCCCGGGTCATTTTCTTCGCGGCGCACCCCTTCTCTCTCTTCCCGAACCGAATCACGAAAACCTCTCTATGATAAATCGGTGGGAAAGATTAATGGTCTTGCATCACCAATTCAGCAAACGCTGGAAAACTGACTATCTCATCGATTTTCAAAAGCGTTATCGATGGAAAACCGCTCAAACTCCCCCGAAGACAACTTACCTCCCACTGAGTGGCGACTGGGTCGATTGGAAAAGCTACATCCAGGACGAGACGGACACATTCGTGTCGTGGATATCCGGACGCAAAACGGCATCCTCACAAGACCCCTCCAAAAACTCTGTTTTCTCCCGTCGTCTGAGAATGACGAGGGCCTCCAGTGCCCACTCCCATCTACGTAAATAAATACAGTCCACAAAGCTCTTCCCTCTCCCTGAAAGAGTTACAACATCCACTAGGCGCTTAGTACGCCTAGGCGGGGCAGAATGTTTACGCGACATAGCAGCCACCCGTCCTGATTTCAAACCCATAACTCTCACTTTGATAATATTTCCTAAATCTCTAATCTGTGAATTCCCCCTACGGCCGTCAAGTTAAATTTGGTACGGATGGCAACCACGCGTAAACCTCACCATACAAGCTGTCAAGTGGACAATCTTCATTGCTTTTGTTTATTTTTTTTTATATTGTGCTCCCGCGAATAACTTTATAAACTAATTCATAATATCTAAATTTTAAAGTGAAAATAAATATTAAATAGAGTGCCAAGAAAACCAGCATTTGAAGTGCGTTTTATTGAATTTGGTCGAAGTTTCAACCAGTAGGTTCCAGGTCCAATCAACCAACGGTCAGCAGACTATTCCAGCATCCCAATACCCGTCCAGGTCAGGTAATCGAACACCAGCCCAATCCACTGCAGCATCGGAAGTCCACGTAAGTGACCCTTAATCCCTCATAGCTTAACTACTTAAAATCTAAGAACTCATTCTTAGAATCTACGAACTCATTCTTAGAATATGTCAATACATACTACGACCTCATTCTTAGAACGTACGAAAAGATTCTTAAATTGTACGAACTCATTCTTCGAATATGTCAGTCCATTCATAAGTTATACGACCTCATTCTTAGTCTGTATGAATCCATCCTTAAATTTTATGAACTCATTCTTAGAATATGACAATCCATTTATAAATTGTACGAACTCGTTTTTAGAATGTATGAATCCATTCTTAAATTTTACGAACTTATTTTTAGAATTCAAGAACCCATTCTTGAAATGTATGAATCCATTCTTAAATTTTACGAAATAATTCTTATAATATACGAACCCATTCCTAGAAAAAAAAACAAAAAACGAAGCATATTATCCATTAAAGTTTTATTATTATTGTTAAATATTATTTACAAAAATATAGTATTTAAAAGTAGTAACAAAAATTTGCCAAAGTACATAGTTTTTATACATCGTCGTTCTCAACGAAGCCTAACACGGTTCGTTGCTTGCATTTAAGACTAGCTCACTTCGTTCTCTGCGTGGAAGACTAACACACTTCGTTTTCTGCGTGGAAAACTAGCATAGTCAAAGCGAATATATCAACAAGAGCCACCACTCGTTATGAAAGCAACGAACAAGATGGATGCCGTTTTCTTTCAGGGTTTCGGTAATTTCGATATAAATATGTTATTGTCTAATCAAAGCAAAATGAGTAAAAGAAAATAGACGAGAACTGAAATAACAAGAGTCGAAACAAAAATTTACCAGCTGTCGAATTTACAAAATTGAGGAAAACAAAATTACCGAAACCCTGAAAGAAAACGGCATCCATCTTTTTCCTTGCATTTATAACGAGTGACGGCTCTTGTTGATATATTCTCTTTGGCATAGTTCGCATAGAACTGAAGCGTGTTAGTCTTCGACGCAGAGATCGAAGTGTGCTAGTTTTTCATGCAAAACAACGAACCGTGCGGTGTATCTCTAACTTTTTTGAGCAGCATGTTTGGTTTACATGAATTTGTTTTTTTTTTTTTTTGTTTTGCTGCCTATTATGAGTTTGTCTGCCCTTTTTTCTTATCTCTTTTGATGATACTTATATTTTAACTTTTTTTTATAATTTTTTGTGTGTAGTTTGTTTTTGTATTATTAAATTGATCATTTAATATTTAAGTGTGTTTTGTTTTAATTTTTAATATAGCTTTACTTTTGTTAATTTCAAAATTAATTGCAGCCTTCGCCCGTCATCAAGCTTGTGTTTTTCTTGATCTTAAATTGTATGACAGCATTGTCTTGACCCAATACTTTCAAATTGATGTGTTCTGTTTCACCCTTCTTTTCATCAGACATTTTTATTAATGGATTTTTCACTTAGATACAATTAAATAGACAAAAATTTAAACATTGCAGATGCCGCTTTTCTGCTAATTTAGGTAGGCAGGTAGAAGTGGCTGCCGCAAAGGCACACCTAGGCCAGTAATAAAAGGCCCGTTGTGATACCACCAAACACTAGAAAAGTCAGTGCCGGGGCCCGGCCATATGGAAAATCCCAGTGCTGTCGGGACTCTCCATATAGCCGAAACCCGGGACTGACACTCCTAACCAACACCGCTACCCCTCCTCGAACCATTTTGATAACTTGATGAAGGCCATCAAGTCCTTTATGTCTAGCTCCGCGACCTGGCTTAAGCTAACCAGGAAGGGAACTCCCAGAGAGCGCCTTCTCGCTCCGCTTAAGGCCGGGCAGTTGCAGATGAGGTGCTCCACCGTTTCCTCTTCCTCATCATCTTTGCAACTCCTGCAGCATCGTCGGTAGGGAACGCCTAGCCTTGCTGCGTGCCTACCAATAAGGCAGTGCCCGGTTAAAACACCTATTAATATGGAGATTTCCTTCCTTTTTAGGGCGTATATGTGTCTAGATCTTTTAAGATCGCATTTTGGCCAGGTTTGCTTGGATATCCGGCACCCTGGGGCTTGTAGCCATCTTTCGTTGGCTTCGCGGAGTGTATGCTCCTTCAGCATTAGCTTGCACGTGGCAAACGGCATACCTATGCGCTCTTTATCTTGAAGAATCTGCTTGGTCGTGCCCTGCCTGGCAAGTTCGTCTGCCCTACAGTTTCCCTCAATGTCCCTGTGTCCCGGGACCCATGTGAGGTTCACGCGGTTCTGTTGGGCCATCTCTTGAAGAGAGTTCAGAGTTGAACGAGTAAGAGCCAAGGGATTTGATGGCCGCTTGGCTGTCGCTGAAAATACAGATATCCTGTCCGATGGTGCGTTCACCTATCCAAGTCACGGCGTCCATGATTGCTGAAACTTCGGCCTGGAAGACGCTGCAGTGATCAGGTAGTCTAAAGGAGACTTCTAGGTCCAAATCCCTTGAGTAAACCCCTCCTCCGACTCTGCCGTCTAACTTCGAGCCGTCGGTGTATATAAAAGTGCCACCATTAGTAGCGGGACACCGATCTATGTTCTCCCAGTCTTCCCTACTGGGAATGTTTATTCTAAAACAACAATCTCCGACTGTTGTGGTCGCACACCGATCTGTGCTCAGAGGGAGAAAGCTGTAAGATCTTAGAATACAGGAGTGTCCAAAAGTGCTTGCGCCCCAGACGGACGTTTCCCTTAGACGCACAGCCGATGCTGCTGCTGCCCGGTACCCTTCCAGATCGAGTGGCAAAAAGCCAAGAATGGCCTGGAGAGCTTCATTGGGCGTTGTTCTTAACGCCCCGCTGATACAGATCATGCTCGATCTGTGGACTTTCCCTAACAGATTTAGGTTTGTTGCCTTTCTTAGCGCAGGCCACCATACCACGACTCCATACAGCATAATTGGCTGGATTATCGCAGTGTAGATCCATCTGCAAATTTTGGGGCTGAGCCCCCATTTTTTGCCAATGGCTCTTTTACACGTGTAAAGTGCAATGCACGCTTTCCTCTGGCGCTGGATGACATTCTCCTTCCAGTTAAGCTTTCTATCTAGAACTGTGCCTAGGAATTTGTCTTTGTCAGCTAAGTTCAGGCGCACGCCATCTAGTTCTGGTAGGTTCAACGGTGGTATCTTGTACCGCCTGGTATAAAGGACAAGCTCCACCTTTCCCGGGTTGATGCTAAGTCCGCAGCGAGAGGACCATGAAGAAACTTTTCGCAGTGCTACTTGCATCAAGTCACACAGGGTTTGTGGGAATTTGCCCCTATATGCAATAGCTAAATCGTCTGCATATGCCACTATCTTCCCGCCCCCCCACCTTGTGTCTCGTAGCAGCGAGTTTACGGTGAGGTTCCATAGGAGCGGGGAGAGAACACCACCCTGAGGCGTTCCTCTTGTGACATAGCGTGAAAGATCAACTGTTCCCAGTGAAGAAACTATTTTCCTTCCCTTTAGTAGTTGATCAATTAGTCCAATAAGAGACCTATTTATGCCCAGGTTTGTTAAAGCAGTGTTAATAGCCTCCGGCCTTATATTGTTGAAAGCCCCTTCGATGTCCAGAAAGGCCACGAGACAGTACTCCTTTTCATGCAATGATTTTTCAACAATAGAGACTAGGCTGTGGAGCGCAGTTTCCGTTGATTTACCTTTGGTGTATGCATGTTGATAGCTAGAAATAAGGTTGCTACCAATAGTAGAGGAGAGATAATCGCTAATTATCCTCTCGAAGGTTTTAAGTGCAAAAGATGAGAGACTGATCGGTCTGTAGTCTTTAGGCTCATAGTGTGAGGCCTTCCCAGCCTTTGGAATAAAGACTACCGTGGCGCTTCTCCAGGAGCACGGAATGTAATTAAGAGCCAGGCAGGCTGAATAGAGAACTACCAGCCATTTAGCTGATATTTCCAGCGTGTTTATGAGTTGTGCGGGGAAAATCCCGTCTGGCCCAGCTGCCTTGAACGGCTCAAAGCTTTTGATTGCCCACCTTACCCTTTCCTCCGTAATGGATATGTTTACCGCCAGGTTTGTTGCAGATGCTACAGGTGCATCATACAAGTTCCCCGGAAAGTGTGTGTTCAGGAGCAGCTCCAGGGTTTCCCCTTCCGTGCTGGTCCAAGATCCGTCAGGCTTCCGTAAATAGCTAATGGCTGTTTGAGTTTTTGATAGCTCTCGTCTAAGTCTCGCTGTATCATCGACTTTTTCGACCCCGGTGCAGAAATTTCTCCACGAAGTTCTCTTCGCTTGCCTTAGAGCCTTTTTATAGGCCCTCAGTTTAGCTTTATATTCGAGCCATTCAGGCTCCGTACCGATGCTCTTGGCCTTGTTAAATTGCTTCCTGCATGATATACGGAACGAATCCAGGTCGTAAGACCACCAGTGGGGTCTATGTTTGCCGCGTGGTTTTGGTACTAGACAAGCCTGCTCTAGGGCATTTGAGAGCGCCGTTGTAAAGGTCGTTACCAGATCATCCAGTTCTGCCACTGATGAGGGGGCTTGTGGAGGTAATACTGGTAGGTCCCTAGCTAATATTTGGTTATGTAGCTGCCAGTTAGTGTTGCGTGGATTTCGTTTCATAACTGGCTGCTCAACAATAAAGTCTAACACAATTTCTATGTACCGATGGTCAGAAAATGAATGCTCATCAAGAACACGCCATTTTCTGACCCACTCATAAGCGCCTTCGCTACAAACAGTGAGGTCTATAACCTCCCTACGAGCTTTAGTTATAAAAGTAGGCTCGTTACCCACGTTACAAACCACCAGGTTAGTTGTTAGTAGGTAGTCAAACAGAGACTCGCCCCTAGCGTTAATATCGGAGCTTCCCCACTGGACGTGATGAGCATTAGCGTCAGCTCCAATAATAAGATGGCCCGTACAGAAATTATCCACCAGATCTTTCACCTCCTTTTGTGGAGGAGGTTCTTCGGCGTCATAGGGCATATAGACCGACGCCATCGTTAGGCTGGTGCTGCCGACTGTTAAGCTGGCAGCTGTAACGTCACCATTTGAGTAGTTGGGTAATAGAAAGGTGTTTAGCTCAGACTTTACCAAAATACAGGTTCTGACCTTGCCCTCATCATTGGCTTGGATGAGCTTGTACCCCTTAGTCCCAAATCCACAGATCCTAGAGCTATTGACCCAGGGCTCTTGGATAAGGACCACGTCTACGTCGCCTTTAGAAAGACGACTGCTTAAAACAGCCGAGGCTGCTTTAGATTTGTGCATATTTGTCTGAAGCACCACCAACATGAGAGAGCTCAGACTTCCCTGCCGCCAGCGTGTCGTCGAGGTCTGGCCTGTTCCGGGGGCTGTCTCTCAACGAGGAGTTGTTCAGAGCACCTGCACGATTTGGCGTGGCGGGAACCCTGCTGTCTGAAGCAGCATCAACGTTAGTGTGCTCAGGTTTAGCCACGATCGTGACGTCGAGGCCTTCTTCGTCAAGCAGGCTTTCTTCTATCGCCGAGTTGTTCGCAGCACCATCGCAATTTGACGTGGCGGATAACATACATTCCGCGTCGGATTCCTCTGCTTCCCCTTCCGATGCCTCGATCTCCGAGTCCTCCGGAGCGTCCGGAATAGCAGCGCGCTGTGCATCGCCACGGTATACGTGGATCACGATCTGACCCAAGCCGTAATGCACTCGTCCGTTGCACCGTTTAAGGGGCTCGAGCGTCTCCTTATTCAGAGTGATAACCACCTGTCTATTGGGCCTAACCACATCATCGACCAGATTGACGCCCCAATCCTGCGTCGGGAGAGACAGATTCCAGACCTGCAGCATCTCAAGAATATTCTCGGGTTCTGCAGGGACGGCAGGAATCCATGCCCTTGCCCTTGGCCGAGCAGGAATGTCCTTCCAGTCGACGCCAGCCCGCGTCAGTACCTCGCGGCGGACTACCCGGAGACTCACGCATTAAGTCGAGGAGGGCCCTGCCCATTTCATTCCGGACATACAGCCACCGGTCTTTGGGGATGGACCAACGGTCGTTACCTCGGTCAATGAAACCTATAAGGATTCTGTCCCTGGTTACTTCAGCAAAGCTGAGTTTTCCCACTACGTGGTTGAACTGATGCCGCTTCGGATGGGGGTTTACCTCTCCGTCCGATCTCTGGCGTTTGAAGGGATTACCGTTCACCCTCTTAGGCACATAGGGCCTCTGGAAATTTGGTATCAGAGCTTTCGCTTCCTCCACCATCTTCCTTTCTTCCGGCGACAGCTTCTCCTGCGATGCTCCCTCATATTTTTTAAGGATCCTTGCGGCCTTTCTTTTATCCCAGTACGCAAAGCGTCGGGGAGATGCCTCTTGGGGGGGATTCAGACTCGTAGTTGCCATCGCGGTCTCTCCCTTTGCGGCGTCGTCCTTCTCTTTCGAAACTCTGAAACCAGGTCGTGAGACCATTGCCCCAGATGTGAAGAGATTGGGTTTCGTACCAGCGCTTGATGGAAGTTTAGCTTCCGCCGTTTTCTGCTTGACTGCGTAGGCAGCCGCACTGCTGCTTGCTCCCATCAAGTCACTCTTACTTGATAGCAGTTTGAGGGATGACTGACCCGTAGTTTCCATCGCTGTCGGCCTCCAAGTTAACTTTGAGGCGGAGTTTGTCCTCCGGCGTTATGTTTTCGCTTGCTCCAGCATAGTTCTTCTCTGCTGCGGAGTAAACGAAGTCGTTAATTGCTTTGTATTTTGTGTGTTCTTCATCTTGTTCGTACGACCCCTCGCCGGACAAGGCCAGCTTAGGGTCAAGGGTAGTGTAAGGGGAAGTGTGTCGTCCGCCGCGGCAGAGCCCCATACCGCGGTAAGACCATAGTTACTCCCTGAGGCGGCCCGGTATCAGTGAGGCTCCGTTCGACTACAGCCACGATTTACCTCCCGGCTGCAAACGTCCAATGGGCACGGTATCGCATAACACCCTGGATTGGGAGGGAAAAGTTTTGCACAATTATATAGCGAGCCGCTTGCTTCAAGACAGACGCTCGCTTACAGCCGCACCTCATGGTGTACAGACGCTGCGAAAAAGACCCCGGTGAGCCCTTAAACCAAGTATGTCAGAGTGGCCCCACCGGGGCTCCCTCTCTTTCTGCCGCGAGCCTAGGTAGCTCAACGTTGCCCAGAGTGCACGAACGAGGACGCAAGAGTCGGGATTGAGCGCGGTCACTCAGCAACCACACCCCATTACACTCCTTCAGCTAATTTAATCGGTGGAAATTTTCACGCTTGCTCCTTTCCTCTTTGTGACTTGATGAATAAAAAATTTTTCACAGCGACAGCTGTCTGCTCAGGCAAGAAAATGTTGGTTCAATCTATGACACTTTCATAAAATATAAGAAAAAGTTCATATAATCATATAACGTACGTAATTTCTTAAAATTTAAAAACAAATTCGTAACATTTAAGAATAAATTCAGCCAAAAAAATTAATAAATTTTAGTTCTTATATTTTATGAACGAAGTTCTGACGTTATTACAATTTAACGTATTTTTTCATATATAATAAGAATATTTTCTTAAATTATATGTAATTTTTCTTAGATTCTAAGAAAAAAAATCAGCGTGAACTTCTATGAAACTTTATTCGTAAAAAACATGTACGTTTTTGGTTCAGTGTACCTGTGCTGAAAAACAAAGAAAACAAGTAAGGAAAGCTGTCTTCGGCTGTGCCGAAGGCTATATACCTTTCATGAATAAGCGTCACGATTTTCACTGTTCGATCCCCAGTACAGCCTGTGTCAATTTAGCTATATTTACTATACACATTACACATCTTTGTTATAATTTAAAAAAAACTTACAAAATAATAGGATCCGAGTTATCGGAACAATCGATTGTATGGAGGCTATATATTATACGTGTTCAATTGTACTGACTTACACTATACACATTACATATGTAGAAAGTACTAAAGGTGCAATATTTTACGTTCCTAACTTTTTAAATGCGGAAGTATTGGCCAAAAAACCTTATATCGGAACAACCGGTTGTATGGGGCTATATGTTATATTTACCCGATCTTCTTGATTTTCCTCTACACACTACATAAATTGAAAGTACTCAAGTTGCAAAATTTTATGTTCCTAACTTTTTAATTGCAGAAGTTTTGGCCAAAAAACTTATATCTGAACAATCGGTTGTATGGGGGCTATATGTTACATTTGCCCGATCTTTTTGATTTTCACTATATACACTACATAAATAGAAAGTACTCGAGATGCAAAATTTTACGTTCCTAACTTTTTAATTGCAGAAGTTTTGGTCAAAAAACCTTATATCTGAACAATCGGTTGTATGGGGGCTATATGTTACATTTGCCCGATCTTTCTGATTTTCACTATACACACTACATAAATAGAGAGTACTCGAGTTGCAAAATTTTACGTTCCTAACTTTTTAATTGCAGAAGTTTTGGTCAAAAAACCTTATATCTGAACAATCGGTTGTATGGGGACTATATGTTACATTTGCCCGATCTTGTTGATTTTCACTATATACACTACATAAATAGAATGTACTCGAGTTGCAAAATTTTACGGTCCTAACTTTTTAATTGCAGAAGTTTTGGCCAAAAAACCTTATATCTGAACAATCGGTTGTATGGGGGCTATATGTTACATTTGCCCGATCTTGTTGATTTTCACTATATACACTACATAAATAGAAAGTACTCGAGTTGCAAAATTTTACGTTCCTAACTCTTTAATTGCAGAAGTTTTGGCCAAAAATTCTTATATCTGAACAATCGGTTGTATGGGGGCTATATGTTGCATTTGCCCGATCTCGTTGATTTTCACTATATACACTACATAAATAGAAATTACTCGAGTTGCAAAATTTTACGTTCCTAACTGTTTAATTGCGGAAGTTTTGGCCAAAAAACCTTATATCTGAACAATCGGTTGTATGGGGGCTATATGTTATACTGGTCCGATCTTGTCAGTTCCGACAAATGATTCCTATATTACAAAATGGTGGCCACATACAAAATTTCAGCCAGATATCTCAAAAATTGAGGGACTAGTTTGCGTTCAAACAGACAGACGGACAGACGGACAGACGGACAGACGGACAGACGGACAGACGGACAGACGGACAGACGGACAGACGGACATGGCTAAATCAACTCATCTCGTCATCCTGATCATTTCGGTATACTTATTGATGGGTCTATCTCTTCTTCTTCTCATATTTACAAACATCGGACCAAAGTTATAATACCATTTCATGTTCATGAAAGGTATAAAAATAACCCAAATATATATATGCTCCCACCCACCGATCATGCGCACATTGACCGCTCTCTAACCAATGCTCAGCCGGATCACTCGCTTGTGATCTTGGCTTTCTTGAGCTAATATTTTAGTCGACTACACTGCAGCCTTGGATGCGCATGTCGTGCACAACCCCTTGTACAACAAAGAACTCCAACTACCCTATGGAACCGAACGTTCGGAAAGTTCGTACGTGGATAACAAGCTGGCCTTCTTATTCATGGTGAAGACCACTTGTCTATCAGGCCCTATCAGATTGACACTCCAGTCCTGCGTCGGGAGGGATGGATTCATTATCCGCAGCATCGGGAAAATTCTCTCAGGCTCTGCAGGGATGGCAGGAATCCATGCCCTTGGCCGAGCCGGAATGTCCTTCCAGTCAACGACCTCGATTTTTGCACCTTCGTAGACTTCACTCAGTCTTGCAGCTGGTGCCTTGTACAGTGCAGCAGTTCTTGCGTCGTCACACGCGACTATTTACATCTGTCCCTGGTGCCAACCCGCATCCGTGACCGCCGCCGTACCACCTGGAAACTCCAAATAAACGTCAATAACAGCGTTTCCGAGTGCGTTCCGGATGTGCCAGTACTGGTCCTTGGGGATGGCCAAACGGTCATTGCCTCGGTCAAGAATGCCTATAAGGATCCTGTCCTTGCTTACTTCAGCAAAGCTTGGAAATGTCTCCTGGGAGTCCGGACCCATAGTTGCCATCTCGGTCGCTCCCTATGCTGAAAGATTCTTTGCAGTTGCAGCTTCTTTCTCCTTTGGATCTCCGAGGCCAGGTCGTGAGACCGCTGCCACAGATGTTAAGAGATTGGTTCTCATATTGGCGATTGATGGAAGTTTGGCTCCCGCCGATGTCCGCTTGGCTGCATAGGCTGGTGCTTCGCACTGATCATTCTTACTTGATAGAAATTTGATTGACCGACTCGTTGTTGCCATCGCTGTTGGTCCTCCGGTTAATTTTGTGGATGCTGTCCTCCGACTTTGTTTTTTTCGCTAGCTCCAGCATAGCTCTCCTCTGCTAAGGATTGAACGAATTTATTTTTTATTGTTTTAAATTAGTTTTGTTGTTCACCTTGTTCGTACGACCCATCGCCGGACAAGACCAGCTGAGGGTCAAAAGAAGAGTCGGGGAAGTGTGTTGTCCGCCGCGGCAGAGCCCCGTACCGCGGTAAGACCATGATTTCTCTCTGAGGCGGCCCTGTATCAGAGAGGCTCCGTTCGACTACAGCCACGGTTTGCCTCCCGGCTGCAAACGTCCAATGGGCACGGTATCGCATACCTGGATTGGGAGAGGGAAGATCTTTGGGAGGGGGAATATCTTTGTCGTCACGCCAGAGAGGCTTGGCTTCTCTCGTGATGTAGTACCGAGCGGCGCTATGATCACAAGGGCAGCGTAGCCATGTGGCTATCGACTTAAGCCCTCATACCGCGGCAAGGTGTCCACCCTTCACAAGGGCACTAGTGTGTTAATTTCTTATGTTTTTCATGAAAAAGATTTAGAGAGAAGACCCCTAATATAATCACATAAAAAATTCAAAATTTCCTAAACAAAATGTAGGTACCTATGGGAGAGCAAAAAAAAAGAAGAACCGACCTCTAGGCAGTGCTGGATTAACCCTAAGACAGAAAAGGCAACTGCCAATAGGGCCCGCATAGACCTGGGGCCTCGTTCATCCACAAAAATATATATGTTCTGAAATGAACGAAAACTTTATTTGAAAACATTTGAAAAAACATTATTTTCCATTTGAACATTTGAAAAAACATTAACGATCCCTTGTGTGTTAAAAAAGGTATTCGGGGTCAAACTCAAAATTTGAGGTTCTAAAGATTTCTCTCCAAAAAGGGTAAGTTTTTTCGAAAAATTTCCCGAGACCAAGTTGTAGAACTCTCTACAAATATGTCCTGAATTTTTTTCTCTAAGATCAACCAGTTCTGAGATATCGCGGTTGTAAAGTTTGCTCTGGAAAATATATGAAAATAAATGCCACGTACAGACTTTTCGGTATTTTTCCCGAAAACTTTAGTATGCATCGACAATGGAAATAGTTATTTTTGTAAAGCACCTAGTTTACGAGCTAAATCCACCTTTTCTCCATGAATTATATAAAAAATACTAGTCTGGTAAATTTAGTTTATCTAATATAAAAAAAACTCCCACAGAGCCAATTTTTTGTCAGGAGCCTAGTTTCGCTCCCAGGAAGAAAACTGCAAAAGTCCCCATCGTTCCCATTTGGCATAAAAAAGTTATTCGGAGACAAAACACGGGAAAAATCCAAGGAGGAGGGGTTTTTTATTTTAATTTTTCTCTACTTTTGCCCCCTATTACCTTTGTTGTTTTTAAGCTCCTTACAAAAATTTCGCTCTGTGAGAATTTTTGTTACACAAGATAACTCCCAAACTAGTATTTTTTGATACTATGGTGGTTCTAGCTCGAGAACTATGGGCTTTAAGAAATAACTATTTTCATTGTCGACGGGGAACTTGGTGACAAATAAACGGTAAAGCAAAATTTTTCTACGCATACTAAAGTTTTCGAGAAAGATCCAGAGAAGTCCGTACGTGGCATATACATTAGACTGGTTTTTTCAAAAGTTATATCAATTTTATTTTTAAGAAAGGTGAAAAAAAATTACTGTAATTTTTTCAGATTTTTAAATTAAAGTCTAGAGGTCTATCATTGCTAGTTTTGATTTTACAGACTTAACGTCATATTTGGTATAAAAACGATAAATCGTTGTTGTAAAACACCATTTACCTGAACACATTTTTAAAGGAAATCGAATTCCCTACAAAGTTTGCATTGACGAAAATTTTCTCAGACTAGCCGTTTTCTAGAATTCTATCTTCAAAAATTAACATGTTTTTTCGATTTCCCTTTTTTTTTCTTTCAAAAATTGTCAAAAATGCAAATATCCATGTACAACAAAGATAGATATAGATTCTTAAAGGAAATTGAGTGGGCTACAAAAAAGGTTAAATAACTTTTTTATGTAAAGTTACTTCTTCAAAACTTATTTAGTATTAAATAAAAAAAAAATCATATTTCCGCTTTTTATACCTTTCATGAACATGAAATGGTATTATAACTTTGGTCCGATGTTTGTAAGTATGAGAAGAAGAAGAGATAGACCCATCAATAATTATACCGAAATGATCAGGATGACGAGATGAGTTGATTTAGCCATGTCCGTCTGTCTGTCTGTCTGTCTGTCTGTCTGTCTGTCTGTCTGTTTGAACGCAAACTAGTCCCTCAGTTTTTGAGATATTTGGCTGAAATTTTGTATGCGGCCACCATTTTCCAATATAGGAATCATTTGTCGGAACCAGCAAGATCGGACCGATATTACATATAGCTCCCATACAATCGATTGTTCCGATAAACGGATTTTGGGCTGTAACTCCTGTAATTAAACACGTAGGAACGTGAAATTTTGGACGTATTGCTATTTTTATATGTGGAATGTCGATGTTGAAAATCATCGAGATGGGATAAATATTTCACATAGCTCCCATACAATCGATTAATCCGATAAACGGATTTTGGGCTATAACTCCTGTAATTAAACACGTAGGAACGTGAAATTTTGGAAGTATTGCTATTTTTATATGTGAAATATCGATGTTGAAAATCATCGAGATGGGATAAATATTTCACATAGCTCCCATACAATCGATTAATCCGATAAACGGATTTTGGGCTATAACTCCTGTAATTAAACACGTAGGAACATGAAATTTTTGACGTATTGCTATTTTTATATCTGAAATATCGATGTTGAAAATCATCGAGATGGGATAAATATTTCACATATGTAGCTCCCATACAATCGATTGTTCCGATAAACGGATTTTGGGCTATAACTCCTGTAATTAAACACGTAGGAACGTGAAATTTTGGACGTATTGCTATTTTTATATGTGGAATGTCGATGTTGAAAATCATCGAGATGGGATAAATATTTCACATAGCTCCCATACAATCGATTCTTCCGATAAACGGATTTTGGGCTATAACTCCTGTAATTAAACACGTAGGAACGTGAAATTTTGGACGTATTGCTATTTTTATATGTGAAATGTCGATGTTGAAAATCATCGAGATGGGATAAATATTTCACATAGCTCCCATACAATCGATTGTTCCGATAAACGGATTTTGGGCTATAACTCCTGTAATTAAACACGTAGGATCATGAAATTTTAGACGTATTGCTATTTTAATATCTGAAATATCGATGTTGGAAATCATCGAAATGGGATAAATATTTCAAATAGCCCCCTACAATCGATTGTTCCAATAAACGGATTTTAGTAGATAACTCCTGTAGTTATATAGGTAGGAACGTGAAATTTCGTAACTATTGCTATTTTAGAATGTGGAATGTCAATGAGATTGGACCAATATAACACATCTCCCCCATATAATCGATAGTTCCGATAATTTCGGTATGAGCTTAAGTTAAATTCACACAGGCTGTACTGGGATCAAACAGTGAAAATCGTGACGCTTATTCATGAAAGGTAGTTATCCTTCGGCACAGCCGAAGACAGCTTTCCTTACTTGTTTTTTGGTGTTTTTGTTCCAATTTTTATACCCAGCGTACTAGTACTAGTACAAGGGTATATTAATTTTGTTCACATAACGGTAGTCGTTACGTACTATACGCACAAAATAATCGAGATAGATATAGAGTTCCATATATGAAAGTTCTTAAGATGAAAAGAGGAGTTCATCAAGCCATGTCCGTCCGTCTGTGTACACGATATCTTGAGTAAAAATTGAGATATTTGCGTGAAATTATATATACAGGTTACTTTTTGGCCAAGGTAGGTTGCTATTGAAAATGGGCGAAATCGGATGATAACCACGACCCCCTTTTCGATATCGAGAAATTTTTGAAAATTTTACTGGTCGTAACTTTTAAACTGGAGTGTAATGGGGTGTGGTTGCTGAGTGACCGCGCTCAATCCCGACTCTTGCGTCCTCGTTCGTGCACTCTGGGCAAGGTTGAGCTACCTAGGCTCGCGGCAGAAAGAGAGGTAGCCCCGGTGGGGCCACTCTGACATACTTGGTTTAAGGGCTCACCGGGGTCTTTTTCGCAGCGTCTGTACACCATGAGGTGCGGCTGTAAGCGGGCGTCTGTCTTGAAACAAGCGGCTCGCTATATAAATGTGCAAAACTTTTCCCTCCCAATCCAGGGTGTTATGCGATACCGTGCCCATTGGACGTTTGCAGCCGGGAGGCAAATCGTGGCTGTAGTCGAACGGAGCCTCACTGATACCGGGCCGCCTCAGGGAGTAACTATGGTCTTACCGCGGTATGGGGCTCTGCCGCGGCGGACGACACACTTCCCCTTACACTACCCTTGACCCTAAGCTGGCCTTGTCCGGCGAGGGGTCGTACGAACAAGATGAAGAACACACAAAATACAAAGCAATTAACGACTTCGTTTACTCCGCAGCAGAGAAGAACTATGCTGGAGCAAGCGAAAACACAACGCCGGAGGACAAACTCCGCCTCAAAGTTAACTGGGAGGCCGACAGCGATGGAAACTACGGGTCAGTCATCCCCCAAACTGCTATCAAGTAAGAGTGATTTGATGGGAGCAAGCAGCAGTGCGGCTGCCTACGCAGTCAAGCAGAAAACGGCGGAAGCTAAACTTCCATTAAGCGCTGGTACGAAACCCAATCTCTTCACATCTGGGGCAATGGTCTCACGACCTGGTTTCAGAGTTTCGAAAGAGAAGGAAGACGCCGCAAAGGGAGAGACCGCGATGGCAACTACGAGTCTGAATCCCCCCCAAGAGGCATCTCCCCGACGCTCTGCGTACTGGGATAAAAGAAAGGCCGCAAGGATCCTTCAAAAATATGAGGGAGCATCGCAGGAGAAGCTGTCGCCGGAAGAAAGGAAGATGGTGGAGGAAGCGAAAGCTCTGATACCAAATTTCCAGAGGCCCTATGTGCCTAAGAGGGTGAACGGTAATCCCATCAAACGCCAGAGATCGGACGGAGAGGTAGACCCCCATCCGAAGCGGCATCAGGTCAACCCCGTAGTGGGAAAACTCAGCTTTGCTGAAGTAACCAAGGACAGAATCCTTATAGGTTTCATTGACCGAGGTAACGACCGTTGGTCCATCCCCAAAGACCAGTGGCTGTATGTCCGGAATGAAATGGGCAGGGCCCTCCTCGACTTAATGCGTGAGTCTCCGGGTAGTCCGCCGCGAGGTACTGACGCGGGCTGGCACCAAGGTCAGATCAAAATATTCGCGTGCGAGGATGCAAGAACTGTCGCACTGTATAAGGCAGCAGTTGCAAGACTGGATGAAGTCTACCCAGGGGCAAGACTAGATGTCGTAGACTGGAAGGACATTCCTGCTCGGCCAAGGGCAAGGGCATGGATTCCTGCCGTCCCTGCAGAACCCGAGAATATTCTTGAGATGCTGCAGGCCTGGAATCCGTCTCTCCCGACGCAGGATTGGGGCGTCAATCTGGTCGATGATGTGGTTGGGCCCAATAGACAGGTGGTTATGACTCTGAATAAGGAGGCGCTCGAGCCCCTTAAACGGTGCAACGGACGAGTGCATTACGGCTTGGGTCAGATCGTGATCCACGTATACCGTGGCGATGTACAGCGCGCTGCTATTCCGGACGCTCCGGAGGACTCGGAGATCGAGGCATCGGAAGGGGAAGCAGAGGAGTCCGACGCGGAAAGTATGTTATCCGCCACGTCAAATTGCGATGGTGCTGCGAACAACTCGGCGATAGAAGAAAGCCTGCTTGACGAAGAAGGCCTCGACGTCACGATCGTGGCTAAACCTGAGCACACTAACGTTGATGCTGCTTCAGACAGCAGGGTTCCCGCCACGCCAAATCGTGCAGGTGCTCTGAACAACTCCTCGTGGAGAAACAGCCCCCGGAACAGGCCAGACCTCGACGACACGCTGGCGGCAGGGAAGTCTGAGCTCTCTCATGTTGGTGGTGCTTCAGATAAATCTGCACAAATCTAAAGCAGCCTCGGCTGTTTTAAGCAGTCGTCTTTCTAAAGGCGACGTAGACGTGGTCCTTATCCAAGAGCCCTGGGTCAATAGCTCTAGGATCTGTGGATTGGGGACTAAGGGGTACAAGCTCATCCAAGCCAACGATGAGGGCAAGGTCAGAACCTGTATTTTGGTAAAGTCTGAGCTAAACACCTTTCTATTACCCAACTACTCAAATGGTGACGTTACAGCTGCCAGCTTAACAGTCGGCAGCACCAGCCTAACGATGGCGTCGGTCTATATGCCCTATGACGCCGAAGAACCTCCTCCACAAAAGGAGGTGAAAGATCTGGTGGATAATTTCTGTACGGGCCATCTTATTATTGGAGCTGACGCTAATGCTCATCACGTCCAGTGGGGAAGCTCCGATATTAACGCTAGGGGCGAGTCTCTGTTTGACTACCTACTAACAACTAACCTGGTGGTTTGTAACGTGGGTAACGAGCCTACTTTTATAACTAAAGCTCGTAGGGAGGTTATAGACCTCACTGTTTGTAGCGAAGGCGCTTATGAGTGGGTCAGAAAATGGCGTGTTCTTGATGAGAATTCATTTTCTGACCATCGGTACATAGAAATTGTGTTAGACTTTATTGTTGAGCAGCCAGTTATGAAACGAAATCCACGCAACACTAACTGGCAGCTACATAACCAAATATTAGCTAGGGACCTACCAGTATTACCTCCACAAGCCCCCTCATCAGTGGCAGAACTGGATGATCTGGTAACGACCTTTACAACGGCGCTCTCAAATGCCCTAGAGCAGGCTTGTCTAGTACCAAAACCACGCGGCAAACATAGACCCCACTGGTGGTCTTACGACCTGGATTCCTTCCGTATATCATGCAGGAAGCAATTTAACAAGGCCAAGAGCATCGGTACGGAGCCTGAATGGCTCGAATATAAAGCTAAACTGAGGGCCTATAAAAAGGCTCTAAGGCAAGCGAAGAGAACTTCGTGGAGAAATTTCTGCACCGGGGTCGAAAAAGTCGATGATACAGCGAGACTTAGACGAGTGCTATCAAAAACTCAAACAGCCATTAGCTATTTACGGAAGCCTGACGGATCTTGGACCAGCACGGAAGGGGAAACCCTGGAGCTGCTCCTGAACACACACTTTCCGGGGAACTTGTATGATGCACCTGTAGCATCTGCAACAAACCTGGCGGTAAACATACCCATTACGGAGGAAAGGGTAAGGTGGGCAATCAAAAGCTTTGAGCCGTTCAAGGCAGCTGGGCCAGACGGGATTTTCCCCGCACAACTCATAAACACGCTGGAAATATCAGCTAAATGGCTGGTAGTTCTCTATTCAGCCTGCCTGGCTCTTAATTACATTCCGTGCTCCTGGAGAAGCGCCACGGTAGTCTTTATTCCAAAGGCTGGGAAGGCCTCACACTATGAGCCTAAAGACTACAGACCGATCAGTCTCTCGTCTTTTGCACTTAAAACCTTCGAGAGGATAATTAGCGATTATCTCTCCTCTACTATTGATAGCAACCTTATTTCTAGCTATCAACATGCATACACCAAAGGTAAATCAACGGAAACTGCGCTCCACAGCCTAGTCTCTATTGTTGAAAAATCATTGCACGAAAAGGAGTACTGTCTCGTGGCCTTTCTGGACGTCGAAGGGGCTTTCAACAATATAAAGCCGGAGGCTATTAACACTGCTTTAACAAACCTGGGCATAAATAGGTCTCTTATTGGACTAATTGATCAACTACTAAAGGGAAGGAAAATAGTTTCTTCACTGGGAACAGTTGATCTTTCACGCTATGTCACAAGAGGAACGCCTCAGGGTGGTGTTCTCTCCCCGCTCCTATGGAACCTCACCGTAAACTCGCTGCTACGAGACACAAGGTGGGGGGGGGGGGGGCGCGAAGATAGTGGCATATGCAGACGATTTAGCTATTGCATATACGGGCAAATTCCCACAAACCCTGTGTGACTTGATGCAAGTAGCACTGCGAGAAGTTTCTTCATGGTCCTCTCGCTGCGGACTTAGCATCAACCCGGGAAAGGTGGAGCTTGTCCTTTATACCAGGCGGTACAAGATACCACCGTTGAACCTACCAGAACTAGATGGCGTGCGCCTGAACTTAGCTGACAAAGACAAATTCCTAGGCACAGTTCTAGATAGAAAGCTTAACTGGAAGGAGAATGTTATCCAGCGCCAGAGGAAAGCGTGCATTGCACTTTACACGTGTAAAAGAGCCATTGGCAAAAAATGGGGGCTCAGCCCCAAAATTTGCAGATGGATCTACACTGCGATAATCCAGCCAATTATGCTGTATGGAGTCGTGGTATGGTGGCCTGCGCTAAGAAAGGCAACAAACCTAAATCTGTTAGGGAAAGTCCACAGATCGAGCATGATCTGTATCAGCGGGGCGTTAAGAACAACGCCCAATGAAGCTCTCCAGGCCATTCTTGGCTTTTTGCCACTCGATCTGGAAGGGTACCGGGCAGCAGCAGCATCGGCTGTGCGTCTAAGGGAAACGTCCGTCTGGGGCGCAAGCACTATTGGACACTCCTGTATTCTAAGATCTTACAGCTTTCTCCCTCTGAGCACAGATCGGTGTGCGACCACAACAGTCGGAGATTGTTGTTTTAGAATAAACATTCCCAGCAGGGAAGACTGGGAGAACATAGATCGGTGTCCCGCTACTAATGGCGGCACTTTTATATACACCGACGGCTCGAAGTTAGACGGCAGAGTCGGAGGAGGGGTTTACTCAAGGGATTTGGACCTAGAACTCTCCTTTAGACTACCTGATCACTGCAGCGTCTTCCAGGCTGAAGTTTCTGCAATCATGGACGCCGTGACTTGGATAGGTGAACGCACCATCGGACAGGATATCTGTATTTTCAGCGACAGCCAAGCGGCCATCAAATCCCTTGGCTCTTACTCGTTCAACTCTGAACTGACGCTCAGCTGTCGTCGATCTCTTCAAGAGATGGCCCAACAGAAGCGCGTGAACCTCACATGGGTCCCGGGACACAGGGACATTGAGGGAAACTGTAGGACAGACGAACTTGCCAGGCAGGGCACGACCAAGCAGATTCTTCAAGATAAAGAGCGCTTAGGTATGCCGTTTGCCACGTGTAAGCTAATGCTGAAGGAGCATACACGCCGCGAAGCCAACGAAAGATGGCTACAAGCCCCAGGGTGCCGGATATCCAAGAAAACCTGGCCAAAACGCGATCTTAAAAGATCTAGACACATATACGCCCTAAAAAGGAAGGAAATCTCCATATTAATAGGTGTTTTAACCGGGCACTGCCTTATTGGTAGGCACGCAGCAAGGCTAGGCGTTCCCTACCGACGATGCTGCAGGAGTTGCAAAGATGATGAGGAAGAGGAAACGGTGGAGCACCTCATCTGCAACTGCCCGGCCTTAAGCGGAGCGAGAAGGCGCTCTCTGGGGGTTCCCTTCCTGGTTAGCTTAAGCCAGGTCGCGGAGCTAGACATAAAGGACTTGATGGCCTTCATCAAGTTATCAAAATGGTTCGAGGAGGGGTAGCGGTGTCGGTTAGGAGTGTCAGTCCCGGGTTTCGGCTATATGGAGAGTCCCGACAGCACTGGGATTTTCCATATGGCCGGGCCCCGGGACTGACTTTCCTAGTGTTTGGTGGTATCACAACGGGCCTTTTATTACTGGCCTAGGTGTGCCTTTGCGGCAGCCACTTCTACCTACCTACCTACCTACTTTTAAACTGATTACGATAGAACGATGGAATTTGGCACAAAGTACACCACGCCCACTTTCGATATCGGAAATTTCTAAAATCACCTAAATTGACATAATTCGGTAACGGAAATGGGTAAAATGATATAATTTTATAACTAAACAAATAAATAATAAAAAAAACTAAACAAGTAAGGAAGTCTTAGTTCGGGTGACCCGAACATTAAATACCCAGCGGCAATTTTCAGAACGGGATAACAATGATATAGGCCCTAGGAGGATTTACCTAAAATTTTTACTATATTAGCTATTTACCTTACCGAATTATGCCAATTTATGTGATTTTCGAAATTTTCCATATCGAAAGTGGGCGTGGTCGGGAAGGGATCTGGTCCAATTTCATCACCTATGTATATTGCTAGTATATGTTGTGCCAATTTCATGAGTCTGAAGTAATCAGTTTAAAAGTTTTGACCAGTCGAATATTCCGAAAAGCCTCCCTTAAAGGTGGGCGTTGCAACGCCCACATCTAACCATTTATCCAAAAATCATAATAAAATGATTGGGGGGTTCATCCTACCAAACATATCATTTTAGCCATTTCCTTTACCGAATTATATCAATTTATGTGATTTTCGAAATTTTCCATATCGAAAGTGGGCGTGGTCGGAAAGCGATTTCGTCCAATTACATCAGGTATGCTCCCTACTATGCTAGTTTACCTTGTACCAATTTCTTCGTTCTACCTTAATCAGTTTAAAAGTTAGGAACCGTGAAATTTTCAAATATGCCTCCTGAAAAATTTATCAAAAAATCATAATAGAATGACTAGGGGGTTCATCCTACCAAACTATATCATTTTAGCCATTTCCGTTACCGAATGATATCAATTTAGGTGACTTTCGAAGCTTTCGATATCGAAAGTGGGCGTGGTTGGAGAGCGATTTTTTCCAATTTCATCAGGTGTACTCCCAATGATGGTGGTATGCTTTGTGCCAAATTTCATCGTTCTACCCTAATCAGTTTAAAAGTTACGACCAGTCGAATTTTCAAAAATGCCTCCCTTAAAAGTGGGCGGGGCCACGCCCACTATAAAAAATTAATGGAAAAAACATAAGAGAATTACCAGGAGCCTTCACCTATAAAATTATATCATTTTAGCAATTTGAGCTACCGAGATATGTCAATTTGTGTGATTTTCGAAATTTTCGATATCGAAGAAATGGTCGTGGTTATCATCCGATTTCGCCCATTTTCAATAGCAACCTACCTTGGCCAAAAAGTAACCTGTTTATAAAATTTCATGCAAATATCTCAATTTTTACTCAAGATATCGAGTACACAGACGGACGGTTGGACAGACGGACAGAAGGACAGACGGACGGACATGCCTTAATGAACTCCTCTTTTCAACTTAAGAACTTTTATATATGGAACTCTATATCTATGATTATTTTGTGCCGTTACGTAATACCTTTATGTGAACAAAATGAATATACCCTTGTACTAGTACTAGTACGCTGGGTATAAAAATAAGGTTAAAATACACTCTTGCAAATCTCAAAATCTTTCGTTTAAAAAAAAATTGTTCAAATCGGATGAAAAATAAAGGCTGTATTGAATTGAGAACAGTAAATTTCAATTATTGACCTTTGTGGACCGTTATCTCAGCACATACAAGAAAGCGCAGAGAATACTTGAAAAAAAAGTTTAAATATATAGCGGGGATCGGGTGGGACCGGCACTCGGCGTGGCCTCCTTATTGGAACAATTTTTAAAATTTCTTTAAATAAAGGGGAGATTTTTTTATATCTGCCTTATTTTAAGCCGGAAGCGGTGCTAACTAAATCAGTACGATGTCTACTAAAGGCTTGAACATAAAATGCTGATTTATTTTACACACATATCTGTATTTCGCTATTTGCTAGCTGTATCGATCATGCGAAAAAATTATTTATATACCGAGTAATTGTCCTCTATCTAACGAAATGCTTAAGCAAAATCAAAAAAATTCATGTTTCTAGATTTCAAAAATGTTCTTCAGTTGTCCCAATGCCTAAACCGACTTTTGGCCACTTTTTTCAAAATCAAGCCCATTGTGCAGTGTTGCGCGAATGGAGTAATTGTATGTTTTTGGTTAGTGAAGACCCTGTAGCTACATTGATTTAACAGACAAATTTAAGTAGAAAATGAAAAAAAAAAATTATTAGTGATTTATAAACAAGGTAAACTATCATTTAAGATATTTTTTTATTTCCAGATAGATGGTTTATTTTTTAAATGGGTGTCCGGGCACTGACTCCATATTTCCTGTTGAATTCAGTAATCGGACAGCCTGTCCGAGCACCGAGAAATGCAAAAAGACGAGAATTTTAATACCCGGACATATAATTAAATGTAGTTTTATATGTTGTTTTTATTGTTGGCATCGATAAAATCACTCCCCGAAGGTTTTGGGGAATGTTATCGAAAGTACCTGAGCTTTAACCAAAGGGTTTTTGATTTGTTCTTTCATAATATCGGTACGCTCCAATACTAGCACCTTGAGGTATTTTTCTGACTGTGGCGGGAGCGATTAGGTATCACAAGCACGGTGGCCGAAGTTGGTACTTTAGTACCAAAAAGGGTACTTTTTTACTGATGGTACTTTGGTACCGGCTTCCCTAAAATGGTACTTTTTTGCAGGACCCGTATCAGTTAGGTGGAGTGTAACTGCTAGGCCTATTTCAGCTGTCAATGAAGATGTATATACGTGTTAGCATTTAGAAGGTATTTTTATTGGTGAAAACAGAAGGAGAACAAGTAAGGAAAGCTGTCTTCGGCTGTGCCGAAGGCTATATACCTTTCATGAATAAAACTAATGGCGGCGATATACCAACAGGTTACCATAACCTCTAACGAGATTTTTAGCGAGCTTCTCTTTCCAACTTGTGGTGTGTTGCTTTTAAGTTTTCCTACAAGTTGGACCCACAGTTTTTTGCCGACTCCGAACGGCACTTGCAAAGCAAATGAATTTTTCGCTGAGAAGCTTCTCATGGCAGAAATACACACGGAGAGTTTGCCAAACTACTGCCGAGGGGCGACCCCGTTTGGAAAATTGGTTTTCTAAATAATTTTTGATGTTACTTTTGCCGGGCATCGAACCGCCACGACTTGGTGTAGAAGGCCGTACACTTAACCGCTACACCACCGCGACCGCCGAATAAGCGTCACGATTTTCACTGTTCGATCCCCAGTACAGCCTGTGTGAATTTAACTTTAGCTCACATCGACATTCCACATTCTAACAGAGCAATAGTTACGAAATTTCACGATCCAACCTATATAATTACAGGAGTTATCTACTAAAATCCGTTTATCGAAACAATCGATTGTATGAGGGCTAGGGTGGTTCAGAATCGTATGGGAAAACTCAATTGAATGTCAATGCCAAGGGACCCCCAATTATTTTCTGTTTGATAAAGAAGTGAGGAGCTAAAATTTCAAGGTCATAGGTCACTTGAAAGGCGACGCTCAATGCTGTTAAAAAAATTAATACGGGATTTTTTCTACAGTTTCTAAAAAAGTTACGAGAAGTGTTAAGCCCAAAACAAATGTGCAGTAACCCTGCGCAGTGAAAATTTAAACACACTAATTTGTACCAGAGCAGACACATGTATCCCTGCATGGTCTGCAGTAGCTGCACGGCGTGTTCAAATCAAATTTCTACGCACCTCGCCAGTGTTGGGTATCGAAAAACCCAACAAGCACGAACAAGCCAAAGTAAGGCTAGGTGTGCCCTGCCGACGTTGCTGTAGGAGCTGCAAAGATGATGAGGAAGAGGAAACGGTGAAGCACCTCATCTGCAACTGCCCGGCTTTAAGCGGCGCGAAAACTGCCTTTTTGGAAGTTCCCTTCCTGTATAGCCTAAGCCAGATCGCGGAAGTGGACATAAAGGACTTGATGGCCTTCATAAAGTCATCGAAGTGGTTCGAGGAGGAGTAACGGTGTCGGTTTGGGAGTGTCAGTCCCGGGATTCTGCTATGTGGAAAATCCCAACAACTCATGGATTTTCCATATGGCCGGGTCCCGGGACTGACTTTCCTAGTGTTGGTGGTATCACAACGGGTCTTTCAAAGCTGGCCTAAGTATGCCTCTGCGGCAGCCACTTGAACCCAACCTAACCCTTCGTTTTCGGTCTAAGATCCGGTTGAAAAAAGATTACACAATTCATCTTAGCTAAAATTTGTTAAGAGTCTGCTAATCTGAACTCTAAACTCTATTTAAACGAGCAAGGAACTGAGGCAAGCGGTATTGTATTTACATGACACAATTTTGTATTTCTTCGCGCTATTGAAAAAATTTAAAAATCTTAAACAGAACGGGTTAATATCTGTTTGACGGGAAAACTCCTACAGAAAAGAGAGAACTGTCAAGATCACTATTTGTTTAATATACTTTGGTTTTGATTTTTTTTCTTCAAATTTTAAATTTTTTCGAAAATAAATTATGTTACCAAGCTAATATACATAACAGTAGAAAATTTTAGAAAAAATGGTACTTTTCTATCATAAATGGTACTTTTTCGTGGAAATTGTGGTACCGAAAAAAAATTTGGAGTGGCAACCGTAATCACAAGTTGAAAAAACATTGGTTGCAACCTCGGCTTTTGAATTCCAGATGATTATCCTCTGATTAGTCCCCGAATTTCTTGGTTAAATCTAACATATATCCAAACATAATTAATTGAAACCACACTCTTTCAGAGCCTATAGCTAGTGAGCCGAAGAATCTACTGTGAAAGCTTCATAAAGATCGGCTGAGTACTTTGGACACCCCTACAATACATATTTATTTTTATTTTTAAGATTTCTTATTTAAAATAATTTTTGTTTTTTACTTTTTCTGCGTTTTCTCAATAAATTAAGGTCTTTGTTTCAAAAACATATAGTATTATACTAACTTTTGCGGCGTCCGAACACTAGTGCTAAAGTGTCCGACAACTAAAAAAAATGTCCGAGCACTAGCGCAAACTGACATTTTTTAATTAATCTAAAATAATTAGGTTAGATTAGGTTAGGTTCAATTGGCTGCCGCAGAGGCACACTTATGCCAGTTTTGAAAGGCCCGTTGTGATACCACCAACACAAGGAAAGTCAGTCCCGGGACCCGGCCATATGGAAAATCCCTGAGTTGTTGGGATTTTCCACATAGCAGAATCCCGGGGCTGACACTCCTAAACCGACACCGTTACTCCTCCTCGAACCACTACGATGACTTTATGAAGGCCATAAAGTCCTTTATGTCCAGTTCACGATCTGGCTTAGGCTATCCATGAAGGGAACTCCCAAAAAGCGCGTTCTCGCGCCGCTTAAAGCCGGGCAGTTGCAGATGAGGTGCTTCACCATTTCCTCTTCCTCATCATCTTTGCAGCTCCTACAGCATCGTCGGTAGGGCACACCTAGCCTTTCCGCGTGCCTACCAATAAGGCAGTGCCCAGTTAGAACACCTATTAATATGGAAATTTCTCTCCTTCTTAGGGCGTGAATGCCTCTAGATCTTTTATGATCCCATTTTGGCCAGGTTTGTTTGGATATCTGGCACCCTGGGGATTATTGCCATCTTTCGTTGGCTTGACGGAGTGTGTACTCCTTCAGCATTAGCTTACATGTGGCAAACGGCATACTTAAGCGCTCTTTATCCCGAAGAACCTGCTTGGTCGTACCCTGCCTGGCAAGTTCGTTTGCCTTACAGTTTCCCTCAAAGTCCCTATGTCCCGGTACCCATGTGAGGTTCAAGCGGTTCTGTTGGGCCATCTCTTGAAGAGATCGACGACAGCTGAGCGTCAGTTCAGAGTTCAACGAATAAGAGCCAAGAGCTTGGATGGCCGCCTGGCTGTCGCTGAAAATAGCGATGTCTTCGCCGATAGCGCGTTTACTTATCCAAATTGCGGCATCCAAGATTGCTGAGACTTCAGCCTGGAAGGCGCTGCAGTGATGAGGTAGTCTGAAGGAGAGCTCAAGTTCCAGATCCCTTGAATAAACGCCTCCTCCAACTCTGCCGTTTAGCTTCGAGCCGTCAGGGTAAACAGAAATGCCGCCATTAGTAGCGGGGCAGCGATCCATCCTCTCCCATTCTTCCCTGCTTGGAATGTTTGTTTTGAAACAGCTGTATCCGACTATTGTGGCCGCACATCGATCTGTGCTCAGAGGGAGAAAGCTGTAAGATCCTAGAATACTGGAGTGTCCAGTTGTGCTTGCGCCCCAGCCAGACGCTTCCCTTAGGAGCAGAGCCGCTGCCGCTGCTGCCTGGTACGCTTCCAGATCGAGTAGCAGAATGCCTAGAATGGCCTAAAGAGCTTCGTTGGGCGTTGTTCTTAGCGCGCCGCTTATACAGATCATGCCAGATCTATGGACTTTACGTAACAGATTCCGATTTGTGGCCTTGCTCAGCGCAGGCCACCACACCACGACTCCATATAGCATGATAGGTCGGATAATTGCAGTGTAAATCCATCTGCATATTTTGGGGCTGAGACCCCATTCTTTGCCTATGGCGCTTTTGCATGTGTAAAATGCAACACACGCCTTCCTCTGGCGCTGAAGAATATTCTCCTTCCAGTTTAACTTCCTGTCCAGAACTGCGCCCAAGAATTTGGCTTTATCAGCCAAGTTCAGGCTCACGCCATTAAGTTCTGGTAGGTCCAGCGGAGGTATTTTGTACCGGTTGGTGTAGAGAACGAGTTCCACTTTTGTCGGGTTGATACTAAGTCCGCAACGAGAGGACCATGCCGAGACTTCATGCAGTGCTACTTGCATCAAGTCACACGGAGTTTGTGGGAATTTGCCCCTGTACGCAATGGCTAGATAGCCTGCATATGTCACTATCTTCCCGACGAGGGAAGTGGGGAGAGAACTCCACCCTGAGGCGTTCCCCTTGTGACATAGCGTTATAAATCAACCGTGCCAAGTGATGAAGATATTTTCCTCCCCCGTAGTAGTTGATCGATTAGTCCAGTTAGGGATCTGCTTATGCCCAGATTAGTAAGAGCGATGTTAATAGCCTCCGGACTTATATTCTTAAAAGCCCTTTCAATGTCAAGGAAGGCCACAAGACAGTAATCATTTTCACCCAACGATTTTTCAATGATAGAGACTAGACTGTGAAGCGCAGTTTCTGTTGATTTACCCTTGGTGTAAGCATGCTGATAGCTGGAGATAAGGTTGCTATCAATAGTAGTGGAGAGGTAGTCGCTGATTATCCCCTCGAAAGTTTTGAGTGCAAAGGACGCGAGGCTTATGGGTCTGTAGTCCTTTGGCTCGTAGTGGGAGGCCTTCCCAGCCTTAGGAATAAACACTACCGTGTCGTGTCTCCAGGAGCACGGAATGTAGTTGAGAGCCAGGCAGGCTGTATAGAGAAATACTAGCCATTTGGCTGATGTCTCCAGCGTGTAAATGAGTTGCGCGGGGATAATCCCGTCCGGCCCGGCAGCCTTAAACGGTTCAAAGCTCATAACTGCTCGCCTTACGCTTTCCTCCGTGATGGGTATATTTACTGCCAGGCTTGTTGCAGGCGCTGACGATGCATTATGCAAGTTACCCGGAAAATGTGTGTTCAAGAGCAGCTCAAGGGTTTCCCCTTCCGTGCTGGTCCAGGATTTGTCAGGCTTCTGCAAAAAGCTAATGGCTGTGTGAGTTTTCGAGAGAACTCGTCTAAGTCTCACTGTGTCGTCGACCTTTGCGACCCCAGTGCAGAAATTCCTCCAAGAAGTTCTCTTTGCCTGTCTCAGGGCTTTTTTGTAGGCCCTTAGTTTAACTTTGTATTCGAGCCATTGAGGCTCCGTGTCGAGGTGTTTAGCCTTATTAAATTGCTTCCTGCTGGTTTTGCGAGGCGAGTCCAGGCTGTAGGTCCACCAATGTGGCCTATGTTTACCGCGTGGGTTTGGCACTGGACAAGCTTCTTCTAGGGCATTTGAGAGCGCCGTGGTGTATGTCGTTTCCAGGTCACGGTATACGTGGATGACTATCTAGCCTGCACTATAGTACACTAGCCCATTACACCTTTTAAGGGGCTCGAGTGCCTCCTTATTCATGGTGAAGACCACTTGTCTGTCAGGCCCTACCGCATCCCCGACCAGAGTGACACTCCAGTCCTGCGTCGGGAGGGACGGATTCGTAATCCGCAGCATGGTGAGAATTCTCTCAGGCTCTGCAGGGATCGCAGGAATCCATGCCTTTGCCCTTGGCCGAGCCGGAATGTCCTTCAGTCGACGACCTCGATTTTAGCACCTTCGTAGACTTCACCCAGTCTTGCAGCTGCTGCCTTGTACAGTGAACAGTTCTTGCGTCATCGCACGCGACAAGTTTGTTCTGTCCCTGGTGCCAGCCCGCATCCGTAACCGCCGCCGAACCACTTGGAGACGCCAAATAAACGTCGATGACAGCGTTTCCGAGTGCATTCCGGACGTGCGGCCGCTGGTCCTTGGGGATGGCCAAACGGTCGTTGCCTCGGTCCAGAATGCCTACAAGGATCCTGTCCTTAGTTTCCTCAGCAAAGCTTCGCTTGCCCACTACGGAGGTGTTTTGATGCCGCTTGGGATGGGGTTTTAACTCCACGTCCGATCTCTGGCGTTTGAAAGGGTTAACGTTTACCCTCTTTGGCACATAACTGCTTTGGAAATCCGGTATCAGGGATTGTGCTAACTCCTGGAGCTCGGCGACAGCGTTTCCTGCGGAGCTCCCTCATATTTCTTCAGGATCATAGCAGCCAATCGTTTTTCCAGGTACGGAGAGCGGCGGGGAAATGTCTCTTGGGAGTCCGGACCCGTAGTTTCCATCGCGGTCGCTCCTCTGACAGCCCATTCACTGCTTCTCCTTTCTTTGGATCTCTGTGGCCAGGTCTTGAGACTATTGCCACAGGCGTTGAGAGACTGGTTTTCGTACCAGCGGTTGATGGAAATTCAGCATGCGCCGTTGTCCGCTTAGCTGCGTAGGCAGCCGCACTGGTGCTGGCTCCCATCATGTCCATCTTACTTGAAGATTTATAGGTTGACCGACCCGTAGTTGCCATCGGTGTCAGTCCCCCGGTTGGTTTTGAAGTGGAGGTTGTCCTTCAACGCTGTGCTTTCGTTTTATCCAGCATAGCTCTCCTCTGCAGAGGAGTGAACGTAGTTGTTGGTTGTTTAAAATTTTGTTTCGTGTTTTTCATCTTGTTCGTACGACCCATCGCCGGACAAGGCCAGCTTAGGGTCAAAGAGAGAGTGAGGGGAAGTGTGTCGTCCGCCGCGGCAGAGCCCCATACCGCGGTAAGGCCATAGTTACTCTCCGAGAAGGCCCGGTAACAGAGAGGCTCCGTTCGATTACAACCACGATTTGCCCCTGGCTGCAAACGTCCAAAGGGCACGTGGTCGCATAACACCATGGATTGGGAGGGGGAAGATCTTTGTCGTCGCGCCTGAGAGGCTAGGCTTCTCTCGTGATGTAGTACTGGGCGCCGCTATGATCACAAGGGCAGCGTAGCCCTGTGGCTATCGACTTAAGCCCTCGTACCGCGGCAAGGTGTCCACCCTTCACGTGGATTAAAAACCTAATCAACTTTTTTTGAAAATTTATTTTTTAAATGATTCTCCAATATCGCCATAATTACAAAAACTTTATTTTGTTTCGAAATTCCATATATTAAGAGAGATATGAATTTTTGAAAACTTTAAGTGTCCGACCACTAGTGCGTTTACCCTATATTGAGCCCTATTCTAAAAAAAAGGAGGGGTGCCCGGGATGAATTTTTGAAGTTAGTTCTTTTGGGCCACCCTAATGTCAAACTTTTATTAGCGTAAACTGTCAGGATTTCTTAAATACTTCGTGGTAAAACCTGCTAAAACGATTTAAATATATTGTTGTGTTACCCAACAGCTAAACTCGTGATTTGCCTCGGGAGTTTAAACATACTTGCTAACAGTATGTGTGTAGTATGTATATGTATATGTAGCTGTATAGCTTTAATATCGCATATAGAATTGCAACTCACTTTAAATTCTCAACGCCAGGCAGCATTTTTTCTCATATTGATATCGTGATTATTGAAAGACATTCAATCTTCCCAAGCAAAGCTTAAATTAGTGTGATTTCTCAAATTAGTTTCTTTCTCAAAGCTTTTGTTGTGGAAATTTACCCTGCAAAATGCTATTACTCTAGCATGAATCCGGTATTAGTCAAAGAAGCATGCGTCTACATACCTTCGACCAGATAAATTGATGACGTATTAAGGGTCAACTACATAAAACTTTATTTCAACTTTACCTCGGGCTTTGGCTTTGAAGTATAAGTTCAATATACGTGTTTCAACGAAACATGGCAAATGGGAAACCTCAAAGTTGAAGCAAGGTTGAAATTTGGCAAACTCTCAAATTTTGCTTGCTTTGACAATCAGAGGTTGATGACTTTGCTTTAATTTAAGAATTAAAATTTCTCAATGACAGATACTAGGCTGTGCAGAGCAGTTTCTGTTGCTTTACCCTTGGTGTATGCTTGCTGATAGCTAGAGATAAGGTTGCTATTAATACTCGTTGAGAGGTAGTCGCTTAGTATCCTCTCAAAGGTTTTGAGTACAAAGGACGAGAGACTGATCGGTCTGTAGTCTTTTGGCTCGTAGTGGGATGCCTTCCCAGCCTAGGATAAACACTACCGTGGCGCTTCTCCAGGAGCCCGGAATGTGGTTGAGAGCCAGGCAAGCTGTGAAGAGATATACCAGCCATTTAGCTTATGTCTCCAACGTGTTTATAAGTTGCGCGGGTATAATACCGTCCGACCCGGCAGCCTTATACGGTTCAAAGCTCTTAACTGCCCATTAACTTAACTGTGTATTCAAGAGCAGCTCAAGGGTTTCATCTTCCGTGCTGGTCCAGGATCCGTCAGGTTTTCGCAAATAGCTGATGGCTGTTTGACTCTTCGAGAGGACTCGTCTAAGTCTCGATGTGTCGTCGACCTTTTCGACGCCAGTGCAGAAATTTCTCCACGAGGTTCTCTTCGCCTGTCTCAGAGCTTTTTTGTAGGCCCTTAGTCTAGCTTTATATTCGTGCCAATGAGGTTCAAAGCCGAGGCTCTTGGCCTTGCTAAATTGTTTCCGGCATGATTTGCGGAGCGAGTCCAAATCGTAACACTACCAATGTGGCCTGTGTTTACCGCGTGGTTTTGGCACTGGACAAGCCTGTCCTAGAGCATTTGAGAGCTCCGATGTAAATGTAATAACAAGATCCTCCAGCTCCTCTACTGATGAGGGGACTTGTGAGGGCAGTACTGGTAGGTCTCTGTCTAATATTTCATTGGGTAACTGCCAATTAGTGTTACGTAGATTGCGCTTCATAATTGGTTGTTCTACAATAAAATCTAAAACCATTTCTATGTAACGGTGGTCGGAGAATGAATGCTCTTCAAGAACCCATCATTTTCTGACCCACTCATAAGCGCCTTCACTACAGATAGTGAGGTCTATGACCTCCCTGCGGATCTTAGTGATAAAACTAGGCTCATTACCCACGTTGCAAATAACCAGGTTGGTTCTTAATAGGTAATCAAACAGAGACTCGCCCCTGGCATTGATATCGGAGCTCTCCCATTGAACATGGTGAGCATTAGCATCCGCTCCAATAATAAGATTACCCGTGCAGAAATATGACACCAGGTCTTTCACCTCCATTTGTGGTGGAGGTTCTGCGGCATCGCAGGGCATATAGACCGACCCCACCGTCAGGCGGGTGCTGCCGACCGTTAGACTGATAGCGGTAATATCACCATTGGTGTAGTTAGGTAGGAAAAAGCAGTTCAATTCAGACTTGACCAAAATACAAGTTCTGACTTTGCTCTCCCCGCTGGCTCGAATGAGCTTGAAGCCCTAAGTCCCCAATCTGCAGATTCTCGAGCTATTGACCCAGGGTTCTTGGATGAGGACCACATCCACGTCGCCTTTAGAAAGACGACTACTTAAAGCAGCCGAGCCCACTTTAGATTTGTGCAGATTAATCTGAAGCACCACCAACAGAGAGCGCCCATATCGTCGAGGTTTGCCCCATCCCGGAGGTTGCCTATCAACGACGAGTTGTTCCGATTAACTGCCCGATATGGCGTTGCGGGAGTCCTGCTGTCTGTAGCGTTAGATGTTAATCGCTCAGCGTTGGCTGCTACCACCGTGACGTCGAGGACTTCCTCGTCCTGTAGGCTATCCTCCATCTCCGAGTTGATCACAGCACTATCGCCAAGGAACGTGGCGGATACCATGCTCTCCGCATCGGAATCCTCCGCTTCCTCTTCCTATATTTAGTCTTCCGTCTCCCCCGGATCAGCCGAGAAGGCAGCGCGCTGAGCATCGCCACGATATACGTGCATAACGATCTGGCCTACACTGTAGTGCACTAGGCCATTGCACCTTTTAAGGGGCTCGATTGATTCATTATTCATAGTGAACACCACCTGTCTGTCGGGCCCTACTGCATCCCCGACCAGTTTGACACTCCAGTCATGCGTTGGGAGGGACGGATTCATTAGCCGTAGCATCCCGAGAATTCTCTCGGTTTCGTCAGGGATGGCCGCAATCCATGCCCTTGCCCTTGGACGAGCCGGAATGCACTTCCAGTCGACGACCTCGATCTTTGCGCCTTTATAAACTTCACCCAGTTTAGCAGCTGCAGCCTTGTACAGTGCTACAGTTTTTGCATCCTCGCATACGAGTAATTTAATCTGCCCTTGGTGCCAGCCCGCATCCGTTACTCGCGCCGACCTACCCGGAAACTCCGGAGCAACGTTGAGAAGAATGTTGCCGAGTTCATTTCGCACGTAACGCCACCGGTCCTTGGGGATGGCCAGACGGTCATTGCCTCGGTCAAGGACGCCTATAAGGATCCTGTCCTTGGTTACCTCAGCAAAGCTTGGTTTGCCCGCTCCAGGGGTATTCTGATACCGCTTGGGAGGGGGATTTAACTCCAGGTCCGATCTCTGGCCCTTGAAAGGGTTAACTTTTAACCTCTTTGGCATGTGAGTATTTTGGAAATCCGGTTTCACAGCTTTCGCTAGCTCTACCGATTTTCTGGAATTCGGCGACAGCGATTCCTGCGGTACCCCCTCATACCTCTTCAGGATCTTTGCAGCCAATCTTTTCTCGTGGTATGTGAAGTGGCGGGGAGATGTCTCCTGGGAGTGCGGACCCGTAGTTGCCATCGCGGTCGTCTCTTTGCCGAATTCTCAGTTGCAGCTTCCTTCTCCGAGGCCAAGCGTGAGACCGCTGCCACAGACGTAAAGAGACTGGTTTTCATATCAGTGGTTGATGGGAGTTTAGCATCCGCCGATGTCCGCTTAGCTGCGTTTACAACCACACTGGTGCTAGCTCCCATCAAGTCAATCTTACTCGATAGAGGTTTGGTTGACCGACTCGTATTTGCCATCGCTGTCGATCCCCCCCCCCCCCTTGATTGTGGAGCGGAGGTTGTCATCCGGCATTGTTGTTGTTTTCTCGCTTGCTCCTCCATAGCTCTCCTCTGCTGAGGAGTGAAATTTGGCGTTGTTTGTTTCATAGGTTTTTCGTTTTTACTTACGTTATTTGAGTTCATCTTGTTCGCACGACCCATCGCCGGAGAAGGCCAGCTTTGGGTAAAGGGAAGAGTAGGGGAAAATGTGTCGTCCGCCACGGCAGAGCCCCGTACCGCGGTAAGGCCATGCTTACTCTCTGAGGCGACCCGGTATCAGAGAGGCAAAGATAATTAATTCATTTTTTCTCTATTAAATTAATAAGTTTACCAAAACACTCTCAATGCAAAGAAATAAATAACGAAAACAAATGTATAAAATAGAAGCGTCAAAGCGTTCATTGTAGCATACCTCTGAAGTTGAGGTTGGAAATGCCAGGCGAGGTTAACAGAGCTTTATGTATTTGATCCTTTAGAGATGAAAAGCTATCAAAGATACTATGCAAAAATCATTGGATTATGTCTTCCAATTTTGTGATATTGGAATACCGCAATTGTAATCCTTTGTAATGCCTTAGCGGACTACTTCAGCTTATTTAACATTGGAGTACTTTGAAAGTTACTCTGACAGTAGATTATAGAGTCTTATTACACCGCGACAATTTACACAATCTATTGTGTAATCTGACAGTAGATACTCCAAAGAGTAACAATATTGGAGTACTTTGAAAGTTATTCTGACAGTAGATAATCCAATGAGCAACAACATTGGAGTACTTTGAAAGTTACTCTGACAGTAGATTATAGGGCCTTATTACCATTGTATATCTTAGTAAGGATAAAGAATGCTTTTTACTCCTCGACCATTTACACCAGGGATGGGCATTTTTTCGGCCCCTAAATCAGTTTAACTGCAGGTGAGACGTTTGTATTTTTTGCGGTGTTAGGGGAGTAAAACAATGCAATGCAAATATCGTAAGAAGGATGCGAAAACACTAAACAACTGAGAAAAAAACATTCTCTCTAAACCTCGACAACCAATTCTCAAACGGTGTTGCATTAGTACGAACACAAAAACATTAATTTTTGGCAATAACTACGAAAAGCGGAATAACCATAGACTGAAGTCGACCCGTCTGTCAGACTCATGCCATGGCTGCGTTTCTTTACTGCTATTGAAAACCGAAAAATGACCCGGGTCTGATCCCAATCCTTCGTATTTATATGCAGAACACCTTTTCGAGTTGGCGCCCTTAAGCTAAGGGTACACATAGCGACGTGACGCGACCAAATATTCTTTGCATGTGTTCTTATGGAGCATAGTACACCTAGCGACACTAAGCGACACGACATAGTTGATCAAATAGGCAACTATTTGGTTGAGTCGCTAGTTGTGCCCGTACTTTTGGGCCGAGCTTCAAAAAAATAACAAAACTCTATTGCTCAACATTTCGTTTCTAGCTTTTCAAGAAACAGAGCTATCAGATTATCGGCGAATCCATAAAGCGAATTCAAATTTACAAAAGCGAATTCAAATTTACAAAAACAAAATACATGGAAAATTTACATATACCTTACTGCCGCCACCTGTATGAATTCGCATTGGAACTACCCTGCCAGCAAGGCGAATTTATACATGGTGATAGCACGGCGAATTCGGCAATATTCGCTTTTGTTTGTAGCAAGCCGGCGTTTATCCCATAGTGTATCAATTGTGTATTGGTACACTATGGTTTATCCCAAGTGCTCATGGCAAGGTGGTCTTATTTCAAAAGCATGTAAACACCTACCGAATAATCAGGAAGTTTGCGGTCCACCCTTTGAGAAGTGAAGGAGTTGTGGTGTCCTTAATGACTGTAACACAGATGCCTCATTGAATTGGTTTGCGTCGAGGGGATTCTCTGCAAAGTGGACGTCGTGGCATGCTTATCTGTCAGTTGCACGTCGTGAATATGATGCAAGTGAAAAGATTGGGTGGTAAAGATACAAGAAAGATTATACTTTCACAGTGATATTCGATGTCGGAGCGTAGAACTTTGACCATTATTGTGTAACCGTCTCCATAAGAAAATATTTAGACTCCTTCTGGGGGCGAGGAAGTTTTTATATAATATTGTAGATAGGAGTCCACCCTGTAGCACATCTTCTTTAATTCTTCTCCGCTTGAATGTTATGGTCCTTAATTGTAAAGATGATTTTTTTTTCTTCAGATAGTTCGCGGTAATTAACATAATATTTCCGACTACAAAACTGTATTTTCCGATTTTTTTTATCAAACCTTTTAGTATACTTACCACATTTCCAGTTACAATTAATTTAAAAGATTATAGTTCTTTTAGAAATGTACTTGTATTATTTATAACTACTCATTGTAAATCAAACAATAAAAATTGCGTGCTGAGGTTAATAAAAAAAAAAAAAAAAAAACAATTAAATACATTTAAAATCTCATTTAAAGTCTCATTAATTTCTTAAATCTCCTTGTGCTTGTGGACCCTCAGGTTTCTGTTGCCCCTCTGCTTGTAAAATTTCTCTCCCGGAACATCCTTAAAGCGATATATCATCGGATGTTTCGTCCAACCAAATGAAGCCATCATTGTATGGAAAACCAGCTCTCCAGCATGTGTTGGTGCATCAAATTGATTATTTATTGTGGTAATAGATTGTTATCATCACTGGCAGCTAGAAATTTGCGTGTTATATATGGTCTTGTCTTTTCCACTGCCGATTTACTATGATCTGTGTAGCCTATTTATGTTAGCGCAACCATCAGAGTGCCTCTTCTGTTGATTTACTTGCGACCGTTGCGACCTATAATGAAAAAAAAAACAAAGATAATAATGGGAAAAAACAACAATATTAATGGGCGGTGTCGAGAAGAGATGAATGCTCCTTGGAGCATTCAAGAGAAAAGTTCTCCGCATGATGAATAGTCCTTTCCGTGATGCCAACGGTGAGTACTAAACAAGGACTGAAACCGAAACCGTAACCGTAACCGATTAAAACCGTTTAATTTTTCAAAACCAAAACCGTAACTTGCTTACTTACTTAAAATAGCCTTTAACCGCCTAGGCGATTTTGGCCGTCCAAATTGGATCTCATTGGAAGTTTGTTTTTATGTGGTGGGGCCCAAACCCTACGCACAACCCGTTTCTCGAGGGGTTGGATTTAAACTACACATTTATATAGCCGCTTGGTTCAAGACAGACGCCCACTTGCAGCCGCACCTCATGGTGACAGACGCTGCTGATGAAGTCCCCTGGCAAGCCCTTAAACCGATTATGTCGGAGTGGCCTTGTCAGGTTGTCGCCTTCTCACTTTAGTTCACCACCGAACGGGTGTTCAGTGGCTATCTAGAGATACGTTGGCTTTCCCGGACGTAGTGAGCTGCTTGGACCGCACATAGAATAATCGCTCTGGCCATTCCCAGTTGAATGGCGATAAGAAGCTTTCCCCACTTGCGTGGACTTCTACACACGGCCCCACCTCCGAAACCGTAACCGTAACTGATTAAAACCGTTTCATTTTTCAAAACCGAAACCGAAACCATAACCGTAACCGATTAAAACTGCAAAATGCTATTAGTCTAGCATGAATCCCGTATTAGTCGCAAAGGAGCATGCGTCTACATACCGTCGACCAGATAAATTGATGACGTATTAAGGGTCAACTACATAAAACATTATTTCAACTTTACCTCGGGCTTTGGCTTTGAAGTATAAGTTCAATATACGTGTTTCAACGAAACATGGCAAAAGGGAAACCTCAAAGTTGAAGCAAGGTTGAAATTTGGCAAACTCTCAAATTTTGCTTGCTTTGCTTGCTTTGACAATCAGAGGTTGATGACTTTGCTTTAATTTAAGAATTAAAATTTGGAGGAAATTATAAATCATTTATTTTTTCTCTATTAAATAAATAAATTTACCAAAACACTCTCAATGCAAAGAAATAAATAACGAAAACAAATGTATAAAAGAGAAGCGTCAAAGCGTTCATTGTAGCACACCTTTGAAGTTGAGCGCAAAGTTTAGAGCAAGGTCTGAAACCGATTAAAATAACGTTCCGGTTTTACAACGTGTTCCGGTTTCGGTTCCGGTTTCCTTCTTCAAAATTTATTTCGGTTTCGGTTACGGTTTCGTTCCGGTTTCGGTTTCCAAATAAAAACTCCAATATAATAATACATTTATTAACGCTATGCATGGATGAAATTTCTGCAAAACAAATTCCTAAAGTTAACTCTACTTTTTTATTAAAAAAATATTAAAATAGAAGCCAAATGAAATGTATAAATCGTTAAAAACATTAAAATTAGTGGCGATTTCTGAGACAAGCCTGAACATTTCTTTTTCGGATCTCGTAAATTTGTTTCGATCGCTTCATTCAACTATAGTCAAACTTCCTATTTCAGAATTTTGATACTGATGTGAATACGTGGCTCGACAATCTTCCATGAAAACTTTCAGAGTACCTGTTTGTAAAAGGATGTACCTATGTGCCCGCTCACAGAAGTATGGTATTGAAAAAATTCAAAACCGTTTGGAACCGGTTCCGGCTTTTGAAACGGTTTCGGTCTTTTCCAGATCAAAATAACCGTTACGGTTTCGGTTTCGGTTTTGAAAAATGAATCGGTTTTAATCTGTTACGGTTGCGGTTTCGGTTTCGGTATCAGTCCTTGGTTTAGAGGTTGCAAATGTCAGGCGAGGTTAACAAAGCTTTATGTATTTGACCCTTAAGAGATGAAAAGCTATCAAAGATACTATGCAAAAATCATTGGATCATGTCTTCCAATTTTGTGATATTGGAATACCGCAATTGTAATCCTTTGTAATGCCTCATCATCCTTGCAACTCCTGCAGCATCGTCGGTAGGGACCACCTAGCCTTTCTGCATGCCTACCAATGAGGCAGTGACCGGGTAATACCCCTATCAGTATGGAGATTTCCCTCCTAGTTAGGGCATAAATGCGTCTAGAACTTTTAAGATCCTGAAGAACCTGCTTGGTCGGGCCCTGCCTGGCAAGCTCGTCTGCCTTACAGTTTCCCTCAATGTCCCTATGTCCCGGGACCCATATGAGGTTTACGCGGTTCTGTTGGGCCATCTCCTAAAGAGATTGACGGCCATCTCCTGAAGAAATGAACGTGTATGAGCCAAGGGATTTGATTGCCGCATGGCTATCGCTGAAAATAACGATATCTTCTCCGATAACACGTTTGCTTATCCAGGCCGCGGCGTCCAGGATCTCCGAGACTTCCGCCTGAAAGACGCTATAATGATCAGGTAGTCTGAAGGAGAGCTCAAGGTCCAACTCTGCCGTCCAACTTCGAGCCGTCGGTGTATATGGAAGTGCCTCCATTTGTTTCGGGACACCAATCCGTCCTCTCCCAGTCTTCCCAGCTGGGAATGTTTATTTTGAAACAGCTATCCCCGACTGTAGTGGTCGCACATCGATCTGTGCTTAGAGGGAGAAAGCTGTAAAATTCCAGAATACTGGAGTGTCCAATAGTACCCGCACCCCAACTGGAGGCTTCCCTTAGGCGCAGTTCTGATGCCGCCGCTGACCGAAACCCTTCCAGATCAAGTAACAAAATGCCCAGAATGACCTGGAGGGCTTCGTTGGGCGTTGTCCTTAGCGCACCGCTTATACAGATCATAATGGATCTATGGACTTTCCACAACAGATTCAGATATGTTGCCTTGCTCAGCGCAGGCCACCATACGACAACTCCATACAGCATGATTTGGCGAATGATCGCCGTGTAGATCCAACTGCATACTCTAGGGCTGAGCCAACATTTTTTGCCAATGGCTCTTTTGCATGTGTAAAGAGCGACGCAAGCTTTCTTCTGGCGTTGAAGAACATTCTGCTTCCAATTTATTTTCCTGTCCAGAACTATGCCTAGAAACTTGGCCTTATCCGACAAGCCCAGGTGCGTGCCATCTAGTTCTGGTATGCTTAGTGGTGGTATTTTGTACCGGTTGGTATAGAGGACATGTTCCACTTTCCCCGGGTTGATACTAAGTCCGCAGCGAGAGGACCACGTCGAAACTTCTCGCAGTGCTACTTGCATCAGGGTTTGTGGGAACTTGCCTCTGAATGCAATAGCTAAATCGTCTGCGTATGCCACTATCTCCAGGAGCCCGGAATGTGGTTGAGAGCCAGGCAAGCTGTAAAGAGATATACCAGCCATTTAGCTGATGTCTCCAACGTGTTTATAAGTTGCGCGGGGATAATCCCGTCCGACCCGGCAGCCTTTTACGGTTGAAAGCTCTTAAGTGCCCATTAACTTAACTGTGTATTCAAAAGCAGCTCAAAGGTTTCATCTTCCGTGCTGGTCCAGGATCCGTCAGGTTTTCGCAAATAGCTGATGGCTGTTTGACTTTTCGAGAGGACTCGTCTAAGTCTCGATGTGTCGTCGACCTTTTCGACACCAGTGCAGAAATTTCTCCACGAGGTTCTCTTCGCCTGTCTCAGAGCGTTTTTGTAGGCCCTTAGTCCAGCTTTATATTCGTGCCAATGAGGCTCAAAGCCGAGGCTCTTGGCCTTGTTAAATTGTTTCCGGCATGATTTGCGGAGCGAGTCCAAATCGTAACACCACCAATGTGGCCTGTGATTACCGCGTGGTTTTGGCACTGGACAAGCCTGTCCTAGAGCATTTGAGAGCGCCTCCAGCTCCTCTACTGATGAGGGGACTTGTGAGAGCAGTACTGGTAGGTCTCTGTCAAATATTTCATTGGGTAACTGCCAATTAGTGTTACGTGGATTGCGCTTCATAATTGGTTGTTCTACAATAAAATCTAAAACCATTTCTATGTAACGGTGGTCGGAGAATGAATGCTCTTCAAGAACCCATCATTTTCTGACCCACTCATAAGCGCCTTCACTACAGATAGTGAGGTCTATGACCTCCCTGCGGGTCTTAGTGATAAAAGTAGGCTCATTACCCACGTTGCAAATAACCAGGTTGGTTGTTAATAGGTAATCAAACAGAGACTCGCCCCTGGCATTAATATCGGAGCTCTCCCATTGAACATGGTGAGCATTAGCGCCCGCTCCAATAATAAGATTACCCATGCAGAAATTTGACACCAGGTCTTTCACCTCCATTTGTGGTGAAGGTTCTGCGGCATCGCAGGGCATATAGACCGACCCCACCGTCAGGCGGGTGCTGCCGACCGTTAGACTGATAGCGGTAATATCACCATTGGTGTAGTTAGGTAGGAGAAAGCAGTTCAACTCAGACTTGACCAAAATACACGTTCTGACTTTGCTCTCCCCGCTGGCTCGAATGAGCTTGAAGCCCAAAGTCCTCAATCTGCAGATTCTCCAGATTGACCCAGGGTTCTAGGATGAGGACCACATCCACGTCGCCTTTAGAAAGACGACTACTTAAAGCAGCCGAGCCCACTTTAGATTTGTGCAGATTAATCTGAAGCACCACCAACATGAGAGGGCACAGACTTCCCTGCCATCCCCATATCGTCGAGGTTTGCCCCATCCCGGAGGTTGCCTATCAACGACGAGTTGTTCCGATTAACTGCCCGATATGGCGTTGCGGGAGTCCTGCTGTCTGTAGCGTTAGATGTTAATCGCTCAACGTTGGCTGCTACCACCGTGACGTCGAGGACTTCCTCGTCCTGTAGACTGTCCTCCATCTCGGAGTTTATCACAGCACTATCGCCAAGGAACGTGGCGGATACCATGCTCTCCGCATCGGAATCCTCCGCTTCCTCTTCCTATAGTTAGTCTTCCGTCTCCCCCGGAGCAGCCGAGAAGGCAGCGCGCTGAGCATCGCCACGATATACGTGGATAACGATCTGGCCTACACTGTAGTGCACTAGGCCATTGCTCCTTTTAAGGGGCTCGATTGACTCATTATTCATAGTGAACACCACCTGTCTGTCGGGCCCTACTGCATCCCCGACCAGATTGACACTCCAGTCATGCGTTGGGAGGGACGGATTCATTAGCCGTAGCATCCCGAGAATTCTCTCGGTTTCATCAGGGATGGCCGGAATCGTCCCTTGGACGAGCCGGAATGCACTTCCAGTCGACGACCTCTGATGCCGCTTGGGAGGGGGATTTAACTCCAGGTCCGATCTCTGGCGTTTAAAAGGGTTAACTTTTAACCTCTTTGGCATGTGAGTATTTTGGAAATCCGGTTTCACAGCTTTCGCTAGCTCTACCGATTTTCTGGAATTCGGCGACAGCGACTCCGGCGGTACCCCCTCATACCTCTTCAGGATATTTGCAGCCAATCTTTTCTCGTGGTATGTGAAGCGGCGGGAAGATGTCTCCTGGGAGTGCGGACCCGTAGTTGCCATAGCGGTCGTGCCTTTGCCGAAATCTCAGTTGCAGCTTCCTTCTCCGAGGCCAAGCGTGAGACCGCTGCCACAGACGTAGAGTGACTGGTTTTCATATCAGTGATTGATGGGAGTTTAGGATCCACCGATGTCCGCTTAGCTGCGTTTACAACCGCACTGGTGCTGGCTCCCATCAAGTCAATCTTACTCGATAGAGGTTTGGCACTCGTAGTTGCCATCGCTGTCGATCCCCCTTGATTGTGGAGCGGAGGTTGTCCTCCGGCATTGTTGTTGTTTTCTCGCTTGCTCCTCCATAGCTCTCCTCTGCTGAGGAGTGAAATTTGGCATTGTTTGTTTTATAGGTTTTTCGTTTTTACTTACGTTATTTGAGTTCATCTTGTTCGCACGACCCATCGCCGGAGAAGGGCAGCTTAGGGTAAAGGGAAGAGTAGGGGAAAATGTGTCGTCCGCCACGGCAGAGCCCCGTACCGCGGTAAGGCCATGCTTACTCTCTGAGGCGACCCGGTATCAGAGAGGCAAAGATAATTAATTCTTTTTTTTCTCTATTAAATTAATAAATTTACCAAAACACTCTCAATGCAAAGAAATAAATAACGAAAACAAATCTATAAAAGAGAAGCGTCAAAGCGTTCATTGTAGCATACCTCTGAAGTTGAGCGCAAAGTTTTGAGGTTGGAAATGTCAGGCGAGGTTAACAGAGCTTTATGTATTTGATCCTTTAGAGATGAAAAGCTATCAAAGATACTATGCAAAAATCATTGGATTATGTCTTCCAATTTTGTGATATTGGAATACCGCAATTGTAATCCTTTGTAATGCCTTAGCGGACTACTTCAGCTTATTAAACATTGGAGTACTTTGAAAGTTACTCTGACAGTAGATTATAGGGTCTTATTACACCGCGACAATTTACACAATCTATTGTGTAATCTGACAGTAGATACTCCAAAGAGTAACAATATTGGAGTACTTTGAAAGTTATTCTGACAGTAGATAATCCAATGAGCAACAACATTGGAGTACTTTGAAAGTTACTCTGACAGTAGATTATAGGGCCTTATTACCATTGTATATCTTAGTAGGGATAAAGAATGCTAATTACTCCTCGACCATTTACACCAGGGATGGGCATATTTTCGGCTCCCAAATCAGTTTAACTGCAGGTGAGACGTTTGTATTTTTTGCGGTGTTAGGGGAGTAAAACAATGCAATGCAAATATCGTACGCTTCGCCTCAAACGATATTCATCGTAAGAAGGATGCGAAAACACTAAACAACTGAGAAAAAAACATTCTCTCCCAACCTCGACAACCAATTCTCAAACGGTGTTGCATTAGTACGAACACAAAAACATACATTTTTTGGCAATAACTACGAAAAGCGGAATAACCATAGACTGAAGTCGACCCGTCTGTCAGACTCATGCCATGGCTGCGTTTCTTTACTGCTATTGAAAACCGAAAAATGACCCGGGTCTGATCCCAATCCTTCGTATTTATATGCAGAACACCTTTTCGAGTTGGTGGCCTTAAGCTAAGGGTACACCTAGCGACGTGACGCGACCAAATATTCTTTGCATGTGTTCTTATGGAGCATAGTACACCTAGCGACACTAAGCGACACGACATAGTTGATCAAATAGGCAACTATTTGGTTGAGTCGCGTCGTGTCGCTAGTTGTGCCCGTACTTTTGGGCCGAGCTTCAAAAAAATAACAAAACTCTATTGCTGACCATTTCGTTTCTAGCTTTTCAAGAAACAGAGCTATCAGATTATCGGCGAATCCATAAAGCGAATTCAAATTTACAAAAGCGAATTCAAATTTACAAAACCAAAATACATGGAAAATTTACATATACCTTACTGCCGCCACCTGTATGAATTCGCATTGGAACTACCCTGCCAGCAAGACGAATTTATACATGGTGATAGCACGGCGAATTCGGCAATATTCGCTTTTGTTTGTAGCAAGCCGGCGTTTATCCCAGGTGCTCATTGCAAGGTGGTCTTATTTCAAAAGTATGTAAACACCTACCGAATAATCAGGAAGTTTGCGGTCCAACCTTTGAGAAGTGATGGAGTTATGGTGTCCTTAATGACTGTAACACAGATGCCTCATTGAATTGGTTTGCGTCGAGGGGATTCTCTGCAAAGTGGACGTCGTGGCATGCTTATCTGCCAGTTGCACGTCGTGAATATGATGCAAGTGAAAAGATTGGGTGGTAAAGATACAAGAAAGATTATACTTTCACAGTGATATTCGATGTCGGAGCGTAGAACTTTGACCATTATTGTGTAACCGTCTGCATAAGAAAATATTTAGACTCCTTCTGGGGGCGAGGAAGTTTTTATATAATATTGTAGATAGGAGTCTACCCTGTAGCACATCTTCTTTAATTCTTCTCCGCTTGAATGTTATGGTCCTTAATTGTAAAGATGATTTTTTTTCTTCAGATAGTTCGCGGTCATTAACATAATATTTCCGACTACAAAACTGTATTTTCCGATTTTTTTATCAAACCTTTTAGTATACTTACCACATTTCCAGTTACAATTAATTTAAAAGATTATAGTTCTTTTAGAAATGTACTTGTATTATTAATAACTACTCATTGTAAATCAAACAATAAAAATTGCGTGCTGAGGTTAATAATAAAAATAAAAAAAAAACAATTAAATACATTTAAAATCTCATTTAAAGTCTCATTAATTTCTTAAACCTTCTTGTGCTTGTCGACCCTCAGGTTTCTGTTGCCCCTCTGCTTGTAATATTTCTCTCCCTGAACATCCTTAAAGCGATATATCATCGGATGTTTCGTCCAACCAAATGAAGCCATCATTGTATGGAAAACCAATTCTCCAGCATGTGTTGGTGCATGAAATTGATTATTTATTGTGGTAATAGATTGTTATCATCACTGGCAGCTAAACGGTCGGCAGCACCAGCCTGACGATGGCGTCGGCCTACATGCCCTATGACGCCGAAGAACCTCCTCCACAAAAGGAGGTGAAAGATCTGGTGGAAAATTTCTGCACGGGTCATCTTATTATTGGAGCTGACGCTAATGCTCATCACGTCCAGTGGGGAAGCTCCGATATTAACGCTAGGGGCGAGTCTCTGTTTGACTACCTACTAACAACTAACCTGGTGGTTTGTAACGTGGGTAACGAGCCTACTTTTATCACTAAAGCCCGTAGGGAGGTCATAGACCTCACTATTTGTAGTGAAGGCGCTTATGAGTGGGTTAGGAAATGGCGTGTTCTTGAGGAGCATTCATTTTCCGACCACCGGTACATAGAAATTGCCTTAGATTTTTCTGTTGAGCAGCCAGTTATGAAACGCAATCCACGCAACACTAATTGGCAGCTACATAATCAAATATTAGTTAGGGACCTACCAGTGTTACCCCCACAAGCTCCATCATCAGTAGGAGAACTGGATGATCTGGTTGCGACCTTTACAACGGCGCTCTCAAATGCCCTAGAGCAGGCTTGTCCAGTGCCGAAACCACGCGGTAAACATAGACCACACTGGTGGTCCTACGACCTGGATTCGCTCCGCAAGTCCTGCAGGAAGCAATTTAATAGGGCCAAGAGCCTCGGTACGGAGCCTGAATGGCTCGAATATAAAGTTAAACTGAGGGCCTATAAAAGGGCCCTAAGGCAGGCGAAGAGAACTTCGTGGAGAGATTTCTGCACCGGGGTCGAAAAGGTCGATGATATGGCGAGACTTAGACGAGTGCTCTCAAAAACTCAAACAGCCATTAGCTATTTGCGGAAGCCTGACGGATCGTGGACTAGCACGGAAGGGGAAACCCTGGAGCTGCTATTGAATACACACTTTCCGGGGAACTTGCATGAAGCACCTTTAGCATCTGCAACAAATATGGCAGTGAATATACCCATCACGGAGGAAAGGGTAAGGTGGGCGATCAAAAGCTTTGAGCCGTTCAAGGCTGCTGGGCCAGACGGGATTTTCCCCGCACAACTCATAAACACGTTGGAAACATCGGCTAAATGGCTGGTATTTCTCTTTTCAGCCTGCCTGGCTCTCAACTACATTCCGCACTCCTGGAGAAGCGCCAAGGTAGTCTTTATTCCTAAGGCTGGGAAGGCCTCACACTATGAGCCTAAGGACTACAGACCGATCAGTCTCTCGTCTTTGCACTCAATACCTTCGAGAGGATAATTAGCGATTATCTCTCCTCTACTATTGATAGCAACCTTATCTCTAGCTATCCACATGCATACACCAAAGGTAAATCAACGGAAACTGCGCTTCACAGCCTTGTCTCTGTTATTGGAAAATCGTTGTATGAAAAAGATTACTGTCTCGTGGCCTTCCTAGACATTGAATGTGCCTTCAACAATATAAGCCCGGAGGCTATTAACACCGCTCTAACTAATCTGGGCATAAGCAGGTCTCTTATTGGACTAATTGATAAGCTACTAAAGGGAAGGAAAATAGTTTCTACACTGGGCACAGTTGATTTCTCACGCTATGTCACAAGAGGAACGCCTCAGGGTGGTGTTCTCTCTCCGCTTTTATGGAACCTCACTGTAAACTCGTTGCTACGAGACACAAGCTGGGGGGGCGGGAGGATAGTTGCATATGCAGACGATTTAGCTATTGCATACAGGGGCAAATTCCCACAAACCCTGTGTGACTTGATGCAAGTAGCACTGCGAGCAGTTTCCTCGTGGTCATCTCGCTGCGGACTTAATATCAACCCGGGAAAAGTGGAGCTTGTCCTTTATACTAACCGGTACAAAATACCAACGCTAAGCCTACCAGAACTAAATGGCGTGCGCCTGAACTTGGCTGACAAAGCCAAATTCCTAGGCATAGTTCTGGATAGAAAGCTTAACTGGAAGGAGAATGTCATCCAGCGCCAGAGGAAAGCGTGCATTGCACTTTACACCTGTAAAAGAGCCATTGGCAAAAAATGGGGGCTCAGTCCCAAAATCTGCAGATGGATTTACACTGCGATAATCCGGCCAATTATGCTGTATGGAGTCGTGGTATGGTGGCCTGCGCTGAGCAAGGCAGCCAACCTAAACCTGTTAGGTAAAGTCCACAGATCTAGCATGATCTGTATAAGCGGCGCGTTGAGAACAACGCCCAACGAAGCTCTCCAGGCCATTCTTGGCATTTTGCCACTCGATCTGGAAGGGTGCCGGGCAGCGGCAGCATCGGCTCTGCGTCTAAGGGAAACTTCCGGCTGGGGCGCAGGCACTACTGGACACTCCGGTATTCTGGATTCTTACAGCTTTCTCCCTCCGAGCACGGACCGTTGTGCAACCACAACAGTCGGGATAGCTGGTTCAGAATAAATATTCCCAGCAGGGAAGACTGGGAGAGGACGGATCGGTGTCCTGCTACTAATGGCGGCATTTCCATATACACCGACGGTTCGAAGTTGGACGGCAGAGTTGGAGGAGGGATTTATTCCAAGGATCTGGACCTTGAGCTTTCCTTCAGACTGCCTGATCATTGCAGCGTCTTCCAGGCTGAGGTCTTAGCAATCATGGACGCCGCGGCTTGGATAGGGCAACACGCTATCGGACAGAATATCGTTTTTTCAGCGATAGCCAAGCGGCAGTCAAATCCCTTGGCTCTTACTTGTTCAACTCTGAACTGACGCTCAGCTGTCGTCGATCTCTTCAGGAGAGGGCCCAACAGAACCGCGTGAGCCTCACATGGGTTCCGGGACACAGGGACATTGAGGGAAACTGTAGGGCAGACGAACTTGCTAGGCAGGGCACGACCAAGCAGGTTCTTCAGGATAAAGAACGCTTAGGTATGCCCTTTGCCACATGCAAGCTAATGCTGAAGGGGCATACACTCCGACAAGCCAATGAAAGATGGCTTTTATCGCCAGGGTGCCGAGTATCCAAACAATCCTGGCCAAAATGGGATATTAAAAGATCTAAATATATTTACACCCTAAGAAGAAGGGATATATCTATATTAATAGGGGTTTTAACCGGGCACTGCCTTATTGGAAGGCACGCAGCAAGGCTGGGTGTACCCTACCGACGATGCTGTAGGAGTTGCAAAGATGATGAGGAGGAGGAAACGGTGGAGCATCTCATCTGCAACTGCCCGGCTTTAAGCGGCGCGAGAAGGCGCTTTTTCGGAGTTCCCTTCCTGGATAGCCTACGCCAGGTAGCGGAGCTGGACATAAAGGACTTGATGGCTTTCATCAAGTCATCTAAATGGTTCGAGGAGGTGTAACGGTGTCGGTTTTAGGAGTGTCAGCCCCGGGATTCTGCTATGTGGAGAGTCCCAATAGCACTGGGATTTTCCATATGGCCGGGTCCCGGGACTGACTTTCCTAGTGTTGATGGTATCACAAGGGGCCTTTTAATACTGGCCTAGGTGTGCCTTTGCGGCAGCCACTTCTACCTAACCTAACCTACTGCCGCCACCTGTATGAATTCGCATTGGAACTACCCTGCCAGCAAGACGAATTTATACATGGTGATAGCACGGCGAATTCGGCAATATTCGCTTTTGTTTGTAGCAAGCCGGCGTTTATCCCAAGTGCTCATGGCAAGGTGGTCTTATTTCAAAAGTATGTAAACACCTACCGAATAATCAGGAAGTTTGCGGTCCACCCTTTGAGAAGTGAAGGAGTTGTGGTGTCCTTAATGACTGTAACACAGATGCCTCATTGAATTGGTTTGCGTCGAGGGGATTCTCTGCAAAGTAGACGTCGTGGCATGCTTATCTGCCAGTTGCACGTCGTGAATATGATGCAAGTGAAAAGATTGGGTGGTAAAGATACAAGAAAGATTATACTTTCACAGTGATATTCGATGTCGGAGCGTAGAACTTTGACCATTATTGTGTAACCGTCTGCATAAGAAAATATTTAGACTCCTTCTGGGGGCGAGGAAGTTTTAATATAATATTGTAGATAGGAGTCTACCCTGTAGCACATCTTCTTTAATTCTTCTCCGCTTGAATGTTATGGTCCTTAATTGTAAAGATGATTTTTTTTTTCTTCAGATAGTTCGCGGTCATTAACATAATATTTCCGACTACAAAACTATATTTTCCGATTGTTTTTTATCAAACCTTTTAGTATACTTACCACATTTCCAGTTACAATTAATTTAAAAGATTATAGTTCTTTTAGAAATGTACTTGTATTATTAATAACTACTCATTGTAAATCAAACAATAAAAATTGTGTGCTGAGGTTAATAATAAAAAAAAAAAACAATTAAATACATTTAAAATCTCATTTAAAGTCTCATTAATTTCTTAAACCTTCTTGTGCTTGTCGACCCTCAGGTTTCTGTTGCCCCTCTGCTTGTAATATTTCTCTCCCTGAACATCCTTAAAGCGATATATCATCGGATGTTTCGTCCAACCAAATGAAGCCATCATTGTATGGAAAACCAATTCTCCAGCATGTGTTGGTGCATGAAATTTATTATTTATTGTGGTAATAGATTGTTATCATCACTGGCAGCTAGAAATTTGCCTGTTATATGTGGTCTTGTCTTTTCCACTGCCGATTTACTATGATCTGTGTAGCCTATTTATGTTAGCGCAACCATCAGAGTGCCTCTTCTGTTGATTTACTTGCGACCGTTGCGACCTATAATGAAAAAAAAAAAAAACAATGATAATAATGGGAAAAAACAACAATATTAATGGGCGGTGTCGAGAAGAGATGGAATGCTCCTTGGAGCATTGAAGAGAAAAGTTCTCCGCATGATGAATAGTCCTTTCCGTGATGCCAACGGTGAGTACTAAACAAGGACTGAAACCGAAACCGTAACCGTAACCGATTAAAACCGTTTCATTTTTCAAAGCCGAAACCGTAACTTACTTACTTACTTAAAATAGCCTTTAACCGCCTAGGCGATTTTGGCCGTCCAAATTGGATCTCATTGGAAGTTTGTTTTTATGTGGTGGGGCCCAAACCCTACGCACAACCCGTTTCTCGGGGGTTGGATTTAAATTACACATTTATATAGCCGCTTGGTTCAAGACAGACGCCCGCTTGCAGCCGCACCTCATGGTGACAGACGCTGCTGATGAAGTCCCCTGGCAAGCCCTTAAACCGATTATGTCGGAGTGGCCTTGTCAGGTTGTCGCCTTCTCACTTTAGTTCACCACCGAACGGGTGTTCAGTGGCTATCTAGAGATACGTGGGCTTTCCCGGACGTAGTGAGCTGCTTGGACCGCACATAGAAGAATCGCTCTGGCCATTCCCAGTTGAATGGCGATCAGAAGCTTTCCCCACTTGCGTGGACTTCTACACACGGCCCCACCTCCGAAACCGTAACCGTAACCGATTAAAACCGTTTCATTTTGCAAAACCGAAACCGAAACCGTAACCGTTATTTTGATCTGAAAAAGAACGAAACCGAAACCGTTTCAAAAGCCGGAACCGGTTCCAAACGCTTTTGAACTTTTTTGTATGCCTTTTTTCTTTTTATGGGAACATATTTTCTTTTACCAAAGGGTACTCTGGAAAGCTTTCATGGAAGATTGTCGAGCAATGTTACAAAAGACACGTTTTGACCTCAGTATCAAATTCCAAATGAGGAAATTAAACTACATATAGCTGAATGATGGCATTGAAAAAAATTTACGAGATCCGAGAAAAATGCCCGTATCATATATTTTGACGATTTATTTTATTTAGTTTCCATTCTAATATTTTTCTGTTAGAAAAAGTAGTATTTTTTTTTTTAATTTATATTGCAGAAATTTCATCAATACATAGCGTTAATAATATTTATTACAATGCACAGCAGCCGGCTGGGTATTGGACCAAACCAATTTTTTTTAAGTTTTTCGAAGTTAGCCTCCAAAACTAAGTTACGGGCTTTCGAAGCTCGAAGTTGAACCCTTCGAACATTTGGTTTTCGAATTGTTTTGTTTAAGAAATTTAAAAAAATACACTTTCAAAAAAAAAAGAAAGTCAAGTAAGAGGAGCAAGAAGGCCACGCCCACATTTAAAATTTTTCAATTTTTTTCACAAAACAATACATACATACTTAAGTTTTGTAAAATTTTTTGACGTTCGTGTTTTTATTTGGAAACCGAAACCGGAACGAAACCGTAACCGAAATCGAAATAAGTTTTGAAGAACGAAACCGAAACCGAATCGTGTTACAAAACCGAAACCGGAACGTTATTTTAATCGGTTTCATACCTTGGTACTAAAGAAAAACTAGTCATGAGCTAAATCACCTTTACGCAAACATAAACATAGTCGGAACCAACCGCTTCGCTATCTCGGATCTCGGGTTTGGTGGTAAAGGAGGCCTTCACAGTGTTGGAAAGTTGAAGTGAGGGAAGATTTAGAATACCTTTGTGTTTTCAACTGGCGTCAGTAGCGTTAGTGTTGATCTCTTAATGATAACTTGGGACTGCATGAAACAACATATCGCTCTAAAAATCGAAATTATAAGCCTAGGGAAATTATAAGGGGAAAGATTTACTATAATAAATTACGCTTTCTAGGGTTTTTACTTACATACATATGTATGTAATTTACTTACAGTGGTTAGAGCTTTATTTTTAAAAACTTCTTGAAACCCATCATACGTTGCTTTGCTTTTTGAATTTTCAGTCGTCGATTCAGGTTTTTTATGCGGAAAAAAATTCGGCATTTGAAGAACAACCGCTTAGCTTCATCGGAAGATCAACTGCGGCACTTTTGTTCATCAGTTGCCCATGTATGTTTTGAATGTGTTATTGTTGTTGAATTTATGCTAGCGAATATATTTTCCAGTGATACAATTCCGTGTAAAAAATGCGTGGAGGGGTTCTTCAAATATCCCTTCGACGCCAGGTCCACATACGAGGAGGTATATTCGGTTGTGTGGTGTTCTTCAAGCTTGAGTTTTTTTATTATGTACCCCGATACGTACTCTAATGCGTCTTTTTGCAGAATACCACATTCTGGACCAGGCTCGTTCACGTGGGGATACGGATGTCCGTTTTCATACAAGTGGTGGTACGCTCTTGGACCGGCAGCATGTAGGCATAAGGCACTGGCAACATCTTTGTGAAACCATTTCATTTTACCGTCTATTAATTTAAATAAATTGAGTGTTTTGAATTTCTAACACTAAAAAGTGAAGTTTGTTTACCTGGGAAAATCAATTTTTTAACTTGTCCTTCTGTAAAAATCCGCTTAACACCTCCTACCACAGCATCAGCCTCAGTCAGCTTGTGGACCAAGCTGATGTTCTCTGCCCTCAACAACTTAATTTGTTTGCGCAAGTCAGATAGTTCTATCGCGTATAACAACTCAAATGTTTTAGAGCTAAAAGTATGAACGATAAATCCATTGAATTTTATTATTGAAAAAAAAATTATCAAGTCAAAATTTCCTGAGCCCTAACTTATTAGAAGTTTATTGAAGAGCTTCGGAGTTTGGGCAACTGATGGATATGATGGCAGTATATCAACTCCTATCAAAAGCTTAAATCTGGAAAATGTGTCGGTTGAGTCCTTTTGGCGGTTATGGCTCGGTATGAGGCCTGTATCCCTCTACTTTTTCATAATAAATAGCCTTCGGCACCCTTCCGCCCAGCCCAAATAAGCGAGATTATAATTATCCAAATACTTACTCAGTTTGCGTTTCGCAGTCTTTTAATTCCACTGATTTCAGAAATGACGAGCTCTGCAGATATCCACATGATTCACAAGTTATTGTTATTGTTGTTGTTGCATAAATTGGTGCTATATTTTCACCAAATATTTCAGTACTAATTAAGAAAATAAAGTAAGATGCTTTGTAGCTTTTATATAACTTAAACCTTCAGAACTTACCCAAATTGTCTGTTCCCATCCGGCACGCAGTTGCATATCGAGGCAGACGTGCGTCATAAGTTGTTGTTTCACTTGCTGGTATATTTTCACCATATATTTCAGAACTAATTAAGAAAATAGATAAGACTCTTGGTAGCTTTTATGTAACTGAAACATTTACAACTTACCCAAATTGTCTGTTCTCATCCGGCACACAGTTGGATATTGAAGCCGACGACGGTGCTAGAAGCGGCAAAGCTTTTGTCAAAAGTCTGGTATGTGTGCCTCCGTATATGATATCCGAAGGAACAAGGTGGTCACAACAAATGAAGTCGTTGACTTTAAGCTGCGCTCCACACACAGTGAGTGGACCACCGGAGACGTTCAGACTCATCAGCCGGGACTTTAAAAATGAGCCTTTGCTGGCCACATGTTTTTTAAAACATACAGCACACTTATTCATATCACTTTTTGTTCTGGAAATAATATATCTTTATTTAAAAAAGCACTAAAATGTTATCAATTTATTTGCAAGACGTTTAAATTTTTATTTAAAAAAAAAAGCTTTTCACATTTACTTTTACTGACATATACGGAGACTAAAAATAAGAAGAACAAGACAGTCAGCTGTTCACATGCCATCACCATGTAAATGAATTCGCCTAACACCAACGCATATTTTTGAAACTCACATGAGTGTGATTGAAACAGTATGATTTTGATTAATTGAAACAAAAATACAAAGGGAAATTAAACTGACGTTTTCATAAATTAAATTATATGTCAAGTAAATAAAATATTTGAAATATGAATTTGTTGAAAATTTTTTATTTAAATTAAAGACAAGGTAAGGCGGCCGCCGTGGTGTAGCGGTTAAGTGTTCGGCCTTCTACACCAAGTCGTGGCGGTTCGATGCCCGGCAAAAGTAACATCAAAAATTATTTAGAAAAATAATTTTAATTTCGGCAGTAGTTTGGCAAACTCTCCGGGTGTATTTCTGCCATGAGAAAGCTTCTCAGCAAAAAATGCATTTGCTTTGCAAGCGCCGTTCGGAGTCGGCAAAAAAATGTAGGTCCCGCCAGTGGCGTGCCTTCCATATAAGCCGAAAAGCCCGGCTTGCCTAGCTAATCCTCTATGAGCTACAATATGTTTCAAAAATGTATCGTAACAATTTCTTTAACGTTTACATTTGGTTTCACTAACTGCCAATAGCATAAACATATAAATAAAGCTCTTCCTGCCATCTGTCGGCTGATAGCAAAACAATTAACATAACATTTTTTCAGCGCATATGATGGCATCTCTTACTTGCTTACTTAAAATAGCCTTTAACCGCCTAGGCGGTGATTGCCATCTCGCTTTTACTTATTGGCTTTTACCTGGCTTTCAAATCCCTTACTAAAATGTCTTTTTGAAGCTACAGTTTTTTTGAATTTAGAAGAAATTTTGTATGCAACTACGAAGCCAGCTTCGTGCTGTTGTTACTATAAGCTTTAAAGCCAAACTGGATATGTATTTGATATGTATATACATACATATCTACAATGTTAATGTGCAAAGAGCTCTACTCAAAAATTATTGGCGCATATTTTAAAGTAGAAAAAAAGAATTCAATAGTGGTGATTGCTGTAATATTTTTTTTTTTTGCTAGGCATTATAAAATATAAAAAATATTTTTTAGGTTTCTTAGGTCCACTTGCACGACGCCGAGTTATCTTTTTAGCTCAGAGTTAATTTGACATTAACTCCGAGTTAAAAATATAAATTTTCGTTGTGCAAGTGAGCCTTGGCTTCTGCGATGTATGTAAATGGGAAATAGTGCAAGTAAACCTTTTCCCTTGGATTGGAAAAGCTTTAAAAATCTGCAAAACAATAACTTGCCTATTGAAGAAACCTAAATGTTTAAGTTTTTCCCCGTGTGCAAAAGTCGATAAATATCTATCCTGAACTCTTCTTCTTCGTCTGAAATGTTCTTTGGCAGCAGTATGTGCTTTTGTTGGGGTTATAAGGACTGGGGCTTGCCTTGATTGAAACACGTAGGCACGCCACTGGGTCCCGCCAACTTGTAGGAAAAACACAAAAGCAACACACCACAAGTTGGAAAGAGAAGCTCGGCTAAAAATCTCGTTAGAGGTTTTGATAACCTGTTGGTATATCGCCGCCATTAGTTTGTTACTAATAAATATGATATTCTTAATTAATTGCGGGCATTGCGACCAAGATTCAACACCAAAGGTTTGTGGTAGAGCTGATGATACCCGAAGACCCGGGTACCCGGGCATCATATGGCAAACTTCTATTGTAAGCATGCTTGGTTTCTTTCAAATATTCAATTCAGTGTACCAGGCGCACAGAATTTATAAGCAAGCAAATAAAAAAAAGCTGAAATGAAAGTTCAGTTTATACAGTTTTAGGCAAAATATAAGAACCATGACCGGAAATTTATGAAATTTGTTATGTGAACTTCTAAAGCTGTTAACAACAATATAATAAGAGCATAAAAATGACATTTTGAAAATTTCTCAAAAGTGTTGCGTTTGAACTTTTTTTATTTGGGACGCTACGGAATTATTTTTTTAATTTTTGAGAAAAGGCTACTAGATATTTTTTCAATCCTACAATATTTGGTAACGAAATTTATCACATACATATACACATCGCAATTTTTTTGTTTTAATCGTAAATTTTTTTATGTGACGCTACTGGAATAATTTTTTAAATTTTTGGAAAATGGCAACTAGATTTTTTTGTTTTCAATTATAAAATCAAACGAAATTGAGATCATACATACATATACACACCACGAACTAATTATAAGACCAACAATTTTTCATGAACAATAAACTGAAGTTCAAGTTGTTTGTTGAAATGGATGATTCTGATTGAACCAAATATTTTGATGTTCTTTGTAAAACGAAAGCCTTTTAGTTTGTTCGCCATTAACCAAAAGTGAATAATAACTATCTAGTTTGGTTCGTGATACAAAAGTAATATGACAAGGTAAACCGACATGTAGTACATATTTTAGTATAACACGGAAACTAAACTCATGTACATAAGTGGTATTCTAATTTTTTTTGCCCCAGCAACTGGAGTACCATACTACAATACCGTGCTAGAAATTAAGTGGCGCTGAAGAAAAGAAAAGCAATGAAAATGAATTGCGAAGTTTCCTATCAAGAAAAGGAGAGAATTTTTGAATAGATTGTACATGCTTATTACATTTCGATATATTAAGTTAACCGGTTAATTTGATTAAAAGCTCATGACTTTGTGTCATTCAAATAAGATTCTACTTAACCCTTTCGGATATTCTATGCCATATGGCATAGTCTCATTTCAATGGTTGTCTTGTGACATTAAATTAAGGAATTCACTTTTTTTCAATTATGTATTTTTCTTTGAGGCTTTATCTCTAAAAATAAATAATAAAAATTTTGAGAGCTGGATCCAGTAAATTGCTATGATTAAAAACTCAAGTGTCTCTATCGAGTTCGTATTTTTGCAAGAAAAAGTTACTTCATAATTTTAATAATTTAACAATAAAAATAGTTTCGTTTTTTAACTTTTTGAATTCAGTTTATTAGAAAATGAATGCCCTAAATGGGATTAAAAAAAAATTAAGACCATAGGACAGTTGAGTAAGGCTCTACGAAAACATTGCTTATTTTGTACTATTCACAAAGTTATGAGTGCGAATGAAACAGCATGACCCACTGTAAAAATATCCCAAATTTGTCAGTAAGACAGCTTTCAAAAAATTAATTATTATTTGTAAAATTAATTATTATTTGTAAATTTTTTTCCAAAACCGAAAAAAGGTAAGCGAAAATTTTTTATTTTTTTATTTTAAATTTCCAATTCAGTTTCCTGTCCAGAACTATGCCTAGAAACTTGGCCTTATCCGACAAGCCCAGGCGCGTGCCATCTAGTTCTGGTAGGCTTAGTGGCGGTATTTTGTACCGGTTGGTGAAGAGGACAAGTTCCACTTTCCCCGGGTTGATACTAAGTCCGCAGCGAGAGGACCACGTCGAAACTTCTCGCAGTGCTACTTGCATCAGGTCACACAGAGTTTGTGGGAACTTGCCTCTGAATGCAATAGCTAAATCGTCTGCGTATGCCACTATCTTCCCGCCCCCCCAGCTTGTGTCACGTAGCAACGAGTTGACTGTGAGGTTCCATAAAAGCGGGGAAAGAACACAACCCTGGGGTGTTCCCCTTGTGACATCGCGTGATAACTCAACCGTACCAAGTGAAGAAGCTATTTTCCTTCCCCTTAAAAGTTGGTCAATTAAACCAGTTAGAGGTCTATCTACGCCCAGATTAGTTAGAGCGGAGTTGATAGCCTCCGGGCTTATATTGTTGAAAGCCCCCTCAATGTCTAGGAAGGCCACGAGACAGTAGTCCTTTTCACACAGCGATTTCTCAATGACAGATACTAGGCTGTGCAGAGCGGTTTCTGTTGATTTACCCTTGGTGTAGGTGTGCATGCTGATAGCTAGAGATTAGGTTGCTATCAATAGTCGTTGAGAGGTAGTCGCTTAGTATCCTCGCAAAGGTTTTGAGTACAAAGGACGAGAGACTGATCGGTCTGTAGTCTTTTGGCTCGTAGTGGGATGCCTTCCCAGCCTTAGGGATAAACACTACCGTGGCGCTTCTCCAGGAGCCCGGAATGTGGTTGAGAGCCAGGCAGGCTGTGCAGAGAAATACCAGCCATTTAGCTGATGTCTCCAACGTGTTTATAAGTTGCGCGGGGATAATCCCGTCCGGCCCGGCAGCCTTATACGGTTCAAAGCTCTTAACTGCCCACCTTACCCTTTCCTCAGTGATGGGTATTTTTACTGCCAGGTTTGTTGCAGGTACTAGTGGTGCGTCATCCAGATTCCCCGGAAAATGTGTATTCAAGAGCAGCTCAAGGGTTTCCTCTTCCGTGCTGGTCCAGGATCCGTCAGTTTTTCGCAAATAGCTGATGGCTGTTTGAGTTTTCGAGAGGACTCGTCTAAGTCTCGCTGTATCTTCGACTTTTTCGACGCCAGTGCAGAAATTTCTCCACGAAGTTCTCTTCGCCTGTCTCAGAGCTTTTTTGTAGGCCCTAAGTTTAGCTTTTTATTCGTGCCAATGAGGCTCAGAGCCGAGGCTCTTGGCCTTGTTAAATTGTTTCCAGCATGATTTGCGCAACGAGTCCAAATCGTAGGACCACCAATGTGGCCTGTGTTTACCGCGTGATTTTGGCACTGGACAAGCCTGTCCTAGAGCATTTGAGAGCGCCGATGTAAATGTAGTAACAAGATCCTCCAGCTCCTCTACTGATGAGGGGGCTTGTGAGGGCAGTACTGGGAGGTCTCTGTCTAATATTTCATTGTGTAATCAAACAGAGACTCGCCCTGGCATTGATATCGGAACTCCCCCATTGGACATGGTGAGCATTAGCGTCCGCTCCAATAATAAGATTACCCGTGCAGAAATTTGACACCAGGTCTTTCACCTCCGTTTGTGGTGGGGGTTCTTCGGCGTCATAGGACATATAGACTGACGCCACCGTCAGGCGGGTGCTGTCGACCGTTAGACTGATAGCGGTAATATCACCATTGGTGTAGTTAGGTAGGAGAAAGGAGTTCAACTCAGACTTGACCAAAATACACGTTCGGACTTTGCTCTCCTCGCTGGCTCGAATGAGCTTGAATCCCTTAGTCCCCAATCCGCAGATTCTCGAGCTATTGACCCAGGGTTCTTGGATGAGGACCACATCCACGTCGCCTTTAGAAAGACGACTACTTAAAGCAGCCGAAGCCACTTTAGATTTGTGCAGATTAATCTGAAGCACCACCAACATGAGAGCGCACACACTTCCCTGCCGTCGCCATGTCGTCGAGGTTTGCCCCATCCCGGAGGTTGCCTATCAACGACGAGTTGTTCCGATTAACTGCCCGATATGGCGTTGCAGGAGTCCTGCTGCCTGTAGCGTTAGATGTTAATCGCTCAGCGTTGGCTGCTACCACCGTGACGTCGAGGACTTCCTCGTCCTGTAGGCTGTCCTCTATCTCCGTGTTGTTCACACCACTATCGGCAAGGGACGTGGCGGATAACATGCTTTCCGCATCGGAATCCTCCGCTTCCTCTTCTGGTAATTCGTTTTCCGTTTCCCCCGGAGCAGCCGAGAAGGCAGCGCGCTGAGCATCACCACGATATACGTGGATAACGATCTGGCCTACGCTGTAGTGTACTAGGCCATTGCACCTTTTGAGGGGCTCGATTGACTCTTTATTCATGGTGAACACCACCTGTCTGTCGGGCCCCACCGCATCCCCGACCAGATTGACACTCCAGTCATGCGTTGGGAGGGACGGATTCATTAGCCATAGCATCCAGAGAATTCCGTCGGGTTCGTCAGGGATGGCCGGAATCCACGCCCTTGCCCTTGGACGAGCTGGAATGCCCTTCCAGTCAACGACCTCTATCTTTGCGCCCTTATAGACTTCACCCAGTTTAGCAGCTGCTGCCTTATACACTGCTACGGTTTTTGCATCCTCGCATGCGAGTAATTTGATCTGACCCTGGTGCCAGCCCGCATCCGTTACTCGCGCCGAACTACCCGGAAACTCCGGAGCAACGTTGAGAAGAATGTTGCCGAGTTCATTTCGCACGTAACGCCACCGGTCCTTGGGGATGGCCAGACGGTCATTGCCTCGGTCAAGGACGCCTATAAGGATCCTGTCCTTGGTTACCTCAGCAAAGCTTAGTTTGCCCGCTCCAGAGGTATTCTGATGCCGCTTGGGAGGGGGATTTAACTCCAGGTCCGATCTCTGGCGCTTGAAAGGGTTAACTCTTAACCTCTTTGGCATGTAAGATTTTTGGAAATCCGGTATCACAGCTTTCGCTAGCTCTACCGATTTACTGGAATTCGGCGACAGCGACTCCTGCGGTACCCCTTCATACCTCTTCAGGATCTTTGCAGCCAATCTTTTCTCGTGGTATGTGAAGCGGCGGGGAGATGTCTCCCGGGGGTGCGGACCCGTAGTTGCCATCGCGGTCGCTCCCCTTGCCGAAATCTCAGTTGCAGCTTCCTTCCCCTTCGAAACTCCGAGACCAGGTCGTGAGACCGCTGCCACAGACGTAAAGATACTGGTTTTCATATCAGAGGTTGATGGGAGTGTAGCATCCGCCGTTGTCCGCTTAGCTGCGTTGGCAACCGCACTGGTGCTAGCTCCCATCAAGTCAATCTTATTCGATAGAGGGTTGGTTGACCGACTCGTAGTTGCCATCGCTCTCGATCCCCCCCTTGATTGTGGAACGGAGGTTGTCCTCCGGCGTTGTTGTTGCTTTCTCGCCTGCTCCTCCATAGCTCTCCTTTGCTGAGGAGTGAAATTTGGCGTTGTTTGTTTTTTGGGTTTTTCGTTTTTATTTGCGTTATTTGAGTTCATCTTGTTCCTACGACCCATCGCCGGACAAGGCCAGCTTAGGGTCAAGGGAAGAGTAGGGGAAAATGTGTCGTCCGCCGCGGCAGAGCCCCGTACCGCGGTAAGGCCATGCTTACTCTCTTAGGCGACCCGGTATCAGAGAGGCTCCGTTCAAATACAGCCACGATTTGCCTCCCGGCTGCAAACGTCCAATGGGCACGTGGTCGCATAACACCCTGGATTGGGAGGGGGAAGATCTTTGTCATCGCGCCAGAGAGGCTAGGCTGCTCTCGTGATGAAGTGCCGTACGGAGCTATGATCACAAGGGCAGCGTAGCCCTGTGGCTATCGACTTAAGCCCTCGTACCGCGGCTAGGTATCCACCCTTCACGAATATTCTTCAGCGCCAGAAGAAAGCTTGCATCGCTCTTTACACATGCAAAAGAGACATTGGCAAAAAATGGGAGCTCAGCCCTAGAGTATGCAGTTGGATCTACACGGCCATCATTCGTCCAACCATGCTATATGGAGTCGTCGTATGGTGGCCTGCGCTGAGCAAGGCAACATACCTGAATCTGTTGCGGAAAGTCCATAGATCCAATATGATCTGTATAAGCGGTGCGCTAAGGACAACGGCCAACGAAGCCCTCCAGGTCATTCTGGGCATTTTGCCACTTGATCTGGAAGGGTTTCGGTCAGCAGCGGCATCAGCTCTGCGCCTAAGAGAAACCTCCAGTTGGGGTGCGGGTACTATTGGACACTCCAGTATTCTGGAATCTTACAGCTTTCTCCCTCTAAGCACAGATCGTTGTGCGACCACTACAGTCGGTGATAGCTGTCCAATCATGCTATATGGAGTCGTCGTATGGTGGCCTGCGCTGAGCAAGGCAACATATCTGAATCTGTTGCGGAAAGTCCATAGATCCAATATGATCTGTATAAGCGGTGCGCTAAGGACAACGGCCAACGAAGCCCTCCAGGTCATTCTGGGCATTTTGTCACTTGATCTGGAAGGGTTTCGGTCAGCAGCGGCATCAGCTCTGCGCCTAAGAGAAACCTCCAGTTGGGGTGCGGGTACTATTGGACACTCCAGTATTCTGGAATCTTACAGCTTTCTCCCTCTAAGCACAGATCGTTGTGCGACCACTACAGTCGGTGATAGCTGTTTCAAAATAAACATTCCCAGCAGAGAAGACTTGGAGAGGACGGATTGGTGTCCCGAAACAAATAGTGGCACTTCCATATACACCGACGGCTCGAAGTTGGACGGCAGAGTTGGAGGAGGGGTTTATTCAAGGGATTTGGACCTTGTGCTCTCCTTCAGACTGTCTGATCATTGTAGCGTCTTCCAGGCGGAAGTCTCGGGAATCCTAGACGCCGCGGCCTGGTTAAGCAAACGTGTTATCGGAGAAGATATCGCTATTTTCAGCGATAGCCAAGCGGCCATCAAATCCCTTGGCTCATACACGTTCAACTCTGAACTGACGCTCAGCTGTCGTCGATCTCTTCAGGAGATGGCCCAACAAAACCGCGTAAACCTCATATGGGTCCCGGGACATAGGGCCATTGAGGGAAACTGTAAGGCAGACGAGCTTGCCAGGCAGGGCACGACCAAGCAGGTTCTTCAGGATAAAGAGCGCTTAGGTATGCCGTTTGCCACATGCAAACTAATGCTGAAGGAGCACACACTCCGTCAAGCCAACGAAAGTTGGCTGCAATCCCCAGGGTGTCGGATATCGAAACAAACCTGGCCAAAATGGGATCTTAAAAGGTCTAGACGCATTTATGCCCTAACTAGGAGGGAAATCTGCATATTGACAGGGGTATTAACCGGTCACTACCTCATTGGTAGACATGCAGAAAGGCTAAGTGTGCCCTACCGAGGATGCTGCAGGAGTTGCAAAGATGATGAGGAGGAGGAAACAGTGGAACACCTCATCTGCAATTGTCCGGCTTTAAGCGGCGCGAGAACGCCCTTTTTGGGAGTTCCGTTCCTGGATAACCTAAGCCAGATCGCGGAACTGGACATAAAGGACTTGATGGCCTTCATAAAGTCATCTAAGTGGTTCGAGGAGGAGTAACGGTGTCGGTTTAGGAGTGTCAGTCCCGGGATTCTGCTATGTGGAAAATCCCAACAACTCAGGTATTTTCCATTTGGCTGGGTCCCGGGACTGACTTTCCTTGTGTTGGTGGTATCACAACGGGCCTTTCAAAACTGGCCTAAGTGTGCCTCTGCGGCAGCCACTTGAACCTAACCTAACCTATTTTAAATTTTTATAGCATTTGCTTCTTTTTAAGGCAGAGAGACACATATGATGATGCAACAATACGGGATTCAAGAGATGCAGCTCAACATTCCAGCAGTTTGAAATCGTTTAAGGGGTGATGGCTGCGCCGAATAAAATCGAATATGAAGGAAACGTCTCCAAAAAAACTACGACGAAGACGTATCATCATCATACCTACCAAAAAAGCATTTGAACCTGCAAGTCCACCTTTGCGTGAAATGGCAACCCTATGCGATAAATTTTTATCGATTATTGGTGCGGTAACCGTAAACAGCTGATTGACTGCAAAAACTTGTAAGCAATAAGCAAAAAGGTAATCAGCTGTTTATCGTTACCGCGGAAAACCAAAAACCAATTGGTTGGCTACGATCCGGTTACGACCTTAGCGTTACGATATGGCACCAATAATCGATTGCATTAAATCCCATAAGGTTGGTCGAATCAGCTGATTGGATACGACTACAGCGTTACGACAAACATCACCAATAATTCCAGCTTAAATGTATAATATTAATAAATAAGAGTATAATATAAATTAATAAATGATAAAATATGTACATATATAATTTGATGCAATTTATTTGGAAAAATTAGGTAAGTATTATCCTTTTACTGCTAACCGTTTTGGTAACTAGTTTGGTAACCTATTCAATTATAAATGTTAACCCTTTCGGATATTCTATGCCATATGGCATAGTCTCATTTCAATGGCTGTCTTGTGACATTAAATTAAGGAATTCACTTTTTTCCAATTATGTATTTTTCTTTGAGGCTTTATCTCTAAAAATAAATAATAAAAATTTTGAGAGCTGGATCCAGTAAATTGCTACGATTAAAAACTCAAGTGTCTCTATCGAGTTCGTATTTTTGCAAGAAAAAGTTACTTCATAATTTTAAAAATTTAACAATAAAAATACTTTCGTTTTTTAACTTTTTGAATTCAGTTTATTAGAAAATGAATGCCCTAAAGGGGATTAAAAAAAATTAAGACCATAGGACAGTTGAGTAAGGCTCTACGAAAACATTGCTTATTTTGTACTATTCACAAAATTATGAGTGCGAATGAAACAGCATGACCCACTGTAAAAATATCCCAAATTTGTCAGTAAGACAGCTTTCAAAAAATTAATTATTATTTGTAAAATTAATTATTATTTGTAAATTTTTTTCCAAAACCGAAAAAAGGTAAGCGAAAATTTTTTATTTTAAATTTCCAATTCAGTTTCCTGTCCAGAACTATGCCTAGAAACTTCTAGTTCTTCTAGTTCTGGTAGGCTTAGTGGCGGTATTTTGTACCGGTTGGTGAAGAGGACAAGTTCCACTTTCCCCGGGTTGATACTAAGTCCGCAGCGAGAGGACCACGTCGAAACTTCTCGCTGTGCTACTTGCATCAGGTCACACAGAGTTTGTGGGAACTTGCCTCTGAATGCAATAGCTAAATCGTCTGCGTATGCCACTATCTTCCCGCCCCCCAGCTTGTGTCATGTAGCAACGAGTTGACTGTGAGGTTCCATAAAAGCGGGGAAAGAACACAACCCTGGGGTGTTCCCCTTGTGACATAGCGAGATAACTCAACCGTACCAAGTGAAGAAGCTATTTTCCTTCCCCTTAAAAGTTGGTCAATTAAACCAGTTAGAGGTCTATCTACGCCCAGATTAGTTAGAGCGGAGTTGATAGCCTCCGGGCTTATATTGTTGAAAGCCCCCTCAATGTCTAGGAAGGCCACGAGACAGTAGTCCTTTTCACACAGCGATTTCTCAATGACAGATACTAGGCTGTGCAGAGCAGTTTCTGCTGATTTACCCTTGGTGTATGCATGCTGATAGCTAGAGATTAGGTTGCTATCAATAGTCGTTGAGAGGTAGTCGCTTAGTATCCTCTCAAAGGTTTTGAGTACAAAGGACGAGAGACTGATCGGTCTGTAGTCTTTTGGCTCGTAGTGGGATGCCTTCCCAGCCTTAGGGATAAACACTACCGTGGCGCTTCTCCAGGAGACCGGAATGTGGCTGTGAAGAGAAATACCAGCCATTTAGCTGATGTCTCCAACGTGTTTATAAGTTGCGCGGGGATAATCCCGTCCGGCCCGGCAGCCTTATACGGTTCAAAGCTCTTAACTGCCCACCTTACCCTTTCCTCAGTGATGGGTATTTTTACTGCCAGGTTTGTTGCAGGTACTAGTGGTGCGTCATGCAGATTCCCCGGAAAATGTGTATTCAAGAGCAGCTCAAGGGTTTCCTCTTCCGTGCTGGTCCAGGATCCGTCAGTTTTTCGCAAATAGCTGATCGCTGTTTGACTTTTCGAGAGGACTCGTCTAAGTCTCGCTGTGTCGTCGACCTTTTCGACGCCAGTGCAGAAATTTCTCCACGAAGTTCTCTTCGCCTGTCTCAGAGCTTTTTTGTAGGCCCTAAGTTTAGCTTTATATTCGTGCCAATGAGGCTCAGAGCCGAGGCTCTTGGCCTTGTTAAATTGTTTCCGGCATGATTTGCGCAACGAGTCCAAATCGTAGGACCACCAATGTGGCCTGTGTTTACCGCGTGGTTTTGGCACTGGACAAGCCTGTCCTAGAGCATTTGAGAGCGCCTATGTAAATGTAGTAACAAGATCCTCCAGCCCCTCTACTGATGAGGGGGCTTGTGAGGGCAGTACTGGGAGGTCTTTGTCTAATATTTCATTGTGTAACTGCCAATTTGTGTTACGTGGATTGCGCTTCATGATTGGGTGTTCTACAATAAAGTCTAAAACCATTTCTATGTAACGGTGGTCGGAGAATAAGCGCCTTCACTGCAGATAGTGAGGTCTATGACCTCCCTACTGGTTTTAGTGATAAAAGTAGGCTCATTACCCACGTTGCAAATTACCAGGTTGGTTGTTAAGAGGTAATCAAACAGAGACTCGCCCCTGGCATTGATATCGGAACTCCCCCATTGGACATGGTGAGACCGACGCCACCGTCAGGCGGGTGCTATCGACCGTTAGACTGATGTAGTTAGGTAGGAGAAAGGAGTTCAACTCAGACTTGACCAAAATACACGTTCGGACTTTGCTCTCCTCGCTGGCTCGAATGAGCTTGAAACCCTTAGTCCCCAATCCGCAGATTCTCGAGCTATTGACCCAGGGTTCTTGGATGAGGACCACATCCAGGTCGCCTTTAGAAAGACGACTACTTAAAGCAGCCGAAGCCACTTTAGATTTGTGCAGATTAATCTGAAGCACCACCAACATGAGAGCGCACAGACTTCCCTGCCGTCGCCATGTCGTCGAGGTTTGCCCCATCCCGGAGGTTGCCTATCAACGACGAGTTGTTCCGATTAACTGCCCGATATGGCGTTGCAGGAGTCCTGCTGCCTGTAGCGTAAGATGTTAATCGCTCAGCGTTGGCTGCTACCACCGTGACGTCGAGAACTTCCTCGTCCTGTAGGCTGTCCTCCATCTCCGTGTTGTTCACACCACTATCGGCAAGGGACGTGGCGGATAACATGCTTTCCGCATCGGAATCCTCCGCTTCCTCTTCTGGTAATTCGTTTTCCGTTTCCCCCGGAGCAGCCGAGAAGGCAGCGCGCTGATCATCACCACGATATACGTGGATAACGATCTGGCCTACGCTGTAGTTTACTAGGCCATTGCACCTTTTGAGGGGCTCGATTGACTCTTTATTCATGGTGAACACCACCTGTCTGTCGGGCCCCACCGCATCCCCGAACAGATTGACACTCCAGTCATGCGTTGGGAGGGACGGATTCATTAGCCGTAGCATCCCGAGAATTCTGTCGGGTTCGTCAGGGATGGCCGGAATCCACGCCCTTGCCCTTGGACGAGCTGGAATGCCCTTCCAGTCAACGACCTCTATCTTTGCGCCCTTGTAGACTTCACCCAGTTTAGCAGCTGCTGCCTTATACACTGCTACGGGTTTTGCATCCTCGCATGCGAGTAATTTGATCTGACCCTGGTGCCAGCCCGCATCCGTTACTCGCGCCGAACTACCCGGAAACTCCGGAGCAACGTTGAGAAGAATGTTTCCGAGTTCATTTCGCACGTAACGCCACCGGTCCTTGGGGATGGCCAGACGGTCATTGCCTCGGTCAAGGACGCCTATAAGGATCCTGTCCTTGGTTACCTCAGCAAAGCTTAGTTTTCCCGCTCCAGAGGTATTCTGATGCCGCTTGGGAGGGGGATTTAACTCCAGGTCCGATCTCTGGCGCTTGAAAGGGTTAACTTTTAACCTATTTGGCATGTAAGATTTTTGGAAATCCGGTATCACAGCTTTCGCTAGCTCTACCGATTTACTGGAATTCGGCGACAGCGACTCCTGCGGTACCCCTTCATACCTCTTCAGGATCTTTGAAGCCAATCTTTTCTCGTGCTATGTGAAGCGGCGGGGAGATGTCTCCCGGGGGTGCGGACCCGTAGTTGCCATCGCGGTCGCTCCCCTTGCCGAAATCTCAGTTGCAGCTTCCTTCCCCTTCGAAACTCCGAGGCCAGGTCGTGAGACCGCTGCCACAGACGTAAAGATACTGGTTTTCATATCAGAGGTTGATGGGAGTTTAGCATCCGCCGTTGTCCGCTTAGCTGCGTTGGCAACCGCACTGGTGCTAGCTCCCATCAAGTCAATCTTAGTCGATAGAGGGTTGGTTGACCGACTCGTAGTTGCCATCGCTCTCGATCCCCCCCTTGATTGTGGAACGGAGGTTGTCCTCCGGCGTTGTTGTTGCTTTCTCGCCTGCTCCTCCATAGCTCTCCTTTGCTGAGGAGTGAAATTTGGCGTTGTTTGTTTTTTGGGTTTTTCGTTTTTATTTGCGTTATTTGAGTTCATCTTGTTCCTACGACCCATCGCCGGACAAGGCCAGCTTAGGGTCAAGGGAAGAGTAGGGGAAAATGTGTCGTCCGCCGCGGCAGAGCCCCGTACCGCGGTAAGGCCATGCTTACTCTCTGAGGCGACCCGGTATCAGAGAGGCTCCGTTCAAATACAGCCACGATTTGCCTCCCGGCTGCAAACGTCCAATGGGCACGTGGTCGCATAACACCCTGGATTGGGAGGGGGAAGATCTTTGTCATCGCGCCAGAGAGGCTAGGCTGCTCTCGTGATGAAGTGCCGTACGGAGCTATGATCACAAGGGCAGCGTAGCCCTGTGGCTATCGACTTAAGCCCTCGTACCGCGGCTAGGTATCCACCCTTCACGAATATTCTTCAGCGCCAGAAGAAAGCTTGCATCGCTCTTTACACATGCAAAAGAGCCATTGGCAAAAAATGGGGGCTCAGCCCTAGAGTATGCAGTTGGATCTACACGGCCATCATTCGTCCAATCATGCTATATGGAGTCGTCGTATGGTGGCCTGCGCTGAGCAAGGCAACATACCTGAATCTGTTGCGGAAAGTCCATAGATCCAATATGATCTGTATAAGCGGTGCGCTAAGGACAACGACCAACGAAGCCCTCCAGGTCATTCAGCAGCGGCATCAGCTCTGCGCCTAAGAGAAACCTCCAGTAGGGGTGCGGGTACTATTGGACACTCCAGTATTCTGGAATCTTACAGCTTTCTCCCTCTAAGCACAGATCGTTGTGCGACCACTACAGTCGGTGATAGCTGTTTCAAAATAAACATTCCCAGCAGAGAAGACTGGGAGAGGACGGATTGGTGTCCCGAAACAAATAGTGGCACTTCCATATACACCGACGGCTCGAAGTTGGACGGCAGAGTTGGAGGAGGGGTTTATTCAAGGGATTTGGACCTTGAGCTCTCCTTCAGACTGTCTGATCATTGTAGCGTCTTCCAGGCGGAAGTCTCGGGAATCCTAGACGCCGCGGCCTGGTTAAGCAAACGTGTTATCGGAGAAGATATCGCTATTTTCAGCGATAGCCAAGCGGCCATCAAATCCCTTGGCTCATACACGTTCAACTCTGAACTGACGCTCAGCTGTCGTCGATCTCTTCAGGAAATGGCCCAACAAAACCGCGTAAACCTCATATGGGTCCCGGGACATAGGGCCATTGAGGGAAACTGTAAGGCAGACGAGCTTGCCAGGCAGGGTATGCCCTTTGCCACATGCAAACAAATGCTGAAGGAGCACACACTCCGTCAAGCCAACGAAAGTTGGCTGCAATCCCCAGGGTGTCGGATATCGAAACAAACCTGGCCAAAATGGGATCTTAAAAGGTCTAGACGCATTTATGCCCTAACTAGGAGGGAAATCTGCATATTGACAGGGGTATTAACCGGTCACTGCCTCATTGGTAGGCATGCAGAAAGGCTAAGTGTGCCCTACCGACGATGCTGCAGGAGTTGCAAAGATGATGAGGAGGAGGAAACAGTGGAACACCTCATCTGCAATTGTCCGGCTTTAAGCGGCGCGAGAACGCCCTTTTTGGGAGTTCCGTTCCTGGATAACCTAAGCCAGATCGCGGAACTGGACATAAAGGACTTGATGGCCTTCATAAAGTCATCTAAGTGGTTCGAGGAGGAGTAACGGTGTCGGTTTAGGAGTGTCAGTCCCGGGATTCTGCTATGTGGAAAATCCCAACAACTCAGGTATTTTCCATTTGGCTGGGTCCCGGGACTGACTTTCCTTGTGTTGGTGGTATCACAACGGGCCTTTCAAAACTGGCCTAAATGTGCCTCTGCGGCAGCCACTTGAACCTAACCTAACCTATTTTAAATTTTTATAGCATTTGCTTCTTTTTAAGGCAGAGAGACACATATGATGATGCAACAATACGGGATTCAAGAGATGCAGCTCAACATTCCAGCAGTTTGAAATCGTTTAAGGGGTGATGGCTGCGCCGAATAAAATCGAATATGAAGGAAACGTCTCCAAAAAAACTACGACGAAGACGTATCATCATCATACCTACCAAAAAAGCATTTGAACCTGCAAGTCCACCTTTGCGTGAAATGGCTTCTCAAAATATGCCCAAAATAGGCATAGCGCTTGCGGATGCGATTTCTTACTTGCAGAGGAGAACCGCGCTACGCCAAAATTCGGCACGTCTTTAGAATCGATTTCATGCAAAGGTGGACTTGCAGGCTCAAATGCTTTATTTGTATGATGATGTGTCCTCGCCGTAGTGCTTGTGGAGACGTTTCTTTAATTGTTGTGGAGGAGGTTAAAATTAAGTTAGTATATATTTAGTTATTAGTATGTATAAAGCTGGAATTATTGGTGATGTTTGTCGTAACGCTGTAGTCGTATCCCTAACGCAACCCTATGCGATACATTTTTATCGATTATTGGTGCGGTAACCGTAAACAGCTGATTGACTGCAAAAACTTGTAAGCAATAAGCAAAAAGGTAATCAGCTGTTTATCGTTACCGCGGAAAACCAAAAACCAATTGGTTGGCTACGATCCGGTTACGACCTTAGCGTTACGATATGGCACCAATAATCGATTGCATTAAATCCCATAAGGTTGGTCGAATCAGCTGATTGGATACGACTACAGCGTTACGACAAACATCACCAATAATTCCAGCTTAAATGTATAATATTAATAAATAAGAGTATAATATAAATTAATAAATGATAAAATATGTATATATATAATTTGATGCAATTTATTTGGAAAAATTAGGTAAGTATTATCCTTTTACTGCTAACCGTTTTGGTAACTAGTTTGGTAACCTATTCAATTATAAATGTTAACCCTTTCGGATATTCTATGCCATATGGCATAGTCTCATTTCAATGGCTGTCTTGTGACATTAAATTAAGGAATTCACTTTTTTTCAATTATGTATTTTTCTTTGAGGCTTTATCTCTAAAACTAAATAATAAAAATTTTGAGAGCTGGATCCAGTAAATTGCTATGATTAAAAACTCAAGTGTCTCTATCGAGTTCGTATTTTTGCAAGAAAAAGTTACTTCATAATTTTAATAATTTAACAATAAAAATACTTTCGTTTTTTAACTTTTTGAATTCAGTTTATTAGAAAATGAATGCCCTAAATGGGATTAAAAAAAATTAAGACCATAGGACAGTTGAGTAAGGCTCTACGAAAACATTGCTTATTTTGTACTATTCACAAAATTATGAGTGCGAATGAAACAGCATGACCCACTGTAAAAATATCCCAAATTTGTCAGTAAGACAGCTTTCAAAAAATTAATTATTATTTGTAAATTTTTTTCCAAAACCGAAAAAAGGTAAGCGAAAATTTTTTATTTTAAATTTCCAATTCAGTTTCCTGTCCAGAACTATGCCTAGAAACTTGGCCTTATCCGACAAGCCCAGGCGCGTGCCATCTAGTTCTGGTAGGCTTAGTGGCGGTATTTTGTACCGGTTGGTGAAGAGGACAAGTTCCACTTTCCCCGGGTTGATACTAAGTCCGCAGCGAGAGGACCACGTCGAAACTTCTCGCAGTGCTACTTGGATCAGGTCACACAGAGTTTGTGGGAACTTGCCTCTGAATGCAATAGCTAAATCGTCTGCGTATGCCACTATCTTCCCGCCCCCCAGCTTGTGTCACGTAGCAACGAGTTGACTGTGAGGTTCCATAAAAGCGGGGAAAGAACACAACCCTGGGGTGTTCCCCTTGTGACATAGCGTGATAACTCAACCGTACCAAGTGAAGAAGCTATTTTCCTTCCCCTTAAAAGTTGGTCAATTAAACCAGTTAGAGGTCTATCTACGCCCAGATTAGTTAGAGCGGAGTTGATAGCCTCCGGGCTTATATTGTTGAAAGCCCCCTCAATGTCTAGGAAGGCCACGAGACAGTAGTCCTTTTCACACAGCGATTTCTCAATGACAGATACTAGGCTGTGCAGAGCGGTTTCTGTTGATTTACCCTTGGTGTATGCATGCTGATAGCTAGAGATTAGGTTGCTATCAATAGTCGTTGAGAGGTAGTCGCTTAGTATCCTCTCAAAGGTTTTGAGTACAAAGGACGAGAGACTGATCGGTCTGTAGTCTTTTGGCTCGTAGTGGGATGCCTTCCCAGCCTTAGGGATAAACACTACCGTGGCGCTTCTCCAGGAGCCCGGAATGTGGCTGTGAAGAGAAATACCAGCCATTTAGCTGATGTCTCCAACGTGTTTATAAGTTGCGCGGGGATAATCCCGTCCGGCCCGGCAGCCTTATACGGTTCAAAGCTCTTAACTGCCCACCTTACAATTTCCTCAGTGATGGGTATTTTATACTTAATAAACTCGAAAATTAATTGAAACTAGTAAAAATGCCTTTAATACTGAATTGAGTACACTGTTTTACTTGTGGCAAGTAGGAAAGTTCTTTAAAACTAAGTAGATTTGTCCAGTGTAAATCAACCCGGAAGAAAAGTTTGACGTCGAGAAGCTGCGCACGACACAGACAGCTGATAATTTCTCTTCTTCCACCGAGCAATGGAAGCATATCTCTCACTTATAAAGTACCGTTGCGAATAAACCACTATAGGGTTTCAGCGAGCCTGCCAGAACAACTGGTGCGATGAGGAATGCAGCACTGCCTCGGACAAAAAGGACGCCGCATACAGGGAGACGTTGCCAACGGGCCCAACCCGCAGTATATGGTAACGCTATCGTGAGGCAAAGAAGGAAGAGAGAAAAAAGAAACGTGATGCCGAATGGTTTGAGTGTGAGATGATATAATAATGGCCGAAAATTCTATGAAAAGATCCAGATGGCGGAATAATGGCGACCTGATAACCGACGTACAGAGTGTACTTAAATTATGGAGGGAGCACTTCTCCGCACTGCTAAATTGCTAGGGAGGCGTCGAACCCGATACCCTAATCCATGACGATGAAAAAGTCGTCCCACCATCTGACTATGATGAAGTGAGGATAGCTATATCCCGGCTTAAAGATAAAAAAGCGTCTAGAAAAGACGGACTACCCGCTGATCTGTTCAAACGCGGAGGCGAAGAGCTGGTAACATGCATGCATCAGCTCTTATTCAGAATATGGTCAGACGAGTGCATGCCTCCGGATTGGAATTTAAGTCTGCTCTGCCCAATCCACAAGAAAGGCGATCCCGCTAACCGCACCAACTACCGCGGAATCAGTCTTTCTAGCGTATTGTGTGAAAGACTGAAGCCCATCGTAGACAAGCTGATTGGACCTTATCAGTGTGGCTTTAGACCTGGTAAGTCAACCATTGACCACTTCTTCACGATCCGCCAAAAGAATCGATAAAACAATCGACACACACCATCTATTTGTCGATTTCAAAGCCGCTTTTAACAGTGCAAAAAGAAGTTGCCTGTATGCCCCCATGTCTGAATTTGACTTCCCTGCACAGCTTATACGGCTTTGCCAAATGACGTTGAGCAATACCCATAGCTCTGTCAGAATCGGGAAGGGCCTCAAGTGAAACAATTTTCCGGGAACCTTTCCATTTAAACGATCAAGAATTGTTGACTTTGGGATGTCATAGGCCGTTGCTGCTTTGCGAATACTCATCTTCTTTGTCCGAGACCTGTCTCCTCCTCTTTTTTCCGGGTATTGGAAAACACTCATATTCAGTATTCAAATAGGTGCATTTAAACAAAAATATAAACATGATCACCGATTTTCGAGTCATTTTGCTAAATTTGATCAATTATTAGCAACATACGTATAAGTCATTTGCACCACTTTTGTCATAAAATTATTAATAACAAGCAAGGAACTCTAAGTTCGGGATTTACCTAAAGTTTTTACTATCTTAGCTATTTACCTTACCGTATTATGTCAATTTATGTGATTTTCGAAATGTTCCAAATCGAAAGTGGGCGTGGTCGGAAAGCGATTTCGTCCAATTACATCAGGTATGCTCCCTATTATGCTAGTATCATCATCATCATTTATTGGCGCTTAACCGCCTAAGCGATTTTGGCCGTTTCGTATCAAAGCACGCCAGTCATTCCTTTTTAGCGATAACGGACGCCAATTGGAAACCCCAAGGGAGTTCAAGTCATCCTCCACCTGTTGTTTCCATCTCAGTCGAGGCCTCCCCCTTCCTCTGCTGCCGAATTCAGGCGACGATAGGAAAACCTTCTGTGCTGGAGCTTCTTTGTCCATTCGCATAACATGGCCCAGCCAGCGGAGTCTTTGGGCTTTAATTCGCTGGACTATGGTCAGATCTGCGTAGTGCTCGTACAGCTCATCGTTAAGTTTCCTTCTATACTCGCCGTTGGCATCACGGGAAGGACCATAAATCTTCCGGAGAACTTTTCTCTCAAATACTCCAAGGGCCATCTCATCTTCTCTTGACATTGTCCGTGAATCTGAGCCATACATCAGGACAGGTATGATGAGAGACTTATAGAGCGTGATCTTTGTTCTTCGAGAGAGGACTTTACTTCTCAATTGCCCACTCAGTCCAAAGTAGCACTTGTTGGCAAGAGTGATTCTCCGCTGGATTTCTAGACTGATATTATTTTCGGTGTTGATACTGGTTCCCAATATGCTAGTATACCTTGCACCAATTTCATCGTTCTACCGTAATCAGTTTAAAAGTTATGACCCGTGCGGTTTTTTCCAGTCTCTTCAGGTATACTCCCAACGATACTAGTATGATTTGTGCCAAATTTCATCGTTCTACCCTAATCAGTTTAAAAGTTACGACCTGTCGAATTTTCAAAAATGTCTCCCTTAAAAGTGGGCGGTTCCACGCCCACTATAAAAAATTTATGGAAAAATCATAAGAGAATGACCAGGGGGATTCACCTATCAAATTATATCATTTTAGCCATTTCAGCTGCCGAGATATGTCAATTTGTGTGATTTTCGATATCGAAAAAGGGGGCGTGATTATCATCCTATTTCGCCCATTTTCAATAGCAACCTACCTTGGCCAGAAAGTAACCTGTATACAATATTTCATGCAAATATCTCAATTTTTACTCAAGTTATCGTGTACACACACGGACGGACATGCCTTAATGAACTTCTCTTTTCAAACTAAGAACTTTAATGTATGGAACTCTATATCTATCTCGATTATTTTGTGCCGTTACGTACTACCGTTATGTGAACAAAATTAATATACCCTTGTACTAGTACTAGTACGGTGGGTATAAAAACTGACCTGATAAAATAAAGTGTTACTAGTAAAAAATTAGCAAAACCATACGTCTTTACACTTCACTTAAAACGCGCAGACTGAAAGAGAAACACCAAAGATGTTTCTGAGAAAAACGCTAAAAGTAAAATTGCAAAACCGTTATAAATGAATGCTCTGAAAAAAAAACTAGTAAATCCAAATATTTTTACATATGCAGCAAATACTTTTACGGTCGGATCGTGGCCAAGTACTTTTCTCATGTATATATCGTCGCTCCCAACGAAGACTAACACGGTTGAGTTTTCTGCGTCGAAGACTAACACACTTCGTTTTCTGCGTGGAAGACTAACACACTTTAGCTTTCTGCGTCGAAGACTAACACACTTCGTTCTCTGCGTGGAAGACTACCACACTTCAGTTTTCTGCGTCGAAGACTAACACACTTCAGTTTTCTGCGTCGAAAACTAACACACTTCGTTCTCTGCGTCGAAGACTAACACACTTCAGTTTTCTGCGTCGAAAACTAACACACTTCAGCTTTCTGCGTCGAAAACTAACACACTTCGTTTTCTGCGTCGAAGACTAAAACAATTCAGTTTTCTGCGTGGAAAACTAACACACTTCAGTTTTCTGCGTCGAAAACTAACACTTTCGTTCTCTGCGTCGAAGACTAATACATTTCAGTTTTCTGCGTCGAAGACTAATACATTTCAGTTTTCTGCGTCGAAGACTAACACACTTCGCCTGGAGAGTGTTTCCCCTATTCGAAAATATCGTATAAATGGCTGGATTTACTTGAAATTTGGTATGTAGGTAGCGTTATGCTTAGGTTAAAGTATAGGATGATTTTTCTTCCGGGAAGTGGACTAGGGAGCGATCTGTTCTAAACAATCGTATTTAGGGCCGAATTGCTTGAAACTTGGTATGTAGGTAGTATATAGAATAAATTTTCTTCCGGAAAGTGGACCCAGGGCTGACTTATTCTAAACTATCGTAAAAATGGTTGCATTTACTTGAAATTTGGTATGTAGGTAACGTTATGCTTATGTCAAAGTATAGGATTACTTTTCTTCCGGAAAGTGGACCCAGGGCTGACTTATTCTAAACTATCGTGAAAATGGTTGAATTTACTTGAAATTTGATTTGTAGGTAGCGTTATGCTTAGATCAAAGTATGGGATGATTTTTCTTCCGGGAGGTGGACCCAGGACTTACGTATTCTAAACTATCGTATAATGGATTGGATTTACTTGAAACTTGGTATGTAGGTGGCGTTATGCTTGGGTTAAAGTATGGTATGATTTTTCTTCCGGCAAGTGGACCATAGCCCGATATATTCTACACAATCATATTTATGTTTCCATGTGCTTGATATTTGGCGTGCATCTCTTTGGCGTGGCAACGCACGCCGGGTATTACTAGTTTAACATAAGATGTAATACACTGAAATATAAAGAAATATTCATATCAAAACCAGCAATAAAAATGCAATAACTATTATTTTCAAAAAAATCGTACAACACTTTTTCTATCATTTAAAGTATATAATTTGGATGGTAACGAAATGAGATCGATTTTTTCAAGTAAAAGGCATTATTGGTGCCTAAATTTCATAAGATTGATATCTATCCAAAAAAAAAAGTTTTGCATTCTTGGCAAACTAAAAATATGTATTTCATTTTTTAATTCAAAAAATATTTTTATAATCTTCAAAATTGTCTTCTTTGATTTTACATAGTCATTTTTTCATAAAACACTCTTTTGTAGCTTACGCTTGAAGTTTCATAACCGGTTCTAAAATGTGTACATAAATTTGGATAAAATTCAAGTTCAGTGAGATCTATTGGTAGAACATTTCTGCATTCAACAATATCGTTTTCAAAAAAATTACTTTCTAATAAATTAGAGCAGAACTGGAAACAATACTTAGTTGCAAGAGTCAGCGGAATATTTTTACGTGATGTTGTATTACTGGCGTATTTTATAAATTGAGCATGCTTTCCTTCGAATCTGAAACACCACAAAAATTTAAGTGGGCCAAGTTCTTTGATAGAGTTGATATAGTGAATCATAAAATGGTGTTTTGGCTTTAGCTTCTCTTTAAAGCCTGTAATATAAAATTGGTGATGATCGGCAATTAAAGAACTTAGTTCATGCAATATATTATCACTAAATTCCTCAGCTATTAAAATCTCAACAATTTTAACAAATGTTATTAAAAATTTATATACTAAATCAAATTCGTCTACTAAGTCGCCAATAATTAGTAAAATAGTATTAAAAAAAAATTTCATTTCCGAAGCGTTTATTTTTATGTTATTAGACTTAATTTGAGCCCTGGTTATGGGATTACTTAAACTTCTTACGTGAGCTGGGCCGTAAGCAAACATTTGTTTTCTATAGTTAAACGCTTCCAACGAAAAATATTTTTTTGATATATAAAATAATCTAGAACTTTTGGAATATTATATCTCGCTACTCCTAAAAAAACGTCGTGCATCAAATTAAATTGAATTTTCTTTAACAGCATTAAGTTCCTTGCCACAGCACTGCAATTCCATGGAATAACTTTCTTTATTACGTAATCTTTGCAAATCTTCGATTAATGCTGATTGACACTCTTCTTTGGATAACGAACAAAGTCGACAAAAAAATTTGCTGTTAAAACTAGTATGATAACCCAGTACTTCATTTAGGCCCAAGTTATCACCCAATATCTGGCCGAGATAAAAATAGATATTATATTGGGTTTCTACATTTATACCATTTATATTGGGTTTCTACATTTATACCATTTACAGATAAATCTTCAAGAAGCTCAATAAGTCTGTTAAGTGTTAATTCATTACCGAAATAACTCATATCTTTCGCGTTTATAAATCCTGCCATGGTATAAAAATTCAGAAGGTAATTTCACTTGACAGCTATTGCATTTTTCTGAAGTATCTTTCTTGTAAACATTATGAGTGAGGCTGCCATATTAGACACATATAAAAATGGTGATTTTTGTGGAAAATTTTGGATTTAACTTTTGGTTGAGGAAAGCTCAGAAATTATCAAAGAAATTGATTTATTATTAAAAGGGATGTGAAAAGTGGGAATTGGCGTGAATATTTAATACACAGCCTGGCTCGAATATTCAATACAGCAGACAAGGAGCATTAAGAAGTTATGGGTGAGTTACATAAAGCTTTATTTTGGCTTTACCTCAAACTTTGACTTTGACAGAAAAGTTCAGTATACGTATTTAAACGAAGCATGGCTAATTGGAGACCTCAAAGTTGAAGCAAGGTCAAAAATTGGCAAACTCTCAAATTTTGCTTGCTTTGCTTGCTTTGACAATCAGATCTTGATGACTTTGCTTTAATTAAAGAATAAAAAGTTGGAGGAAATAATAATTAATTCATTTTTTCTCTATTAAATTAATAAATTAACCAAAACAGTCTGAATGCAAAGAAAAAATATCGAAAACAAATGTATAAAAGAGAAGCGTCAAGGCGTTCATTGTAACATACCTCTGAAGTTGGACGCAAAGTTTTGAGGTAACAAATGTCAGGCGAGGTTAACAAAGCTTTATGTATTCGACCCTTAAGGCTGGAGTTATCCGTTACGTCCGAACAAATTTTTTGTTCACATTTTGCTCTCTTGTCCACTTCTATCTTACAGAATAGGAAGACAAGGAGTAAAATACAAACACAAATTTGGTGAAACAGAAATGCATAGCTCAGTTAAAATGAAACATGAAGGTTTATTTATAGTTCTTTATTAAACTCTTTTAAGTTGTAATTTTTTTGTTTTTGTAATCTTTTTTCTTCTCTTTCATTGTTCTATTTAAATGCCGTATACGAAAAAATGTTCTGCCTGGGAAAACCCGTTTAACAATTTTTACATCACAATTAAATTTAGAATTTTGTACTAAGTTTTCCAAATAATGTTGTTGTGTACATAATTTTTCTTTGCTAAAATTAACAAATACAGAATTTAAATGCTCCAAAATATTAACAAAAGTCGAGTTTGGCTTGTTTAAACCTCCCTCAGATATACAATTTACAAACGAATAATTTTGATCTTTTTCCTCACATGTTCTATGTCCAAATTCTTTTAGACCCATCTTGGCTATGATGTAGCCACCAAAGTTTTCCAGCCAATCGAATTCGACGTCTTCCAAAGGCGTAATATTTTCAACGAACTCTTCGGCTTCATTTTCTTCTGCAAGCTATTTCAAAATGTGAATCTAGGATATCAATTTTGACAAGTGATAATTTTTACCTCAACCTCTTCTTCTGGTGACAAAGGTATATTATTGACTTCATGAAAAATATTTGCGCTGAGTGTTGATTCACTCAAGGGCAATATATCTTCTTACGAGTGTTGGACATTTGCCTCGGCGCACAGCATATTTTCGTTACGGCCTACAAAAGTTAATACAATCATAAAGTTTAACTATACAAAGGTATCGCCGTCAGAAAAGTGTTTTACCTAGAAGGTATGAGCGAAATCTATACTTATAAACTCTAATGGCGAAGGGTGATTATTTAGGCCTCCTTTAGATCGTATTGCACTGAAATAATTTTCCAGGCAATCTTGGTTCAATTTTGCTGTTAAATTGTACGTCATGTTGTAATATTTTTTACGTATTCAAACAAACGAGGCAAGGCGTTGTTTGCTTGTAATATAGCGCGCTGGAATGGCAGCAGAATTCCACTTTTGCGAGGCGGAAACAATTTTGGAACTATTTCGCTCATAGTTTGTAAAGTTGCATTTTGTTGCCTAAGTGATAACCCATATGCTTTGCTTAGGGGACGTGTATCCTTGCTGGCAGTTCGTGTGTTAAAAATGTCAAACCAGTCATTGATAATTTGGAACAACTCTGCGCATCGTAAAAAATATGTATCATTACTACAAGCACCAAGCTCTGTGCATCTCCTCAAAGCTGAAGCAGTGGTATGGGAGAACAGCTTTGCCGCGTCTTTCCCTTTTTGCCTAGCTGTAGGATACATGTTAGTTAATTTATATAAATATGACTCAACATTTAAAACCAATCGAAATTTATCTCGCTTCTTTTGCCTTTTGCCTACGAACTACGCATTTTGCTACGAACTATGAATGTGGCTATTATTAAAAATCAGCAGACAATATTTCGATTGAAGTCGGTAATTTCTTTTATGTAGTCGGCATTTTTGACTAAATTTCTTACATGAAGTCGGCATTTTTGACTAAATTTCTTATATGTAGTCGGCATTTTTGACTAAATTTCTTATATGTAGTAGGCATTTTTGACTATATTTCTTACTTGTAGTCGGCATTTTTGACTAAATTTCTTACATGCAGTCGGCATTTTTGAGTAGTCGGCATTCTTGACTAAATTTCTTATATGTAGTAGGCATTTTTGACTATATTTCTTACATGTAGTCGGCATTTTCGACTAAATTTCTTATATGTAGTAGGCATTTTTGACTATATTTCTTACATGTAGTCGGCATTTTTGACTAAATTTCTTACATGCAGTCGGCATTTTTGAGTAGTCGGCATTTTTGACTAAATTTCTTATATGTAGTCGGCATTTTTGACTAAATTTCTTATATGTAGTAGGCATTTTTGACTATATTTCTTACATGTAGTCGGCATTTTTGACTAGTCGGCATTTTTGAGTAAATTTCTTATATGAGCCTTTCAGTGCACACAGTGACTAAGTCCGCTTTTTTCAAAATCTGAGATTTAAGTGTCGCAGCACTTGTTATAGTCATATCTTCTCGTGATTTTAGTAACTATACCGAACAACAAGTATTAACACCATTTAACTAAAAATTTTTTTGGCCACTGAAAAAATTTTAATTTTTTTCAGAAGCCATTCTGATTAACTCCATGATTTAATGCAGCCAATATCTGGCTCCTTGTAGCTCGCAACAACACCAAAAAAATACAAAATATACTGTCAAATGTAAGCTATATCCGTATCCTACATCTAATATTTTAGTTTCAATTACACAGGGAATTTTAAAATGCAATGTAAATTAAATCAACGGATTTCTCAACTTCAACTCGAATGGACTTAGTCACTGTGTGCACTGAATGGCTCATATGTAGTCGGTATTTTTGAAATTTCCGGCAAGGTTGCTGAATTCCTGAAGAATTTCGAACGAGCGAATGACGTTTTAGATGGAGTAAAAAACGAGGCAGTGCCGAATTTAAAAGCATTGTTCGTCGATGTGATCGACTGTTTAACAAACATTCACCAAGAAAGTGGTGAGCTATTGTTATTTGCTAAAAAAGAATACGAAAAACTGTCGTCTACCAATTTCAATATGGCTATTGGGAATGACGTTCTAATCGATCATGACCCCGGTCGACGAAATAAAATATCATCCAGTAATGAACGTAAATATTTGTGTTCCCTGGGTCCGTATCAACCGAAACTTGACATTTATCCGATCAATACAAATATTCCCACGAACAAACAACGTCGATTTAATCCAGCTTGGTATGGAGAATTTTCTTGTTTGGAATATAGTCCCCATAAAGATGCAGCTTTTTGTCTTGCATGCATTTTATTTCCTGAAGGGCCAGGAAGATGTTTCGCTAGTTCAGAATGGGTATCAGTAGGAGTCCGCATAAAAGAGGCATAAAATGAAGAGTCGTGGTCGAGAGAAAAAAGGCAAACTACTTCAGCACTTCACTTCCGAATCTCACAAGGCATCTCTATATGATTACTCCAATTTTATCAACGAAGGGGCCCATGTTGATATATTAATTGTTCATTTAATTGCCCGGCATTTTCCTCTGGTTAAAAAATGGTTGGACGAAATCTCCGAAGGACCATATCATGTTACTTACCTCAGTTCCGTGACTCAAAATGAATTCATCGATTTATTAGGGAATGAAACTGAAAAGGCCATCGCCAGCGAAGTAAACCAAGCGGGAATATTTTCTGTAATGGCTGATACTACTCCAGAACTGTCACATCAAGATCGATTAGCTGTAAATATTCGGTATGCGCATCAAACAAATGAAGGAATTGTACCTGTTGAACGGCTCTTGAAGATGGATATCGTCCTGACTAAAAAATCAGGAGAAGAGCTGGCTGGAAAAATTGTAACAGCTCTTCAGTCGATGGGAATTTCCATAAAAAACATTGTTTTCCAATCTTATGATTTTGCAAAAAACATGTCTGGAAAGTTTAAAGGCACGCAGCAAAAATTAGCGGAAAAATGTGAAAAACGTAATCCCTATATTCCATGTCATGCTCATAGAATCAACATATTTGTTGAAGCTTCATGCAATGCAAGCTGTTTGATTAAAGAATTTTTTAATGTTTTAGAAGCTTTGTATGTTTTTTTTTTTCTGGAAGTACGAAACGTTTCTTGAGTTTGCGTGAAGAGTTAGGTAATATTGAAAATTCATTGCAGTTGAAGAATTTATCAAAAACACGATGGACTGCTCGGGCAGAAACAGTCAAAGCTGTATGGATTTCTTTCGAAGGCATCATTCATGCTCTTGAAACTATAAAGAAAGATTCCGAAAATTTTGACAGCAATTCACGTACACAAGCTTCAGGCTTGTTAAAAAAAATTTTGGACTTCGATTTAAAAAGCTCTTTATTTTTTTGCAAAAATATAATGTTCAAAGTTAAAAATTTTACAGAAAATTTGGAAGCTGAAGAACTTAACATCATCGATGCTTTATTGTTGATTCAAAGCACATCAGAGTCATATCAGCAAATGAACGATGATATTCAAATAAACGATTTGATTGCGAGCTCGGTTTCCTTTGTTCGGAAGTGGGAGATAAGCCCCGGAAACGACTTTTCAAAGCATCACAGAACGCGACGAGTGCCAAAAAAATTGACGAATATCCGGAATCTGCTACAATTTTCGATTTTGAAACATTTTATAGAAAAGAATTCAAAATTGTTCTTCAAGTTTTTACAAGTTGCATCCAAGAAAAGTTACAAGAAAGTTTGTCAACTTTCAAACCCATTCAGGAAATGTTTAGAATTCCACTAGACAGAAATAATGTTACGATTGATTTGATAAACTCTATTGTACAATTGGAACCCGAATTTTTCAAGGAAGAAGTCGAATGTTTGCTTTGTGAGTTACAAATTCTTTTTGACTCATGTCAAAGTTGTAAATCATTCGAAGATATTTCCACGTTAGCATTCAAGTTAAAACGAGTTACTCCCTTAGCATATAAACTGGTTCGTTATATTTTGACTGCTCCTGTCACGTCAGCATCGTGTGAACGTTCCTTCAGTAAATTGAAAATAGTTGTCGACCATTTGCGCACAACAATGGGAGATGATCGTTTAAATTCGTTGATGTTGCTCTTCTCTTCAAAAGATAAAGTAGATGAAATTGACCTTTGTGAAGTTGTTCAAAAATGGTCCTTACTAAAACATCGCAGAGTCAAAATTTGAATTTAATTCTTCCATTTTTCTCAAAAAAATTTTTCTTTGTAAAATTATTTTGATTTTTGTGAAAAGGGTATCTTTTTAGTATGTATTTAATTTTGTAAAACATTATATACGACGATAATAAAGAAAGAATTCATTCGGTAACATATTGCGCATTTTCACAAGTGTATTTCACTTATTTATTTTTCTTTTAAATCCATTATTATACGTATAAAAAATGTCGGCAAAATTTTCGAGATCAGTCGGCATATCAGTAAGATTTTATTATATTCAATATTTTTATTTAATTTTTTATTATATTTTCATACATTTTATTTTGTTTTATTATTTATATATTTTTTTATTTCGCGACATACATATTTGAGTTGAGCAGATAGTGGAACCGTGTAGAATGGCTTTTATATTGAATGTTTGGAAAACAAATATACAATACAAAAAAAACCAATGAAGAATTTTGTTATTTAGCGCAGTTACTGTTATCATCTCCATGGACAGCTTTTTGGTAATGGTTAAATCAGAATTTTAATTTGCATTGCTCTCCACAATTTTTGATTTTCGGGGCCTTGATCGCAAACAGTCGCAACAACAGTATATCCTATGCTATAAAGCTCCCGTACAATGTGAAGCACGATATTCTCCGTCATTTCGCAATCGAAGTCGTAAAATACTGGTTGCTTCCAGCTGCCACGAAGTGAACGCACCATTGCAACCTGAACCATCCTTGCTGGAGGTAAAATTATGTAATTTTTCCGGTCAAAGGCCCATTCCTCCCGGACCTTCAACTCGTCGAACGACAAAACGCACAGTTTATCCTCTAAACACAAATCGTAAGACTTCATATGCGCCAAAGTTTGCATCTGCAAACCAGGCTCGACACAAAGTTTCGACGCCCACCTGCGTAACGTGGAAGGAGACGGCATCTTGTAATCTTTTTTGCGAAGTAACCTATAACAGCGAGGTCCTGCGGAATATAGGGCCATTGCTGACGATATTTCGTCCAAGCAGTATCGCGTCGATTTGGAGGATTTTTCTACATCTACCTCTACATCTTTACCCAATTTTGCTTCAATTTCTGCAATCTTTTTTATTAAATCTGACTCTCTTTGTTTAATCTGCAGATACTTGAGTTTGTATACATCTAGCGATTCGCTGAAAATGTAACATATATATGTACATATTTTCAGTGCAATTTCAAACCACAGACAAAGTTGAACAGAGTTTATCCCATACAGATTGGGCGTTTTTTTTAATGTTTTTTTCTGATGTTTTTTTCTGGCGGCGAACCTAAGCACTCTACCGAAATTCGGCTATATGACTTCATATGATGTGACATCATGTGATAGGACATCATATGATATGACATCATGTGATAGAACCATATAATACGACATCATATGATATGACATCATATGATATGATATGACATCAAATGATGTGATATGACATCATATGATATGACATCATGTGATAGGACATCATATGATATGACATCATGTGATAGGACCATATGATATGACATCATGTGATAGGACCATATGAAATGAGATTATATGATATGACATCATGTGTTGGGACATCATATGAAAGGACCATATGATACGACATCATGTGATAGGACATCATGTGAAAGGACCATATGATACGACATCATATGATATGACATCATGTGATAGGACATCATATGATATTACATCATATGATATCATATGATAGGACATCATATGATATGACATCATGTGATAGGACCATATGATACGACATCATATGATATGACATCATGTGATAGGACATCGTATGATATGATATCATGTGATATGATATGATATCATATGATATGACGTCATATGATATGACATACCTCTTACATCTTACATTTTACTCCCCCACCCATACCTCTTACATCTTTCATCTTACACCCACTCTCCCCACACCTCTTACGTTTTACATCTTACACCCCCCCACCCATACCTCTTACATCTTACATCCCCCCATACCTCTTACATCTTACATCTTACACCCCAACCCCATACCTCTTGATCCGCCCCATCCCCCACTCCCCCTAAATTTTACATCTTACTCTTACGCGAAAATTTTCTGTTTTTACACATCAATAAAACAAAATGTACATATATACAATAGGGTGATTCAAAAGTAAAAAATTTTGGAATTTTCATAGAGAACGTTCGGATTCTTGAAGATAGCTGGAAAAATAGCCCCCTGTTAAAATTTGGACTTTTTTGAAGGACATTTAGAGGTCGCTCATTTTATATTTTTCAGAAAATGAGTATTTTAAAAGCAATCCTTTAGAAAAGTAATCATATTTTCATCATTTCCTTATGGATCTGGCTGAAACTTTGCAAATATATTGCATAATATTGTAGTGGAGGAATGGCATAAAAAAAAATCCTATAGGTTATTAATAATCACTTGTATTCACTAATTAATTAGCATGTTTTGTCTTTGAAGCAATTGGTATTTGTAATGTTTTTTTTCTCTTACTTAACCACCAAACGCATACTATATCCTTCAAAGATCACGTTAAAAATCATTTTTATAGCCACACGTATCATTAAGGACCAAAATCATCAATTAAAAAAAATCACCTCATTACCATCACTCATACGCCCTGTTGACTCCATATTTTTTCACAACTATGTATGTGACAAGTACGAAAAATTACTTATTCTGCATAAAACGACTTACCATTCTATAAAGAAAGAACAATAACAAATAAAACAAAACAAATTGTGGCAAATTTTTTATGACTCTGCCACGCTCGTGTGTTTATTTCATGAAACATAATAAAAAGCGAACCTTATGATTGGTGTATTACTTTATTCACGTCTTCTTTATTTGCCCTTGGTAACATCTTTTGATGTTTACGTACAGCCAAAAATAGCGCTTGCTGCTGCTCTTCGGATTTTGAAATTGTATTGTTAAGACTTTGAACGAGTGCAACTCCACGTTCAGCGGGATCGTTCACAACTTTTAAATTTTCTATAACTTTTTTAAGTGTTTCATAGTGTTCATTTTTTGGCCAGTATCTTGCATTTAAACTTAAGAAGCTCATATCCTCAATTCCAAGTATTTTAAAAAAGCGTTCGCTGTTAGCAGAAACGAAGTTCTCTAACTTAAGGGCTTCAATGCTATTCATATTTATTTCAGCCCGTACCTTTCTATTACTTATCACTTTGTCTTCTTGAGTGGATTCATCAGCATTTAATATTTTAGCAATTTTGTTTTTTTGTTGCAACACATACTTGTTCGTCAAATAACGAAAGGCAGATGGCTTCCTCTGATAAGTACCACAAGTGACGACAAAATTTGTTTAAAGCAGCATCACTAATCTCATTATCAATACTTTTATAAGCATGCAGCTTTTTGTGCATTGGCGCATTGTACCATCCAAACACATACACAGTTGCAACAAACATACTAATTCGCTTAACGTAATTTTTTTCATTATCAGACATGGCAAATTCGTTGCGAAAAATATAAATCTTTACTCAATCAAACTACCTGTAAAAACAAGGACCAACTCCAAGAGCTCCTTATAATCGTCACGCGGTTGAACCAAGAGTAGCTTTTCGGAAACAAATTGGTTGACTTCGTCGCAATTATGTGTTATGTATGTAGCCACATCTGGATCACTTGATCCACTTTCAAAATTATTTTTGTCTAAATTGCCCCACGATTCTCTGAATCGTTTGAAAATAGAGGGCTCTGGACCAGCAGATGGACCAAAACATACGGAAAAGGCAGCCTCTATTACAAGCTCAAATACGTGATGCCGACATGCAAAAAATAGTAAGTCTCTTTTTAATTTATTTTGTAGACTGACGCAGGCCCCATTCTTCAGCCCTGTATTAGAACTTGTTGTATCAAAACACATAACCGGGTCAAATCTGCGATATTCCACTCAATTAAATGTTCAAAAAGTGCTTTGCTCATTTGATCACCTGTTCCGCGGTTCAGTGCTGGTATACCTAACAGCTGTTCATCTCCGGTTGCAGTTGATACCACAATTGGCAGTCTTTCAACTTTTTTGATACCTTAAAAATTATGAAATATGTGTAGCAGCTGCAATGTTAAATATTATAACTATTACATACCATTGCCTTCCGGTCAAAGTTTACCATCCCAGTGAAGCGTGAGTGGACCGACTGGCTTAAAATCTAATCGGATTTTATTTGCTTCCACTAGCCGTGTTGTTTGCCGAGTTCGACGAATTGAAGAATAGCTAACCGGCTGATTCGATGCACTGTGCCCCAGCGCTTCAGTTATTACGGGAAGAAGCATTGCGGCTTTTCTATTACTAACTTTAACTCTGTCTAAAGTAAGAGCAACATTTGGGGTTAGAATCTTTTTAGAAGGTGCTTTGTGTTTTAGTTTGAAGTATTTTGAAGGAGCGAACTCAGCTTCGCGGTTTGTATCACTACAAATACTTAACGACGGAGGCAAAGATGATTGGCTTAATTCATTGGTGCCTGCCTTGATGTCACACAGATCAACATTTACACTGCCTACAGTAATAGCATCATATACTGACTTGTGTTCGTATGAATAATTTTGCAAAACATAGATCCGAAGTGGTCGGCACGTTTTAATTTGTTTGCACAAAAAATCTTGAATTTTTTGATTTTTTACATTTTTTATTGCACTGTTATTGATCACGCTAAATATATGTTTTATTTTCTCTTTGAAATGTTGTTGTTTGTATGTTTCTGTTTCGGACATTCTATTTTTGTTCTTTTTTAACTTTAACCAGGTTTTGAAAAGATTAAGCACATCACCAACTACTCCGTTTTTCGCGCGTGTTGGTACTCCCAATTTAAAACATAGTTGCAGAACATCTTTCGTTGTATTGTGTGCGCTTTCTTTTAAAGTGCACTTTTTATTAAAATGATAGAAACCGAACAAGGATAGCACATAACTCTGGGCTGGTAAGGTTCTATTTGGTAACTTTGAAATCACTTCACCGACCAACCACATTATGCAATTCAAAACTGTTCACAACGCGTATTTAAAAAATTAACTTTTTGCACGAATAAACATATGGAGAATGAAATTTGTCTTTCAAACAAGAAAGTTATGTCAAGGCCAACAATTCTGTCGTGTTAAAAGTACAATGGAAAATCACAACTTTAATAAGAACAAGTACTACCCGAAAGTCCTCAACCAACTATAACTACCACGAGAAGATTTTGTTTTATTTTTTGTTGTTTTTTTTATGGAATGGTAGGTGATTTTATGCAGAATAATTAATTTTTCGTACTTGTGACATACATAGTTGTGAAAAAATATGGAGTCAACAGGGCGTATGAGTGATGGTAATGAGGTGATTTTTTTTAATTGATGATTTTGGTCCTTAATGTTACGAGCGGCTATAAAAATGATTTTTAACGTGATCTTTGAAGGATTTATTATGCGTTTGGTGGTTAAGAAATAGAAAAAAACATTGCAAATACCAATTGCTTCAAAGACAAAACATGCAAATTAATTAGTTAATACAAGTGATTATTAATAACCTAAGGATTTTTTTTAATGCCATTCCTCCACTACATTATTATGCAATATATTTGCAAAGTTTCAGCCAGATCCATAAAGAAATGATGAAAATATGATTACTTTTCTAAAGGATTGCTTTTAAAATTCTCATTTTCAGAAAAATATAAAATGGCGTTGAGCGACCTCTAAATGTCCTTTAAAAAAAGTCCAAATTTTAACAGGGGGCTGTTTGTCCAGCTATCTTCAAGAATCCGAACGTTCTCTATGAAAATTCCAAAATTTTTTTACTTTTGAATCACCCTAATATACAAGACAAATAATAATTAAACAGGTCCTGTGTTGGCCCAAATAGTGGGTCTGGTAAGTGGAGGAAAATGTAGAGTTATATATTAACAAACTTACTCGGTTTGTGTGCTAATTGTTGTTGTGAACTTTCTTACAACTTTCCGTGCTATTCCACCATTCTGAATTTCTAGCTCATCGAGATCTCTTCAAAACATAAAATTGCAATCAGTTATTTTTCAATGTTTGTTTATAAAGCACTTACGTGTTCAAAGCCTCGAGACACTTCCTTCCACTAATTGCACTCTAACAAATTCATTTTTTATTAATATGTAATTATGCACATTTTAAATATTGCGTACATACTTTGTTTCCGCATTATAATTTGGCACTGCACATTTTGATAATAATGTTTTATTGCTATTATTACTTATATCGCTAGCAGCGAAATGCACTGAGCACATCATCGGATTTTTTGGAAGATCAACTTCCTCTACTTGGCACGCTTGTAGCCATTGATTCCGTATGTAGGGAATTGCTGGAAATCTAAAACTTCACTTTTGAGCCTTTGCAATAGTGGATGGTGTTTTCGCATCCCCTGAAAAGGCAGCTCATTTTTCAGTTTTTTTCTTCACAAACTACGCGTTGCTTTTGAAGAAATTACTTTTTTGAAAATAAATTAATTAATTTTTTTTGACAAACTTCAAATTACGGACCAAAAAACATTTGCAGCTATTTACTCTGGTAGCATGATTTCAATGAAATGTCATAAATTCAATAAAATTCAAATGGCTAAGATGGCTGCCCACGTCAATTAGTGACTTTACCTTCTATACTTATGCCATGAATCCTGCTACAAAAATATTGCTCAAATAAGATATTTGGTGGGACAGGATGACAGGTATTGTAAAATATATACCACAAACTGAATGCGTATGCGTTCCCAATGGGTTATTAATTTGGAATGCATCAAAGTATAAAAAAATGGGGAAAACAGTTTTACTGCCGAAGCAACTGGTCTTACTCTTCCAAAGATTGCCCATTATAAAATGGTTAAGAGGATTCGAAGACTTTATTTTTCCAATGTTTTCAAATGTTTGTTGGAAAAAGTTTGGCTCTTTAAAGTATTTCTTTAATTAATGCTTTATCTCACAGAGACAGCCCTCAATTATATTTTCTTTTAAGGTTGGGTAACCGGAAGCAAATACTTCATCGAGTTGCCTAGATATTGTAAATAATTCTGATGGCTTATGAAGACCATTATCTTCGAGTTTTTTTAGTAATTTGTATTCTGAAGAAATCTATTATATATAAATGCGCAATGCTTAACAGTTTTCTCCCTTTTTTGCAATAACCACAATTCTAAGGTATATAAAAAAAATTAATTATAATATGATTTGAAATTCACACCACTACAAGTGCTAAACACGCATTCACTTTATAGAGCCGCTGTTATGTGTGTTTGTAGGTACACTTGCATTGTTGTGCTTGAATTCATTGCAGTTGGGGAGAGTACGAGTGTGAGTTGTTTTGTTGGCAGCAATAATAAACATGAGCCACTCAACTTTATTGAGCGTAGGTACAAACAGTGTTTACAAAAACAAAATCTTTGAGTGGGTATTCAGAGAAGAAAATGCTTGGTCAGACATGATGTTTTGAAAAAAAAAGCACAAAGCCCTTCGTGGCTAGACTTAGTGAATTAAAATAAAAAGGAAAATTGCTTAAACTAAAAAAAGTAAAATAAGAAATAGAAAAGTGATTGAAAGTAAAAAAAGAAATTTGTTGGAAATAAAATGAAAGGAAAGAATATAAAATAAATAAAAATAAAACGAAATAAAATACATAAATAAAAGGATAAAATAAAGGAAAGAATGGGAAAGGAAAGGAATAGATAAAAGATAAGATAAGGTAAGGAACGGAAAATATTAGAGAAAAATCAAAGGCAAATAAAGGTAGGGAAAGGAAAGGAATGGAAAAGAAAAAAGGAAGGGAAGAAAGGAAATGTAATGTAGGTAAAGGAGTGGAAAAGAGGGGCAAATAGAGAAAGACAAAGAAAGGAAAGAAGAGAAAAAGAAAGGAAAGAAAAGGTAGCGAGGAGGAGGGTACGGAAAATAAATGAAAATAAAAATAATGAAAAATAAAGGAAAGGTAATGAAAAAATAAATAAGTAAAGGAAATGAATGGAAAAGAAAGAAAACTAAAGGAGTTACGGATAAGAAAAAAAGAAAGTATGGAAACGGTAGGAAAAGGAAAGGTAAGAGAAGGAAAGGTAAGAAAAAAGTGAAAGAAAATAAAGGTAAGAAAAAAAAATAGAAGAAAAGAAATGAAATTAAAAAAAATGAATAAAATGAGAGGAAAGTAAGAGAAACGAAACTAAACCAAAGGAAACGAAAGGAAATTAAAGAAAAAGAAAATAAAAGGAAAATGGAAATGGAAAGAAAGGTCAGGTAAGAGAATAAAAGAAATGAAAAGAAAGGAAAATAAAAGAAAGGAACAGAGAAGAGAGAAAGAAAGTAGGGAAATAAAATGAAATGAAAGAAGAGAAAATTAAACAAAAGGAAAATAAAAGATACACTGAGAGAAATGCATTGAATATTGTGACAATATCGCTATTGATAGCGACGAGTTTGATGCAATATTCATTCAGAATGAGCGAGTTATCAAATATTATTTGCTCCCAATAAAAAGTAAAATGACATGTCAACCATTTCGAAATTATGTACTATTTTCTATATTTATGGATAGAATGCTAATATATTTGAACGGCTTGTCAATATATATGGTCGTGATATGAATTTCTATTGTCGGTATATCCATATCCATATTTACTGCATGGTAATAATGGTAGAGACAGCGCATTAATACATATTGGCGAAATGTAAATTTTTCTGGGACGCATAATCATAATAGTTCAACAATTTTTACTATGGATTTTCTAACAATATTACCACTTGTTGGAGCGTTTTTTTTTAATTAAAAATTTTTTGAATTTCTTATGATTGAACATTTTCCTAAAAATTTTATAAAATGCCGTAGCCGAATGGTAGAATACTGGGCTAACGTGCCAGAGGAGCAGGGTTCGAATCTTACTGAAACCAGATGTTAAATTTTATAAAATTTTGTTTTTTTAAACTATTTAGAATTTATCAATAGTTTATATGGATAACATTTCAATAGTGATTTATCAAAAAAAGCATTGATGAAACATCCATATTCATTGATGGGACAGAATTATCAATTTTTATTTAATGTGATATCAATAATTATGGATGTTCCATCCATAGATTTCCCTCCGTGTAGGGAAGAAAAGGAAGGGAAAGAAAAGGGTAGGGAAGGAAAGAAAAGCAAAATAAATAAAATGAGATGAAAGGAGAGGAAAGGAAAGGAAAGAAAAGGAAAGGAAAGAATTACGTATGAAGACTACCTAAGAAGAATAAATAATTATCAACATTGAAACTATATTACTGAATGGTGTAAAGAGGGGGGAAAATGCAAAAAGGACAGGAATGTATAGAAACCAAAAATATAAAAAATATGAAAAGAATGGCAAATTTAAGAAACAGCAAAAAGGTAGGAAAATAAAATAAGCTTTTGTGGTTGAATTTCAACCACTGGGCGAACTCTAGTATTCTTAAAAGGTTGCTTGGCATAGGCAATTAATTCTTCAAATTCACTTTGTTTCTCAGGAGCAATGTACTCTGTGAATTTTTCAAAAGAAGTTAAAATTGGAGCAATTATCAATTCAGTGATAGATTTTTGAGCTACTGGTAAATCTTTTTTCAAACTATTCGATTTGCAGTGAAGCTGCAAAGCATGACTTATTACATTTTTCTCTATTAACTTTTTGGTCTTATCTTGAATATGTGGCAAATCTGGATGAAGCTTTGAGCATTCTTGACTCGTAGCGAGTTCTCTTATATTTTGGCTGGAACTTGTATCATTTTTTGGTAATTTGGTTTCTGACACATTCGTGCTCTCACAATCAAAAGAACTAAAGTCATGCTTCCTTGCGTGATTTCGAAACTTAAACAAGTTTTGAAAGTATCTATTGCAATTCTGACAAAGGCATAAGTACTTAAAAGTAACAGGACATCGATGTACGTCTTTCAGATGGTTAAAAAGATTTTCAAATAATGCGAAATGTTTTTTGCCTATAGAGCAAGTATGTACGTTTCTTTCTGTAACTGCGATTTTATTGAACATTATATAATTTGTTTAAAATATTTTAAATTTTTGGAAATTTTTCCTTATTTGGAATGTCATAAACATATCTTTGTAGAAAACCCCATACATACTTGCTTATTGCGGAATATTCGACGTTGAATACAAAACAAATTTTTATAACTAAATCTAAGCTGTTTACTTTATATTTAACATTGTCAACACAGACATAGGATTCGTTCAAATTTTGGGGACTCTCGCCAACAACAAACACTCTGGGTTGCAATGTTAATTTCTCTTTACGCGCGGCATCATTCAGTTCATCAAGTTTTTGTTGAAAATTGTTAATATTTAAAATATGTGTGATCATATCCATTTGTTCATCTGTGATAGATGGTTTAAAGTTTTTATATACACGGGGCGGTGTTATTACTGCATATAATAAGTTAAAGAAATAATAATGTGTGCAATCTAAAACAAAAGGGTAAATATAACAAAAATTATGCAGCGGAAACTGTACATACTTGCGTCACTAGCACCAATCATGGCGTCGTAGTAGGTCTGGTTAAGTTTTTCTTTTCTTGATGAACTTAAAAATACTTCCTTTATATTGTTTCCAGCATGCTGTCAATTTTGTTAAACATTCGATCTGATTTTCCAGGAAACATTGTGTCAAAATCAATATCAATCAGTTGGTAACCATTGGAGTCGCAATATCGCGGCCATTCCTTTAGAAATCTTGCATACCATTTTTGTGTTCTCTAATTCTCTCTTCTGAAGTTTCTTTCCACAATACCATCTGAAAAACAAAAGCCGAGCTTGCAACCAATATTTTTTAAGCCCTACATCACTTGCAGGCTCATCCCTTGCAGAGAACGAGAATAGTCCTTAAGGAGTGTGGCAGTACTTTAAAGTAATCGATCTCGGAGTACTAAATTTCTTTGCTTTTGAGTACTCCAGGGAACATCTAAGGGAGAATACTTTCCAAAGCTCCCAAAAACTTCTCCAAGGATTACTCATAAACAAAGCAGGAGACGAAGGAGTTTTTCCTTAAAAGAATCGTCCCCGATTCTTCACAACTCTTGATCATCTAAGGTATACATATTGCTATTTAATGTGGTCTTCCTCAAACACAGTGTTTTTTTCTGAGCTTCTTCGAGAGCAGACAACATTCTGTTTTGTAAATCCATTTTTCAGACAAGTCGAACAATATACAACCTCCAGCAGGTCTGGGGCTTAAAATATACCCGCAGTTAGGCATGACTCGGTTAAGAGGCGACTAAACGCCACAAAGGGTTATGACTTGAAACTTTATGGCAAGAAATTGGGATTTGCTCAACTTGTGATACCTAATCGCTCCCGCCACAGCCAGACAAATACCTCATGGTGCCAGTATCGGAGCATACCGATATTATGAAAGAGCAATTCAAAACCCCTTTGGTATGAAGCTTCCGACAACCTCAAAACCTTCGGGGAGTGCTTTTATCAATGCCAACAATAAAAACAACTTATAAAACTGCATTTAATTATCTGTCCGAGTTCTAAAATTATCGTCTTTTTGCAGTTTTCAGTGCTCGGACAGGCTGTCCGATTACTGAATTCAACAGAAAATATGGAGTCTGTGCTCGGACACCCATTTAAAAAATAAACCTTCTATCTGGATATAAAAAATATCTTAAATGATAGCTTATCTTGTTTATAAATCACTAATAATAATTTTTTTTTTTTAATTTTCTACTTAAATTTGTCTGTTAAATCAATTTAGCTGCACTATCTTCACTAACCAAAAACATACAATTACTACACTCGCGCAACACTGCGCCAATAAACAAAGTCAACTAAATTTTTCAAAAATACATTTTCCAAGGAAACCTTGTTTTGAACTCTGGATTATGATGCTGAAATATCAAACAAATTTTGTAATTTTTTGTATGTACCTAGTAGGTAAATATAACGGTTTTCTTATTTTAAGAGTAGGTACAAAGCCAAAAGTGTCCGACTACTGGGGTGTGTCCGACCACCAGTGCCTTTACCCTATAATGCACGAAATAAGCTTAGAGCCACTGTATGTAAATATATATGTTAAAGATGGTAATTTTGATTTTGAGAATTTGTTCATTTAATATGGGGGCGGGTAGTTTTTTTGACCTCGGGCCAGGATTTTCTCTCGGCGGCCCTGCCTCCAAATTTGGATTTTATATATTTTAAACTGGCCTAGTAGGTAACTTCAAAAAATGTTGAGCTCTTTATGAGTAGGTACATACTTTACAGTGTTTCCAAAATTTAAAACACGAATATCTAAAAACACATTTTTCATATACGTAGGAAGGTCAATTGAAAGGATCAACCTTGATTAAAATTCCACAATTTTTAGCTGCAAACCGCCAAACTGAAATATCACATCCATACGCCGTTTTCAAAATGGCCATTTCGTCGTTTTGCAGAATCACCGACGATATGCTTTCGCAACCCTAAATAGTTGCGACATTGCTACAACTGCTTGTAGGTTTGATTCGCTGCTGAACGATATAACGCTAAAGCAGTTCCAAAAACACTGGCCAGTAGCGCGAGCCAATGCCACGAACACCCTTAAGGGGCGAAATCGCTGCTATGCTATGCCTGCAGCATTCATTCATTTACTACCAATGCAGTAGTAGGTATACACTATCTACATTACATGTGGACTGTACATAAATACACACTTGCATTCATACGCACGTGCAAAGTCTGGATAAATTTGTAGATGTGTGTTTTCACTTGGGTATAGTCCTCTTGCTCGTGTTCAGTAGCCGTCGAAATGACTCGTAGCCGTGGCCGGGAGTGTTTTTGCCATATTCCATCGCGTGAGTGCATACCTAACTATGTATGTATAACTCCGTAGGCTTTGATTGTTTGAAATGCTGCAAGCATACACAGTTGCCAGTGCAAATGCACAGCATCATCCAACAGTAACAAGCAAGTGGGGCGTGGCTTGATATCAAGCTCAAATATTTCAAGAGAGATTTTGATGTGTATAAATTGAACAAAATTCTCTTTCAACGATCTCTTTATATATATACTTTTCGTCAAGCGGAATTTTATTTAGCAACTAGCATGTACCTACAGTGGTGGCCATCCCATTTTTAACCGATTATAAATGCGAGTTTCAACTCTTATAGTACATTTACACCACACCAAATTTGTCGAATTCAAATGAGCCAGTTCGACGCCGTTTACACTGGCGAATTTGCATTTGGCTTCACCTTCCCTGCAAGAATCTTCTAACAAAAAGCCACCGAAAGAAAATGCACCACCGTGATCTATTAGGCCCAATTTCACAGTGCCAGGTTAACTTAAGTTCCACAGTTAACTATGGATTCGCCATTTTATTTAAGTTATTTAACTGAGTTTTTTCTATATACATATATTGTTGGTAGACGGCCTTCTGATATCTGACCAGAGGTTAAACCACCAACGTTGGGCAGTTAACCTTTGTTTAACTCAAAATGAAAATTGAAATTAAGTCAATGCGCTTTCAGATCAATTTGAGATTTGCACTTTGTTAGACTAAAATTTAATGGGCTACAAAACTGCATAATCAAATTTTTTCTAGAGAGCCCAGGTCAAAAATTCAAAATCTAGGCCTAAGTTAGCAGAGTTTTAATGAATTTTCTGTAAAGCTTTGAGAAGAAACGGCATTAATTACAACATGAGTGGTATTTGTAAACAAAATTAGGCAAAATGTAATATGAAAGGCACTAAAGCGGTAAACAGATACAGCGTTATTGCTCTTTACTTATAACTTTGGCAAACCCGCGCAAGCCCGAAAAAGTATCCCACAATGATTGCGAAAATATTCAAGGCTCAGCTGATTTTGTGATCGCACGTAAAACGATAAAACTTGGTCAAGTCTCTTCGCTAACGCGCTTTGAAAAGCGTTATGAAGCAGGTTGCATTGAACTATGTAATTTTATCTCAGCTGTCAAAAATGAAATGTCACGCAACGCGACGCTAAAGTGGTTTCTGTTTTCAGCTTAAGGGTTGAAACTAGCCTTTATAATCGGTTGCAAATGGGTTGACCACCACTGTACCTAGTTCAAATTATATTGACACACTTTCCCAAGCTCACATGAATTATAGTTTAATACCTTCATATACATAGGTACACAGGCCCGTGCGCAGGAATTTTCGTATGCTCCGAAGCATTGTATTAGAGATATACGCCGCCGACAAACGCCGCCGCCGCCGCCGACAAAAGTCATTTTCGACGCGCCGCCGCCGAATAGCCTTTTTAGCGGCGAGGCGGCGGCGGCCGCGCGCGCCGGCGCGTTTAACATTTTTTTTGTGATAATTTTCTAAAGTTACAATTTTTTTTTTTTAATTTACAACGCACTAATGGCCGTGCCCTAAATGTGTTAAAAGTGCAGGTATTTGTTTCCTTTAGGGGTCAACTGTTAATAAATTAGCTAAAATTGTGCGGGAGGGCTTAAAAGACGGGATTTGGCCTCAGGATCACGAATCCGGAAGCGCTTTTTTTTTTATTATTTTGAGTTACATATTTGCGATCAAAGTTGTAAGTTTTCATGTGATTGTAATTTATTTAGGCCGTCCCTAAAAAGCGCTTCCGGATTCGTGATCCTGAGGCCAAACCCTGTCTTTAGAGTCCTCCCCCATAATTTTAGCTAATTTATTAGCAGTTGACCCCTGAAAGAAACAAATACCAAAGTGCAAAAGATGATGGATCTAGCAGCTGTATTTCACACAGCAAGAACGTCTCAACAGGGAATTTAACACGTCATTTAAAAAACGAGCACAATATACGTCACTTTGATGCAGAAAATACTTCTTCAAAAAATACTTCAAAAATTGATAACTTGGAAGAACTCCTGGCTTCATAAGACGCTTCATGGGTCGACTACGACAAAGGGTTCGGTCCCCTTGATGATGTGTCCTTGGAAGTATATAGAAACATAAATAATACCAATGACTTGCATGGCAGTTTGGTGGATAAGAGAAACACCACCCTTAAAAATTCGATATCTACAAGATGGCACAGTGTCTTATCATTACTTGAAAGTCTTGGATCTCAAAGGGCTGCCATTAATAAACTTCTTTTAAACTGTAATAAAACTGACTTAATTTTACTCGAAACGGAAGTACTACTATTGTATAAATTAAGAGACTTTTTGCAAAAATTCAAAGATGCTGTCAATATTTCTCTTGCGTTAATCATTCGAACTGAGATATTATCAATATTATCTGAAAACGATGACACTGATTTAAATCAGAATAATTTCAGCTTTTGTCACGATCATTTATTGCAACAAATAAAAAAAATATGAAGAGTAAACTTGACTATAGATTTCCAATAACTGATATTTTAGTATGCGCAACGCTGCTGGATCCGCGTTTTAACACATTAGATTGTGTTACAGAATACTGCAAAAGCAAATGTAAGACAGAAGTACAGTTTTTGATAGAGATGTATAAAAGACTTGTTGGTGATTCATCAAAAAACGGAAATAGTGTAAACGATTCTGAAGAAACTTCACCTTCTTCTAAAATATTGAAACTTGCCAAGCGGTATTCTTCGAGTTTGAAAAACTCTAATTTAGAAGCAGAATGTCATTTGCTGCTAATTCTGTCCTCCAATCAGAATGTTTTAGAGTTTTGGAGGGAAAAGGCGGCTGCAATGCCCTTGCTATCCAAGCTAGCAAAAAAAGTTGTATGCATCCTGCAACAAGTACGCCGAGTGAGCGAGTTTTTTCTATAGATGGTCTGGCAGTCACAAATAAGCGGTCACAGCTAAGCCCTCACAACATTAACAAAACAATTTTTACCCATGACAACTACGAGTCAGTGGCGTGCCTTCCATATAAGCCGAAAAGCCCGGCTTGCCTAGCTAATCCTCTATGAGCTACAATATGTTTCAAAAATGTATCGTAACAATTTCTTTAACGTTTACATTTGGTTTCACTAACTGCCAATAGCATAAACATATAAATAAAGCTCTTCCTGCCATCTGCCGGCTGATAGCAAAACAATTAACATAAAATTTGTTCAGCGCATATGATGGCATCTCTTACTTGCTTACTTAAAATAGCCTTTAACCGCCTAGGCGATGATTGCCATCTCGCTTTTACTTATTGGCTTTTACCTGGCTTTCAAATCCCTTACTAAAATGTCTTTTTGAAGCTACAGTTTTTTTGAATTTAGAAGAAATTTTGTATGCAACTACGAAGCCAGCTTCGTGCTGTTGTTACTATAAGCTTTAAAGCCAAACTCATTGTGAATCTATACCAAGTGAATTCACTTGACGATAGACGTCAAAATTCCAAAATGAGTTTAACACCTGTTTTAGATTGTGGTTAATAACAAGTGTGATATCATAGACATAGTCGTGAAAACTTCAAAGTGAGTTTAGTCACCTGTTTTTAATTTCCTTTTTTGTCTCACTTCTTTACATCTTCCCATCTCTTTCTACCATTAGGTAAAAGATAGGAGACCGCCATGTTGATGTGTGCAGGATGTTAAACAACGCCATTGGCTTTTCTGTTATTCGGTGCTGGCGACATTTTAATATGTGCAGGATGTAAACAAACCGACATTTTAATGTGTGTTGTCAAAAGAAGAGTTCACACTTGGTATTGATACACAATGGCCAAACTGGATATGTATATACATATCTACAATGTTAATGTGCAAAGAGCTCTACTCAAAAATTATTGGCGCATATATTAAAGTAGAAAAAAAGAATTCAATAGTGGTGATTGCTGTAATATTTTTTTTTTTTGCTAGGCATTATAAAATATAAAAAATATTTTTTAGGTTTCTTAGGTCCACTTGCACGACGCCGAGTTATCTTTTTAGCTCAGAGTTAATTTGACATTGACTCTGAGCTAAAAAGATAACTCGGCGTCGTGCAAGTGGACCTAAGAAACCTAACTCTGAGTTAAAAATATAAATTTTCGTTGTGCAAGTGAGCCTTGGCTTCTGCGATGTATGTAAATGGGAAATAGTGCAAGTAAACCTTTTCCCTTGGATTGGAAAAGCTTAAAAAATCTGCAAAACAATAACTTGCCTATTGAAGAAACCTAAATGTTTAAGTTTTTCCCCGTGTGCAAAAGTCGATAAATATCTATCCTGAACTCTTCTTCATCGTCTGAAATGTTCTTTGGCAGCAGTATGTGCTTTTGTTGGGGTTATAAGGACTGGGGCTTGCCTTGATTGAAACACGTAGGCACGCCACTGCTACGAGTCTTGTGTAGAATATTTAAAATGATTATTTTTCGCTATGAAAAGAGACACATACAACTTTATAAACATAAGATATACACAACAACAACTGTACAAAGAAGTGAAATGGTACAAATTTTTTTTTTAAACTAAATAAGTAAATTTCTATCAATGTAAGCATTACAATAGCTTTACTTTTATGTTAACAATGTATACAAAGACTGAATTGATATAATATTACACTATAAACATATATGTATTTTAAATCACACATGCATATTGTAGTGATCATAACAAAGCCTTCGGTTAATGTACATAATTTTAGTCCTAGACTCAATATGTAACATAGTTATTTCAGTGTAAGAATTTGATTAAAAGACTGCTATGCGTTATGTTTTTAGTATTCTTCTATATTATATTATAAAATGTGAAACATTTAAAGTTACGTTCATTTACATTACATAAAAAATGTACCCAAAATTTTTTGTCAGTTCAATAAAAATCCCAACAATTGAAATTATGGAGTTTTTAAATTCAACATGCAATTTTTTTATACCACCACGCCGGCGCACGCCGGCGTAGCCGCCGCCGCCGACAAATTTGACGGCGTATACCTCTACATTGTATACCTTACAGTGACTTTTGATAACGAGTGCGCTTGATATGGTGTATGCAAAATTAACACTAAATACGAGCATGCTTAAGGTTTATATTATACGGCCGGACTTGAAAATTTTACTTGGATGTAGGTAGTAATTGCAAAAATAAAGTGGTAGATTTAAGTAAAAAGTGGTATATTTTTGTTCAATTCTCTAAAGTCTGCATTTATTAAACAAAGGGTATCATTTTATAAGACGCCAAATTTTCATAAAGATTGTCGAGTTTGGTTTCTAAAGACGCGTCTAATCCCAAAGAGGAAATTAAACATTCTATTTCTGTGAGAAGATATTTGCTAATTAAAAGTTGCAACTTTTCATGTGGTGGTGGTAATATCAGATATCTACACATAAAAATTATGGATTCCGACACCGTTTTGCACCGCTTTTGGCCATGTTTTAGTTTTTTGCAAATATTTTTGCACAAACATACAATTTTTAATTTTATTTATCAAGACGCATCTTTTGACTAATATGCAGTCAGCTTGCTCTTTTTGTGAGCAATTTAAGTTTTATAGAGCTATAAAATATAAAATATATAGAAGTACTAGTAGACACCCAAAATAGGTGGTCTTGTCATCAACCGCAACGCACAGGGAGGCAATTTTGAAAAAAAAAAAGATAAATTTCGCGCTGAAGGTCGTAATTTTCAAGCTTTTCGAAATTAACTTCTTAGGCGGCGATATGAAGTTTTGATTGAGAGTAAAATTTGAGAAAATGGATGACGATGAAACGGAAGTTTTGGCACGGAAATAGAAATTGTAGCCGAATTTCAGGCGTATGTTGCAGACTTTCAGGCGTAGGCATTTTTCTTATTATTTGGCATTATAGATAGTATGATTCATTCCAAGATTATATGCGTGGGTGTTGCCACTTGGGGCAGTTCACAGGGTTGCCACCTATCTCAATTTTTTTTTAAATATTGAGCAAGATCTGCCAATATGTGTATCAAATGAAAGGTATTATCGACCGTATTCCAAATATTTAAATCTCAAGCAGGGTTGCCACCTAACCGCATTTTATTTATTTTTATTGATATCTCGGGAACCACTTGACCGATGTGGATAAAATTCCTCATTATAGATAGTATGTTTCATTCTATGATTATATGCGTGGGTGTTGCCACTTGGGGCGGTTCACAGGGTTGCCATCTATCTAATTTTTTTTTAAATATTGAGCAAGATATGCCAATATGGGTATCAAATGAAAAGTATTTTCGACCGTATTCCAAATATGTAAATCTCAAGCAGGGTTGCCACCTGACCACATTTTATTTATTTTTATTGATATCTCGGAAGCGCTTGACCGATGTGGATAAAGTTTGGCATTATAGATAGGATGATTTATTCTAAGATTATATGCATGGGTGTTGCCACTTGGGGCAAAGTACCTACTGAAATAAAAGCAGCGCACTATAAGTTGGAAGAGAATAGTGTCCGACCGAATATTCGGCCAAGTTTCGGTATTCGGCCAATTCGGCTACGGCTTCGGCCTACGGCTCAAAAGGCCGTATAATCGAGGCCGAATAAAAAATATGTTTAATAACAAAAAAATTTACTGAATTTTACGAGTTTTTGATTTATTATAAGCGACAAAAAATCGCAACTTCCAGTAATATTTTTGTGTTATTGAACAGGCCTAAGATTTCGAACGATAACTTACGCGAAATTATTCAATATCGCCACCTTAATTATACAAAATTCGTTTAAAGTGTCATCACTTTCGGTTACTTGAGTTCAGACTGTAGTCAGCTGTTTTTTCTTAGTGCATCTCTAGAAACTTCAACATATTTTTTTAAACTTTTTTTTTTTTTAATGAATATGGTGGTAAATTTTTTTATTTTGGTTTAACAGAATTGACAACTGCAATATTTTGTTTTTGTAGGAGTTTTTCCTTCAAAAAAATGGTAACAAGCGTATTAACCCTTTTCCACACAAGCACAGTTTTTGTGTCCCATACAATTGTTTTACTGAAAAATTAGATTGCATTTGGTCAGGCCAAAAAATGATTAATACCGCGAAATATGCTAGCCCAAACAGTAACGGAGTAATTTTGGCTCCTTTGGAATCTACCTCTTTTCGGAACTTTGCGTTATAAAAATGGCGATTTCCGTCGATTGCATCATAAGTAAAGTAGAGAATGAACGTTCGCTTGAAGCTACCGTAACTAGCAGTGAGAAAGCAATGTGTTTGGCTGTAAAAATGTATATCACAAACGTTCAAAGCTTCAATAAAGGTTTTCGGCCGATTTTCTGCAGATACATATGTTCGAACAGAACCTATAATAAGTAACTGGTCACAATTTTTCATGTTCGAATGTATTAATAAATATTACCTTCTCCACATCTTCAACTCTGACTTAAACTCTTCGGTCGAGTCAGTGACTTCATTCGGCCACTCTTTGAAGGAATTGTACCTGTTGAACGGCTTTTGAAGATGGATATCGTCCTGACTAAAAAATGAGGAGAAGAGCTGGCTGGAAAAATTGTAACAGCTCTTCAGTCGATGGGAATTTCCATAAAAAACATTGTTTTCCAATCTGTTCTCCCCAGCGGGTTAGGGGGCTTAGAATATACCCGCGGTAGGTATGCCTGTCGTAAAAGGCGACTAAAATCCACATGGCATTAGGAATATGCAACGGATTTCAAGGTCTTGGCTGTGTGACATTTAGCTTGTAGTGCTTGCGTGTCACAGTGCTGGCAGCATTGTGGCCCCACCTTCAGGTAAGTGTGGCACGGTAACGACTATGCCGATATGCATATTCCTTTTGCTAATTCGTGCTTCGGGTTGTGCGCTGGGTTTGGGACCCGCAACGTAAAACAAGTCCCCAATGAAAGTCAACAGCTTTGTTGGCAGGTAAAACCGTTCAGACGGATAATGCCATTTAAGTTAGTTTCCAATCTTATGATTTTGCAAAAAACATGTTTGGAAAGTTTAAAGGCACGCAGCAAAAATTAGCGGAAAAATGTGAAAAACGTATTCCCTATATTCCATGTCATGCTCATAGAATCAACATATTTGTTGAAGCTTCATGCAATGCAAGCTGTTTGATTAAAGAATTTTTTAATGTTTTAGAAGCTTTGTATGTTTTTTTTTTCTGGAAGTACGAAACGTTTCTTGAGTTTGCGTGAAGAGTTAGGTAATATTGAAAATTCATTGCAGTTGAAGAATTTGTTAAAAACGCGATGGACTGCTCGGGCAGAAACAGTCAAAGCTGTATGGATTTCTTTCGAAGGCATCATTCATGCTCTTGAAACTATAAAGAAAGATTCCGAAAATTTTGACAGCAATTCACGTACACAAGCTTCAGGCTTGTTAAAAAAAATTTTGGACTTCGATTTTATAAGCTCTTTATTTTTTTGCAAAAATATAATGTTCAAAGTTAAAAATTTTACAGAAAATTTGGAAGCTGAAGAACTTAACATCATCGATGCTTTATTGTTGATTCAAAGCACATCAGAGTCATATCAGCAAATGAACGATGATATTCAAATAAACGATTTGATTGCGAGCTCGGTTTCCTTTGCTCGGAAGTGGGAGATAAGACCCGAAAACGACTTTTCAAAGCATCACAGAACGCGACGAGTGCCAAAAAAAATTGACGAAACATTTTATAGAAAAGAATTCAAAATTGTTCAAGTTTTTACAAGTTGCATCCAAGAAAAGTTACAAGAAAGTTTGTCAACTTTCAAACCCATTCAGGAAATGTTTAGAATTCCACTAGACAAAAATAATGTTATTATTGAACTCTATTGTACAATTGGAACCCGAATTTTTGTGAGTTACAAATTCTTTTTGACTCATGTCAAAGTTCTAAATCATTCGAAGATATTTTCACGGTAGCATTCAAGTTAAAACGAGTTACTCCCTTAGCATATAAACTGGTTCGTTATATTTTGACTGCTCCTGTCACGTCAGCATCGTGTGAACCTTCCTTCAGTAAATTGAAAATAGTTTTCGACCATTTGCGCACAACAATGGGAGATGATCGTTTAAATTCGTTGATGTTGCTCACAGAGCCAAAAATGCCTAATAAAATTAATAAGATTGTCTTCATGAGCGGGTTTTGGGCTGAGGGGTAGTCGAAACGACGGAAACGAAAAAAAAACTATACCTACGCAAATCTATTTGGTTTAATGAGGAAATTCTTATTGATATTATTAACTGCAATTTCTTCTTATTTCTTTTCGATTTCTTTTTATATGTGTTATTAATAAGAAAATCTTTTCAAGATTTTCTTAAAAATATGAAAAAAATATGAAAAAGAGAAAACTTCTTATTTTAATAAGATGATCTTAGGGTCCCTAACAAGAAGATTTGACTTATTAATATTTTCAAAGGGAAATCTTGCATCATCATCAGCAGACATCATGTAGAACAATTATACGCTGGGAAGCAGAAATACCCGATGGCTCGATGGTAAGCACCTGTGTTCAGCATTCAATATGTGGTAAGTTCGATTCGCGGTGCAGGCAATATGGCAAGTGTGGAAGGCAATGTAAGGAAGAGTGCGGTGAGATGGCTTGAAGGAAATATAAAAAGGCAACATAAGAAGAGGTAAAGGCAATACAAGAGAAATCTAAAACTGAATCGTAACTGGATAATCTGAAGTTCTCGGAGACAATATAAGAAATATAATTTTTATTTTTTTTATTTGAAATATTAAATAGAACATCTTCTCAATAATATGTGATTTCATTTTGAAAACATTAATAAGTCGAATCTTCTTGTTAGGAACCCTAAGAAATCAATTCATTTTCTGCAAGATTTCTCTTTGAAAACATTAATAAGTCAAATCTTCTTGTTAGGAACCCTAAGAAATCAATTCGTTTTCTGCAAGATCTCTCTTTGAAAACATTAATAAGTAAAATCTTCTTGTTAGGAACCCTAAGAAATCAATTCGTGTTCTGCAAGATTTCTCTTTGAAAACATTAATAAGTCAAATCTTCTTGTTAGGAACCCTAAGATCATCTTATTAATACATACAATTATGCGGAAATCAGTTAAGAAGTCAAATCTTCTTGTTAGGAACCCTAAGAAATCGGTTTGTTTTTTGCAAGATTTCCCTTTGTAAACATTAATAAGATTTTCTCTTCAAATTGAAAAAGAACTTCTTCTTGAAGAAAATCTATAGAGATATCATATGACTTTTCTTCTATTTTATTAGGCATTGTTGACTCTGTGCTCTTCTCTTCAAAAGATAAAGTAGATGAAATTTACGTTTGTGAAGTTGTTCAAAAATGGTCCTTACTAAAACATCGCAGAGTCAAAATTTGAATTTAATTCTTCCATTTTTCTCAAAAAAAAGTTTCTTTGTAAAATTATTTTGATTTTTGTGAAAAGGGTATCTTTTATTATATTATAAGCTTTTATTTAGTTTCACCCGACGGCTGTCTGTTATCAAATCTTGCAAGCTAAATTTGATACACTTCCCGGTGTCCGATTGATTTGAAATTCTGCACCCATGTATAACCCTGATGACAATGCAATATTATAAAAAAAAATTTCGATAGGTGGCGCGTGGGTCGCTATATTTTCAAAATTCGCATTTATGGTCCGATTTAGCTGAAATTGGTAACATGTATTACTACCATGAAAAGAAATATTTTTGTAAAAAAAAATTCCGCTAGGTGGGGCTGAGATAGCGGTAATAAAAACTCAAAATCGTAATTATGGACCGATTTGGCTGATATTTTACGTGTGTGTTACTTAATTAATTTCTAAATGTTAAAAAAAAACTGGACCCGCTAGGTGGCGCGTGAGTCGCTTTATTTGAGAATTACGAAGGTCTGTTTATCTTGAAATTTTCATCATCGCTTAGTTTTATACCCCAATGCACTATAATAAAAAAATAATTCCGATAGGTGGCGCATGGGTAGAGATATTTGAAAAATTTAATTTACAGAGATTTTGCTTTCGATTTTGAACTAACTCCCCGTTGAGCTGGGGTTTTGAAATTTTCACCATCGATCAGGTTTTACTGACAATGCATTATACAAAAAAAAAATCTAAAATATTGCTTTATTTGCAAAGATCCAATCATCACCCAAGTTTAGTCGTTTTCCCTATTGCCATAGAAAGAATATTGGAATTCGCCGCGTGGTGTATTCCAAAAGTACCTTTACTTACCACGCGGCGAATTCCTTTACTCTTATGAGCATTGTCTATTGATATGCAGATGGCGCTGAAGAATGCAACAATCGGCTAATTCCTTCACTCTTTTGAGCAATTATGCATACAAAGTTGGCTCTGCTGATTTTGAATTATTAAATTGAAGAAAAAAGGAAACAGCTAATTATTATTGAAACGCAGTTCTAATTAATTATAAGCTTTTATTTAGTTTCACCTGACGGCTGTCTGTAATCAAATCTTGCAAGCTAAATTTGATACACTTCCCGGTGTCCGATTGATCTGAAATTCTGCACCCATGTATAACCCCGATGACAATGCAATATTATATAAAAAAAATTCGATAGGTGGCGCGTGGGTCGCTATATTTTCAAAATTCGCATTTATGGTCCGATTTAGCTGAATTTCGTAACATGTATTACTACCATGAAAATAAATATTTTTGTAAAAAAAATTCCGCTAGGTGGGGCTGAGATAGCGGTAATAAAAACTCAAAATCGTAATTATGGACCGATTTGGCTGATATTTTACGTGTGTGTTACTTAATTAATTTCTAAATGTTATGTTGGACCCGCTAGGTAGCGCGTGAGTCGCTTTATTTGAGAATTACGAAGGTCTGTTTTCAGTGTCGATTAATTCGTTTTTCAACGAACTTCCCGTTGAGGTAGGATCTTGAAATTTTCTTCATCGTTTAGTTTTCTGCCTCCACGCAAAATAACAAAAAAAATAATTCCGATAGGTGGCGCACGAGTAGAGATATTCGAAAGTTTTCATTCCAGGAAATTTTGCTTTTGATATTGTACTAACTTGCAGTTAAGATGGGATTTTGCAAATTTTCATCATCGTTCAGGCTTCGCTAACAGTAAAGAAAAAAATTAGCTTAATTTCAAAAATCCCATTTATCGTTTAGTTTAGTCTTTATTCCAATATCCCAAAAGTAACTTTATTAACCACGCGGCTTTATTGTAAAAGATTCTATGGTTTCTGTTGCTGCTAGCTGCCGATTGATGTCGCTGCGACATTATTGCCTCTTGTTGATAAACCGAAAGTAACTTTATTAACCACGCGGCTTTATTGTAAAAGATTCTATGGTTTCTGTTGCTGCTAGCAGCCGATTGATGTCGCTGCGACATTATTGCCTCTTGTTGATAAACCGAACTAAAAAGTAAAAAATAAAATTAAAGAAAAAACTTTTTAAAAAATAAGCTTTTATTATTGGTTTATAAAATTAACTAAAAAGTAAAAAATAAATTCACTGTAAAGGAATATAACACTTTAAAAGTTCATTGTAACCTTTAAAGATAATTTGGCTTCTTCGTCTGCCACAAAATAATTCCATATTGTACATAATTATATATTTCTAACATTAAAACTTTACACCTAAATTATTAAATCTTCCAGTTATATCACATTCCTAATTTTATTAATAATAAAAGCGTGTTAAATTTTGGTGGTATAATTAAGAACATTTAGGACCTTCTTTTCTATTTGATGGTATAATTAAGAACATTCAGGACCTTCTTTTCTTTTTATTTCTATTTCCAAGAAAGTTAATAAATGCGTCTACATTTCGACGTGCCATACGAAAAGTAACACTTTCAAAATATTTTCCATAAGATTTCTTTGTAAAAAATTTGAAAATGTTACAAAATCCATGCTCAAGGTGGTAAAATTAAAATATGATCAAACGCATCATTGAGATAACTGGTGATCTGACGAAAGCGTTCTTGCAGGGAATATCAGCTGTTCGCTTTGCTCATTGCATTTCCAAGGCAAATTTTATAATGCTTTGTTTTTGTATTGAATGGTTTGCAATGGAAATATGCTATGCAACGATGCAAAACGAACTGCACCTGATCGTGAACTACCCTGTGGAATTTTCACTGTTTTTAACTTACTTCCAGATTAGTATGGTCCTCCCCTACATACTTTGGCCGCTTCTCTGGTATCAATTCGATATCTGATTCCACTGGTTTTTCTGCATTTGTAATTTTCGGCTTGAGAAATGATGTAATTTTAATAGGTGCCATGTCTATGTCGATCGCGAACACTAAAGATCTGACAATTTTGGTATTTTTATTAATATTACTCGGAACGACAAAATTAAAACCGGGGCTAGCGCATTTCTGCCTACCCTACAAGAAACTGAATGAAAATATTCATCAACTAAGTGCGTCTATTGCAAACTTCGGGGAATTCGGAAAAGTGACCAGCTTCGATAATCATTTTTTTCTTATGAAACTAATTTGATAGAAGTCCGAGCACTGTTTGTCAGTTTTGAAGAAGAATTTTTCAATTTGATTTGTTTAGCTTCATTCATACATATAGAGGGAAGGTACGAGCTACTGGAGTCTATTAGCAGTCCCATCGGCACGTAAAACTTGATAGAAATTACTAAATTTATCGAAATTCATTGAGGTGATTCATTGTGAGGGGTGATAAACATTGAACACGGCCGGTTTTGAAAATAAACGATTCATATGTACGCACATGGTCCATTTCAGTTATTCATTTCATTTTAGGTGGCAAATTTTGGAGATTTTTTTGCACCGAACCGGACCCCTCCCCTGAATCCGTCCCTGCTCACAGCTGCCGAACCACCTTGTGGTACCCGGTGACCGTGGTCGAAATGGATTTTAGTCGTCTCTTGCGACAGGCATTCCACCACGGGCATATTCTAAACCCCTAACCCGCAGGGGTCACGAATCGATTTTAATCGGTTACAGTTTCGTTTTCGGTCTAAAATCCAGTTGAAAAAAGATTAGACCATTCATCTCTTTGGAGCGTAATGGAGTGTGGTTGCTAAGTGACCTTGCTCAATCCCGACTCTTGGGTCCTCGGCAACGTGACCTACCTACGCTCGCAGCAGAAAGAGAGGGAACCCCGGTTTGGCCACTCTGACATACTTGGTTTAAGGGCTCACCGGGGTCTTTTTCGCAGAGTCTGCTCACCACATGGTGCGGCTGCAAGCGGGTGTCTGTCTTGTAGCAAGCGATTCGCTATATATGTAAATGTGTGAATATTTTTTTCAAAATTCCGGAGACGGGTTGTGCGCTGGGTTTGGGACCCGCCACGTAAAAACTTAATTCCAATGAAAATCAAAGAAAAGCCTCGGATGAGACGACCCAGCAAAACAAAACAAGGACTACGAGAAGGATATTAGGGCATGTACCTGGAATGTCCGGACCCTTTCAAGGGATGGTACCGCTGCCCGACTGGTTGATGTCCTCGTAAACGCAAAGGCTGACATCACCGCCCTGCAGGAAATGCGATGGACGGGACAAGGAAAGACGACCATCTTACCTTGTGACGTATACTACAGTGTCCAGGCACGCGGCAAAGGGCGTGGTGTAGGATTCGTGGTGGGAAAGAGACTTCGCCGCCAAGTACTAGCGTTCACTCCTGTGGACGAGCGCGCTGCGATCCGCATCAAGGCGAGGTTTTTCAACATAACATTTATCTGCGCCTATGCGCCGACTGAGGAGACAGGCGACGCAGAGAAGGACTCCTTCTACGATAAACTTGAACAAACTTATGATCGCTGCCCCCAACATGATATCAAAATCGTGCTCGGTGACTTTAATGCTAAGGTGGGCAAGGAAGGAGTCTTTGGTCCTACAGTCGGAAAATATAACCTCACCCAACGGCACTAGGTTGATTGACTTCGCCGCTGCTCGCAATATGGTCATCAGTAGTACTAGGTTCCAGCATAAACGAATACACCAAGCCACCTTCCTGTCCTCTGATCAAACAACAAGAAACCAGATTGATCATTTCACGATTGACGGCAGACATAGCTCCACTGTTCTGAACGTGCGTACCCTGCGTGGTCCCAATATCGACGCATACGCCTCTGTGCAAGGAAGAAAGTGCGCACAGTAACGGAAGGAAAGTTTGACGTCGAGAAGCTGCGCATGATACAGACAGCTGATAATTTCACCACTCGACTCTCACACCTGCTAGCAGAGGGCAATCCTCGACCTAACGGTGGAACCGAGCAATGGAAGCATATCTCTCACTCATTGCGTACCGCCGCTGAGGCCACTATAGGGCTGGAACCCTATCGTGAGGCAATGAAGGAAGAGAGACGCCTTTTCAGAAAAAAAGAAACGTGAGGCCGAAAGGCGTGAGTGTGACGAGCTTGAGATGCTGGCTGACAGGAATGATGGCCGAAAATTTTATGAAAAGATCCGGCGGTTGACGGAAGGTTTTAAACCGGGGCAAGTTCCCCCTATAGCAAATTCCTGCGCACGGGCCTGACATAGGTAATGACGTGCTAACTCGATGGTTGATCTACGGATATGATGCCTCTCATTACCCATCTTCTCCTTTCTCACAAATGGAGGGATGACATGACCCAAAGGCTCCGATGGCTGGGTCATGTCATGCGAAAGGACAAAGAAGCTCCAGCACAGAAGGTTTTTCTATCGACACCCGAATTCGGCAGCAGAGGAAGGGGTAGGCATCAACTGAGATGGAAACAACAAGTGGAAGGTGACTTGAACTCCCTTGGAGTTTCCAATTGGCGTCAGTTATCACTAAAAAGGAATGACTGGCGTGCCTTGATACGAAACGGCCAAAATCGCCTAGGCGGGTAAGCGTCAATAAATGACGCAAGGCAAGATTAGACTTGCCTATGACTAACATGCTGCCAGCCTTCTCATTTTGTGTGCAGCTAATTAGGCACTCTTACCATCAGGAGCGGATTTACATAGGGGCAACATGGGCAGCTGCCCAGGGCGCCGTTTCATTAGGGGCGCCAAGACTAAGACAAGGAAATTTTTTTTTTTTATTTATCAAAAAAAATATTTTTTTTTTTGAATATTACAACTAGAATGAAAGATTTCTTCAATTTTTTACAGAGAAAAAATTAATCAAAGTACATTTCAGAACATTGGTACAGTTCCTAACCTTCGCCCCAGTGGGACTTACATATCGCTCATTTCCTGCATTTGCTCTTTTCAAAATACATAACTTTTCAGGAATGGCAAATTTGAGATTCAACCGCCATATGGTGCGCAAGTAAATGCAACATTTGGATTGTATCTGAAGCTCTTAGTTTTCAACAAATCATAAAGAATGGTTTACTCAACATGAAGTATGATGTAACTAACTATTCTGCAGCATTAACTCAAAAATCAAGTCTTTTCATTTATGCCGGTCTTGCAGCAAATGAGCGATTTGTAAACCAGTGATCGGTACAACAACACCGTCACAATTTGCCATTGTATTGGTGCGCGACCAAACACATGCTTGCCACATTGTTTCATTCGTATTGAAATCTGACCATAAATACGGATTTTGTAGATATAACGACTCCCGCGTCATCTAACGGGAAAAAATGTTTGGAATAAACTGTCAAAATTTGGTAAAAATCCGTTGAGTGGTTTTTGAGCCAATTGGCTACAAAAAACCCCCTACATTTTTGTGTATACCATCTAGTTGTAGTTATCAGGAGATCCAGAGTACCATTCCAGTAAGACACGAAAACGGAAACGTAAATTGAGGACAGATGAATCGGTTCGTGGAGAAGTGACACTGTGCGGAAGAGAAAATTTCAGAGTAAATATCTTCAATATTATTCTAGATAATTTGACTGTGGAATTAGAAGAGAGACGCAAGGCATACGACAAAATCAACAAAAAATTTATGATTATCCTCAAGGCGAGCGAATTGTCTTCTAACGAAGAAATCAGAATGGATCGAAGGCTCTGATATCTACGTTCTCGTCTGATTTGAAACCGACAACTGATGACGAATTCGTCCATTTTTTTGCTTATTGCAAAGAAAATAATAAGTGGATTCATCAAATCTTATAAACATCTTATAAAGCGTGTAAACGTATAAATTTATCAAGTGTGTAAATTAACTGTCAAAATTTGTATGGAACGCAGTTTACACAAATTTGATAAACTTCCGCGTCGATTTTGGTGTGTAAAAGAGTGCGTAAATTTATACAATGCAATGACGACGTTCAAAATGTAATTTTTTTAATGCATTCAATGCACACTGGACAAAAAGAGAAGAATATGCTGAAAATTACTTTTTTAATGAGAATTTCGAAACAAAAAGTTTTTGTTTGACATCAAGTACGCATAAGTTTATCTAGGGCGTTCATCTAACTGAGCTGATAAATGTATAAACTTACTCATTTCGTAAACTTATAAGAGTTGATGAATCCCCTTAATATTAAGACGAAATCTCCACTGAATGTTAGGAAGCTTATTCGGTCTGCCCCTGCGGGTTAGGGGTTTGGAATATGCCCGAGGTAGGCATACCGGTCGTAAGAGGCGACTAACATAGGTTGTTGTTGTTGTTGTACATAGGTAATGACGTGCTACTCGATGGTTGATCTACGGATATGATGCCTCTCACCTCTCATTACCCATCTTCTCCTTCCTCACGGATGGAGGGATGACATGACCTAGAAGGTTCCACTGGTCATACCAAATCGCTACCACGACAGTCGGGCAGTACCGCAGCGTACCGGGGTCGTATCCGGCCAAGGACTGTCAACTTCGGATCACTCCCCAAAACCTTTCGGGAGTGTTTTGCTGTTAACAACAACAACAACAAGCTTATTCGGTCCGATGATTTGAACCAGAGCTGTTAATTTTGATTAGTAATTAGCAATTGATTGATTAGAAGGTTTTTTTAATTAGTAATGATTATTTTAATTGCTTTTAAGAAAAAGCAATTACTAATTGAATACTATTAGAAAAAATCAAAAAAAAAAAAAATCAAAAAAAATTAAAAAATCAAGAAAAAATCAAAAATAATCAAAAAAAAGCCGTTTTGATTACTTTTGATTTTTTTAAATTTTTTTGATTTTTTTAAATTTTTTTTATTTTTTTAAATTTTTTTTTGATTATTTTAAAGTTTTGTTGTTAAAAGTATAAAAATCTATGTATCTTTGTATGCAAATATATACCCCTACTTGCACTTTGGGGCTCATGGATTTCTAGAATGAACCTTGATCCCTAAGTATATGTACATACATATGAGAAAAAATGCCAGGTTTGATGGTTATATTGGTTCGAGTGATGATAACACTAGTTTACAAATAATTAATTTGAAAAAATACCAAGATATTCATGTATATGGGTGAACTGGCACTGAACATATTTTAAAAATTTTTTTTAGGTATCACTTTATTCAAAAATTCGTTTCGCCCAATGTTGCCAAAGCGATGGAGCTAAGCGATACCTCATTCGAAAGAAAATTAAAATACGCTTTAAGCGCAATATTACGAAGATCTAGGAAAAACTGTATTTTTGGCGATTTTTTTGTAACTTTCAACATCTCTACTTTTAATGGAATTGTAAAAGGTCGATGTCTGTGTATTGTAGATATTCAAAAAAATATTCATAGTATTAATCATTACTAAGCCAATAAAGTCCAAAGCAACCGTTTTTAGAATTTTTGTAGGTCTGTCTGTCTATCTATCAGTTTTTCTGTCTCTATGTTTGTGCTCGTATCACTCGAAAACTGCTGCATGGATTTAAATGAAACTTTCACTATTGTATTATTAGACGTCCAACTTAAAAATTAAGACATCGCTTATATCGATAACTCGGCCGGTTTCAGAGTTATCGTCCAATATATCTACGCATATTGTACGAACTCATGTTTGGTCACCCCTGCTCCACGTATTGGTCGATAACTCTGAAACCGGTCGAGTTATCGAAATAAGGGATGTCTTCAATTTTAAGGTGAACTTCTATTAATACAATGGTGAAAGTTTTATCAAACTTGGAATCGTATTTTAATTTCCTTTCGAACGAGGTATCGCTTGCGTCCATCGCTTTTGTATCATTGCCGAAAAGAATTTTTGAATGAAGTGATACCTGAAAAAAACACAAAATTACCGATATCTCGAAAACCTACCCATACAAAAAATTTTAAATATATGTTTTGTGATCGGCATATCAGTGCCAATTCACCCATATGTATAAATGTCCTGGTATTTTTTGGCTGTAAACTAGTGTAATTTGTCCTTTTAAATCTGAGCTTACCCTAAGTATGCTACACAAATTAAAACATAGGCATACCAACTATGTCCAAAAGTGACTTATTAAGCGGTTATTATCCATAGAGAGATGTCCGGGATTAATAAATTTCGTCCACAATGGGCGACGTAGTCATTTATGGGCATTTGACATTTGATTTACTATCGTACAGTTTACTATTAACAAGTTGAAAATTACACCGTTTCATTCCATATTTATCATATTAATATTTTATCATTATTATCATTCCATATTACATATACCTTTTTAAAAATAATAGACTGAATGTGCAAAAGCGCCAGTCTTCTGTTTAGGCTGTAGTTCGACCACTTGATGAGAACTAGGCATATTTATGTGCATGAATACATGCATTTATATAAAAGAACTTCTTGCTTCACTTTTACATTTGTATGTTTGTGCAAGTGAATATTTATGTATGTCCATATTTTTCTACAACAGTACAGGAAAAAAAAAAATAAAAAATAATCAAAAGTAATCAATACTTTTGCTTATTTTTGATTATTTTTGAATTTTTTATTTTTTTTTTGATTTTTCTAATTTTTTTAATTTTTTTAATTTTAATTTTTATTTTTTTTTAATCAATTGAAAAATAATCATTAAAAAGTGTAACTAATTGGTAATCAATCATTAGGTGGCTTCTCAAAAAATAATCAATGAAACTGCTAATCATTATCTACCGATTAGTAATCAATTATTAACAGGTCTGATTTGAACACAATTTTTCCAAACGTTGACATCGCATATCGCATGCTTGCTACCATGGCAATGACTAATTGCAGCGCCGAAAGGTCTTTTTATGCCTTTCATGAACATGAAATGGTATTATAACTTTGGTCCGATGTTTGTAAGTATGAGAACAAGAAGAGATAGACCCATCAATAAGTATACCGAAATGATCAGGATGACGAGATGAGTTGATTTAGCCATGCCCGTCTGTCCGTCTGTCTGTCTGTTTGAACGCAAACTAGTCCCTCAGTTTTTGAGATATTTGGCTGAAATTTTGTATGCGGACACCATTTTCCAATATAGGAATCATTTGTCGGAACCAGCAAGATCGGACCGATATTACGTATAGCTCCCGTACAACCGATTATTCCGATAAACGGATTTTGGGCTATAACTCCTGTAATTAAACACGTAGAAACGTGAAATTTTGGAAGCATCGCTATTTTTATAAGTAAAATATCGATGTTGAAAATCATTGAGATGGGATAAATATTTCACATAGCCCCCTGTTATCGCTGGTCCGGTTTATCCGATTTAACGCGCTTTAACCGCCAGAACTAAAGGCAATAAATTATTTAACAGAACGGTTTAGAACGGTTTATTCAGATTTGATTTGTCCGGCTGACGACCAACGAATATAAAATTAAATTTACAGACAAGAAAAAATATGACAGAACTAAGTCAAATTAAAGAAATGATATGCTAAGTTCATAGATCTAAAAAATATTACAAAGTACAAATTCATTAAAGTACATATCTTATCAACAACATTTCCACCCCCGTGAATCAACTGGATTCACAAATCGCAAGAAACGTCCAAAACGGCCAGCTTAGAAACAGCTCGTCGTTTAACTCCTAAATTTGTTCGTACGTCAACTTGTCGTATTTCACCATCGCGGCCAGGGTAAACTTCCTCCACAACACCACGAGACCATTCCCTTCGTGGCATGTTCGGATCACATAAAAACACCAGATCACCTTTTTTGATAGGATTCCTCCACTGGCACCCCTTAACGCGACGTGTCAATGTAGGCAAATACTCCGATATCCAGCGCTTCCAAAAATGATCGCGGAGTTGACGTGCAATACGCCATTGTTCACGCACTGCGAATGCATCTGTTGAAACTTCATATGCACATGGTATCTGTGCGGTATTAGCCGATCCCAATAGGAAATCGTTTGGCGTTAACGGCTGCTCCTGATTTGCATCTACTGGCAAATGTGTGAGAGGTCGAGAATTAACAACATTTTCCGCCTCAATCAAGAAGCAGTTGAAAGTATGTTCCTTTGGCTTGACTTCTTTCATTGTTTGTTGCAAAACTTTCTCGATCGACTGAACCATACGTCCCCATGCTCCTCCTTCGGCCGGATTGTGAGGCGAATTGAAAAGCCACTCTACACCTCGTTTCGATAACTCACTTTGTATTCGATTGCAGTCGAAAACTTCGTCGAAACGTTTAGCTTCGTTATTGCTGCCGACGAAGTTTTTTCCGTTGTCGGATCGTAGTCGTTGTGGCACTCCTCGGCGATTTATAAAATTTCGAATGACGGTTATACAAGAGTCGGTACTTAAGTCGTGAGCAATTTCTAAATGCACCGCGCGTATGGTAAGGCATGTGAAAAGAGCCACCCATCTCTTTTTTGTACTGCGTCGAACCGTCACGGATACAGGACCGAAATAGTCGAGGCCTGTGTATGTGAACGGCCTGACATATGGCGTCAATCTGTCTATCGGAAGTGGACCCATAAGCGGATTGATCGAGACGGCTTTTCGGATTCGACATACTTGGCAATTGGCTATAACGCTTCGAAGAAGTGTTCTCAAACGTGGTACCCAGTAGCTTCGGCGTACGGAACATATGGTCGCTTCTATGTTTTGATGGCCCATTAACATGTGATGATTTAACACAACCAATCTCGTGAATATGTGCGTAGGCGGCAATATTATGGGGTGTCTAACGTCCATTGGTAACCAACTGGCAGCATCGATACGTCCTTGTACTCGCAGGATTCCTTCTTCGGCTATGTATGGTGACAATTGTACCACAGAGCTTTGGTGTGATATATTCTGCCCATTACGAATTTGTTGTATTTCAGTATTGAAAGCCTCATTTTGAACAATTCGGCATACAAAGAGTTTCGCTGCTTCCAGATCACTGGCAGTCAATCCATAGCAGTTACTTAAACTTAGAATTTGGCGTCGACATCTTTTAGTAAACAGGATTACCCAGGCTGTACTTCTTACCAACCTGTTAAGAGACGAAAAACGATTAAAACTTATTAAGTCACAAATTACGATTCTCAAAGTGAATTGCGATCGTATCTCTTCATCTGGTTCATCGAGTTTCATGGCAGAAATATCTTCGGCTGGCCAGGAATTCTCAGGCTGGCGCAGGAAAATCGGACCATTAACCCAACGGCTTGTCTCGGAGAACTCTACTTTGTTGTTGGAACGTGTAGCTTTGCCAATTGGATACTTTTATGGAGGCAAGAATCTCTGAGATCCTATGTTGCACGAATGGTTTGTATTTTCGGTGTTTACTTCGTATCCAATTTAAGACGGTTTTTGAATCACTCCAAAGAACACACTTGCCGATGGTTACACTGTGCTCTTCGATCACGGGTTGCATAAGTCGTGTTCCCAAAATAGCGGCTTGGAGCTCTAGTCGCGGCACCGTTAGGGTCTTTAGTGGTGCGCACTTGGATTTAGCGCTGACAAAACTTACTCCTACTTCTTCCCGGGCGTTTGTGTACCTCCAATAGGCAACAGCAGCAAACACGTTTTCACTTGCATCCACGAAAATATGCAATTGTATTTCTTGAGGCTTAACTCCATGAAAATAGTAGCAAGGAATTGCATATTCGCCAACTGAAAGAAGTTGCTTACGCCATCTTTCCCCCAACTCGGCAACGAAGTCGGGCAGCGGCTCGTCCCAGCAGGCTTCTTGACCCCACGCCTCACGCATGAGAAGCTTTGCTCCAATTATGAAATGTGCGAGAAATCCCAGTGGGTCAAAAACTGACATGACCACACTTAGTAGTTCCCTCTTGGTAGGCCGTCTCTTACCTTCAAGTATGACCTCACTGACATTGTGGAACTTCAAGTTGAATTTAAAACAATTTAAATTTGGCTGCCAATTCAGACCCAGCACCTTTTCGAATGCTAGACCTTCCTTCTTCACGAGAATTTTTGTGACATCGACGCCATCGAAAGCAGCGAGAGCTTCTGATGAGCTAGACGTGAAGTTACGGAGCTCGAAACCGGCATCCATGTGTATGGACTTCACTTTGCTTGAAACTGCGATAGCTGTTTCTATCGTGTCAAAACTGTCAACGAAATCATCAACGTAATGGTGCTCCAAAATGGCTTTAACTGCACGGTCTGTGCATGGATTTTCGTTGCGATGTTCCAAGGCGTTTCGAATTTTGACGTAATGCGCGACACATGGCGAGCACGCCGCTCCAAACGTCATCACACACATTTCATATGTGTCTGCTTGTCTATTAAGGTCACCATCTCTCCACAGGAACTTCTGGGATTGTCTGTCTTCTGGACGTACCAACACCTGATGAAACATTTCCTTAATATCACCGCATACGCCCACCGCTCCTTCACGGAAATGGAAAAGGATTGATGGTAATGGTCTGTAATCTTGAGGACCTTTCAGCTAACAGTGATTTATCGAAACACCTTTAACTTCAGCGGCAGCGTCAAAAACAATTCTCAATTTATTAGGTTTGTTAGGGTTCGTCACTGGAAAGTGTGGTAGATACCAGGTGCGCGACGTTGGGAGATTGTCTTCTGGATGTTCAAGCTTACGTGCATAACCTTTTTCGACGTAAGATTCAATCATGAGTTTGTATACGACGGCCAAGCTAGGTTCGCGGTTCATTCGTTTCTCCACACTTAATAGTCTCCTTAATGCCATGTCATAACTGTCTGGCAGATGCATGTGGTCCTCTTTCCACAGCAGAGCCGTTTCGAATCTTGCACCAACACGGCGGGTCGTAGACTCCAAAATGTTCCTTGCGCGTATATCTTCGTCACTTTCAATACGCTTCACAGCTCTCACTCCGAAACTTTCAGTGTCGAAGAAGTCGGCTACCATGTTGTGGAGATCTTCATCAGTCTTGCTGTTCATCAAAAGGCATATAGATGGCTTAGGTAAAGTGTATTTTGATGGCCCAAAAACTACCCAACCCAATTCTGTATTGGCAGCATACGGACCATTCTTACGCATCGCAAACGTTTGGGAAGCAATACCCAAGTGACAATTGTCAATTCCTATAAGTAGTCTCGGCACTATACTGGATTGTGGCTGCACTGGTAACTGACGAAATTGTTCTTCATCGCAGAAAAGGTCGGAACGGCTAAGACTTTGTGATAGCAATTTACGATTCTTGACAACGTACACATTTTTCATTTTGTGTTTCTTTGACATACCTGCACCGCTGACACAAACGTCAGCCAAAGTAGTTGGTTCCTGCACCGCATGACCACCGAACCACTGGACGTTTAGGTGGTGGGGTTGTCCGCGCAAATTCAATTCTTCAGCTAGGGTGTTGTCAATCATGGTTATGGATGAGCCTTCATCCAACAGAGCGTACGTGTCTACATTTTGTTGCTTACCGTATACTGTCACTGGGAGAATACGGAACAGCAGTTTACCTTCTCTCGAATCGGCGGCATAACTAAGCACTGAGGCGTCTGGATCATTACCTTGTGTAGGCGGCGATGGCTGAGATGATTTGGATCGAATGAAGTTCTTTGACGTCGATGATGATTGAACTGGCGCATTTACCGACTGGGTTTCGTGAAGCAATTTGTTATGCATGCGTTTACATCCGTCGATGCCACAAACCTTCCGTAGTCTGCATTCTCGAGAGGAATGACCTGCATTAAGGCATGCGAAACATAGGTGATATGATTTTACTTCAGCCCACCTGTTATCAACTGTCGCGTCGAGAAGCCGTTTACACTCGTACGGTTTGTGCTGACCTTGGCAAATTGGACATTTGTTTGGTTGTTGCTTTTTGTCTACTTGTAGTAGCACTCGACATTTCGTGTCACGTCCGGTAAACTGGCTTTCATCCTGAATAGAGCAAATGACATCGGCAAGTGATGATAACCAATCACTGAAATGTGCTGTTGTAGCTCGTGGCTGTACGGTGACTGCATACCGGCCCTATTCGATGCGCTTACTCATCGGTAGTTTCGAAACTAAGTCATCGAGCAACATCGGGTTGGCTAAGTGATGGTCGGCGTTTGCGGATTGTTAAAAGGCGCAAATATTTTTCACCTTTGTTGCGAAAGGCACGAGCTTACCCAAGGCTGTCTCCAAGATCGGCCCGATCTCCTTCACTTGTTGCAGTTGACTTCGTATAAGCTGCTCCGGACGTCCAAATCGACTCTTGAGTTGATTTATAATGTAATCAACGTTGTTGGGGTGAATAAGAAGAGATTCAACCATCTCGCGTGCGTCACTCTTGAGGCACTTTTGTAGCCGCTGATTGTTATCGAAGTTGGAGTAACCATACCTTAACGTTGACTCGACAAAAGCTGTATGAAATACCGGCCATTCTTCTGGACGGCCGCCAAACTGTGGCAAATCTAATAACTTCCGCGGCATGTATGCGGAAGATGATGCGGTTGGCGCTGTATACAATTGTTTATTGATATTAGGCGACGACATAGATACATTGGACGAATATGTCGTGTTTAGATTGTTAGCTGACGATACTAAACGAAAGGCATTAGGTTGCGAGTAAACGTCATAACGAGGTTCGGAATATAGTTGGCCTTGAGTTGTTGGCATTGAACTTATGCCATGAAATGCATCGGCATATAGATGACGTTGAGTTATTGGCTGTGAGTTGACATCGTAACGAACCCCAGGATAGAGTTGGCTTGTAATGCTATGTGCACTTGAAATCGGAGCTGGCGTTGACTGCGGCATCGCTGGCTGCGACACGGCTACAGCGCTGCTGGCATGTGTGGCTGTAAAACTGGCGCTACGTAATAGTTCTGTTCTGAGGGTTTCGTTTTGGATGTCACGCTCCCTTAATTGCATTTGAGTGGCTCTCAAATTGCTTTCTAACAAAGCTAAACGTTGCTCCATGGCGTTGAAATCGAATACTGAATGGGCCGGCGGATCCATTATGTTGTTTCTAGATGCTTCGGTGGCGCTAGCATCAGTGGCTAAATTTGTGGTTATTCCACTATCGGCATCAGACTCATTTCCGGCTGGCTAATGCTCGTAACACTGGAAGATTCCTCAGTAATTGGTCCTAAAATGATGTTTTCCATACTATTTTGGCTGGTTGTGGTTGGCAAATTATTGCTTAGTCGGGGGCTCCTACGTGGTGGAGTGCGAAATAACATTTGCGGAGATAGACGGGCGGCGGAAATAACTTTCTCCACAAACGGCAAATTTTTCACGACGAATATCTGAATAAAAATTGTTATCGCTGGTCCGGTTTATCCGATTTAACGCATTTTAACCGCCAGAACTAAAGGCAATAAATTATTTAACAGAACGGTTTAGAACGGTTTATTCAGAAATTGTTATCGCTGGTCCGGTTTATCCGATTTAACGCGTTTTAACCGCCAGAACTAAAGGCAATAAATTATTTAACAGAACGGTTTATTCAGATTTGATTTGTCCGGCTGACGACCAACGAATATAAAATTAAATTCACAGACAAGAAAAAATATGACAGAACTAAGTCAAATTAAAGAAATGATATGCTAAGTTCATAGATCTAAAAAATATTACAAAGTACAAATTCATTAAAGTACATATCTTATCAACAACACCCCCATACAATCGATTGTTCCGATAAACGGATTGTGGGCTATAACTCCTGTAATTAAAAAGGAAGGAACGTGAAATTTTGTAAGTATTGCTATTTTTATATATGAAATATCGATGTTGAAAATCATTGAGATGGGATATATATTTCACATAGCTCCCATACAATCGATTATTCCGATAAACGGATTTTGGCCTATAACTCCTGTAATTAAACACGTAGGAACGTGAAATTTTGTAAGTATCGCTATTTTTATATGTGAAATAGCGATGTTGAAAATCATCGAGATGGGATAAATATTTCACATAGCCCCCATACAATCGGTTGTTTCGATAAACAGATTTTGGTAGATAACTCCTGTAATTAAAGAGGTAAATGTGAAATTCTGTAAGTATTGCTATTTTTATATGTGAAATATTGATGCTGAAAATCATTGAGATCGGATAAATATTCCACATAGCTCCCATACAATCGATTGTTCCGATAAACCGATTTTGGGCTCTAACTCCTGTAATTAAACACGTAGGAACGTGAAATTTTGGAAGTATCGCTTTTTTATATGCGAAATATCGGTGTTGAAAATCATCGAGATGGGATAAATATTTCACACAGCCCCTATACAGTAGATTGTTCCGATAAACGGATTTTGGTAGATAACTCATGTAATTATATAGGTAGGAACGTGGAATTTCGTAACTATTGCTATTTTAGAATGTGGAATGTCGATGTTAAAATTCAATGAGCGATAGTTCCGATAATTTCGGTATGAACGGAAGTTAAATTCACACAGGCTGTACTGGGATCAAACAGTGAAAATCGTAACGCTTTTTCGTGAAAGGTATTTAGCCTTCGGCACAGCCGAAGACAGCTTTCCTTACTTGTTCTTGTTTGAAAAGGATACAAAATTACCTTCGCTCCAAAATGACTGAAGATCGACTCAACAGTTTAGCACTGCTTTGTATTGAATCTCTCTTTGATATTCTTTTCTCTTTGAATTTTGAACATTTCATTGCAGATTTTGCCTCCCAAAAAGTAAGAGGCAAGTGTTTTTGAATAATCTTTTCCATATGGCTATGTTATTAGTTTTTTGACAATCTATAAGTTTCTTGAAACTAAAAATATTTTGTGATACGCTTCATTATATATATGTAAATAAAAATGAAATAAATATTCTCTCTAAGAAAACTCGAATCAAATTTTGTATTCCGTAAAATATCCCACACAGCATTTGAATGAATGAATTTAGAAAATATCTTAACCTGAATACATTTTGATTACTTTCAGTGACGAAATACTGAGTTATCATCAAAATGAACAGGAGGGATAATCAAATATGATTCCATTTGATGATCAAAAACTCATAATCATTTTTCAGTCACCATTATGATTCATTTTTCAATAATTCTTATGATCAAATTTTGATCCAACTTGGAAATCAAATAGGGAAAAGAATCAAATATGTTTACTTTAGGCAAGGACTGAACCGAAACCGTAACCGTAACCGATTAAAACCGATTCATTTTTCAAAACCGAAACCGAAACCGTTATTTTTTTCTGAAAAAGAACGAAACTGAAAACGTTTCAAAAGCCGGAACCGGTTCCGGTTTTGAATTTTTTTGTGGACACGTATTTTATTTTAAAAGAGGCTACCCTGAAGAAGATGATTAAGCAAGACACTTTTTGACCTCAATATAAAAATTTCGAAAGAATTGAACTATAGCGGAATGAAGCCATCGAAAATTTACGACATTCGAAAAAAAATGTTTAGTGACCGCCTCAGAGAGCATCATCATATTAACGTTCCATTTTAACATTTTTCTTATATAAAAAGTAGAGTTAATTTTTTAAACTTATCGGTCAAAAGTCCACCAAATTTTCAAAGATTTTTAAATTAATGACCACTAACTTATAACATACATACTTATATTGAAGAAAATTTTTTTCCATAAATAGCAGAAGTAATATTTATTACTATATATTGGAGAAAATTCCTCATGAAAACCGGAGTAAAGTTATAAAAATTCAGACTTATTTTGCATTTAGGTACATATTTGAGTTTTGTAGTAGCACAGTTTTGGTTGGTGTTTTTATTTGGAAACCGAAACCGGAACGAAACCGTAACCGTAACCGAAATAAATGTTGAAGAACGAAACCGGAACCGAAACCGAAACACGTTACAAAACCGTAACCGAAACCGGAACTTTATTTTAATCGGTTTCATACCTTGACTTTAGGTGAACAAAAACTGATAATAGTTTTTCAAGAAATTGTTGAATACTTTGATTATTTTTGGTGAATCAAAATCAATTTTCTACCCATGGTATAAAAATTCAGAAGGTAGTTTTACTTCAAATTTTTTGACGGCTATTGAATTTTTCTGAAGTTTTTTTTTATTGCATTTTACGTAAACATTTTGGAGAAAAATTGCCATATTGATAAGATTTTATTTTGTGAGTTTTGGAAAATTAGTTTGGGACTTTTTTTTATTCCGCAAAAACATCATAAAAGAGTTTCGAATTTTAATTTTTCTGAAAGAAGACTGCTAGACTTCTACACAAACTGTTAATTTTAAATAAGTGGTACGAAAGCAAGTTTTTTGTGGCTTCATGTATGTAATTGTGTTGTAAATTTTCAATTTTCGTTTTTACTTATTACGAAGACATCGTCCTTCTTAGTAGTAGCATCAACTGCAGTAAGCTCCGGAAATAGAACCTTCTGGCAGTGGCGTGCCTACGTGTATCAATCAAGGCAAGCCCCAGTCTTTATAACCCCAACGAAAGCACATACTGCTGACAGAGAACATTTCAGGCAAAGAAGAGTTCAGGATATTTATCGACTTTTGCAGACGGGGAAAAACTTAAACTTTTAGGTTCCGCTAATAGGCACGTTATTGTTTGCAGATTTTTTAAGCTTTTCCAATCCAGCGAAACGTTTTATTCGCACTATTTCCCATTTAGATACATTGCAGAAGATAAGAAGCCTTAAAAACCTTTTTTATATTTTATAGTGCCTGCAAATAAAAAAAATTACAGCACCTACCACTATTGAATTCTTTTTTTCTACTTTAAAATATGCGCCAATAATTTTTGAGTAGAGCGCTTTGCACGTCAAAATTGTAGATGCATACATAAACAAATTTCATTTTCGTTTTATCTTAACCCAATAAACACAACGGATTCGCCTCGGATCCGAGCTCGCTTCTCTTTAAATATCGTTGCGGTGATACCTGCTTCGCGGCGATAGGGCGGCGAATCCGAATTCTCAGGCGAGTCACTTATCATAGGCGAATCGAGATTTTAGCTCTTTCTCGGATCGTGGCGATTCGAGATTTGAGCTCATAGGCGAATCGAGATTATAGCTCTTTCTAAGATCGTGGGCGATTCGAGATTTTAGTTCATAGGCGAATCGAGATGAAATAAATATACATACTTGTTTGAAAATTATAATGTTTGGTTTTTTTCTGATACTTCACTGAAAGGGACATAAGTCTACGGGATTGTATACTCAGCCTATAGTAACACCTTTAAAAAAAAATGGCTTTAATCGGCTTTTCGATTTGGCCGGTGCGCAACAAGCGACGCCAGTCTTGCCGATTTCGAGCTAACTGAAATCAATTGGAAACATCAAGACTTCTTTCACTTGACCTTTCCCTGCCATCAAACGCGGCATCCGACCTTTCACAAAACATGACCGAACCAGCGAAGCCGGAGAACTTTCCTCTCGAATATCCCAAGGGCTATCTCATCCTCCCTTGGCACCATCTAAGCTTCCGTACAAGTATGATGAGAGACTTATAATAGAGTGTAATCTTTGTTCGTCGGTAGAGCATTTTACTACTCAATTCTAGCCCAAAGTTGTTGGCATGAGTGATCTCCTCGGGTATCTAAGCTGAATTAATTTTTGCTTCAAAGTTTCAAATTTGGCTGCCAAGATGCGTGTGTGCCCGGCAGGTCTTTGGTGACAGCAGGCATGGCAGAGGCGGGAGAAGTAACGTCGTGCTTGTTAAAAGACCATACAAAACTTCCATAACGCAACGCTTAAGTTGAGTCCGAGGAAATAATTTTTAGCGAGCTCGCCTTGAATTCGAGACGAGTCCAAAAATTACACTCGCGAAAACCTTTCTTTCGCTAACTTGCCCCGAATTCGACACGAGTCCGAGAAAGTACCTTCGAGAAAATCTACATTCGGCGAATTCGCCTCGAATTCGAGACGAGTCCTAAAATTACACTCGTGAAAACCTACATTCGGCGAACTCGACCCGAATTCGAGACATTTGGCATTTATCGCTTATGGGAACACCAGCCAGAAGCTGGCTTCAAAGCATTGTATACCTTATAATAATTAATACACACGCACTGCATATTCCCCATAAGCACAGAAAAATATTTTCTCAAACATTTGGTAAATAATGAGGGTCAATAATGTACCACGATTTGGACAAAATTTATTTTAGGGAATGGTAGAGGGGGTCGTATGTATAAAAACTGTGAAGGTAGAAACTGCTGGACATTTAGGGTATAATTTTTATATTTAGTTATACCTCAAGTTAATACACATTTAGGAAAAAAGTTTACCTGCTACTGCTAGTTTATCACTAAATCGAAAATTAATTGATATTAATTTCAAAAAGTGAGAATTGACGTTGAAGGTTTCATCTCAAATGCGGCTCAGATTCATATCAAACAAAATGGCTTATTGGGATTCATACTATTCTTTCATTCCATTTCATTTGGAGTCACTCAGCCAGTGCCTCCCACTCAAATTCCTAAGAAGAAGAAAAGAAGTTGCCAAACTATAGTAAGGATAAAAAATGCTTCAAAGTTTCATATAAAATTACTTCCAAATTAAAAAAAAAAAAAAAAAAAGCCAATAAGTAAAAGCGAGATGACCATCATTGCCTAGGCGGTTTAAGGCTGTTTTAAGTAAGTAAGTAAGAGATGGCCATCACGCACTGAAATAATTTTATGTAAATGAGCTATCAGCCGACAGGTGGCAGGAAAAGCTGTAGGTATGTTTTTATGCTATTAAGGCACGTCACTGACTTATGGAGAGCATTATTTGTGACTAAAAATGGCGGAACCACAAAAAAGCGACCAGGAAATCGACCCGTGTAAATCAGCCTTAGGGGCCGTTCAAATATTACGTCAGCAGATTTTTTACCATTATTTATTTAAGTTTTGAATAATGCACATCAGTTCATTAGCACGACGAGCAGCGACTCTTAAGGCCTCTTGCACGAAGGCAAGTTATTTTTTTAACTCAGAGTTAATCTTTGTCAAAAACGTATGAGTTTAACCTCTCATTTGACATTAACTCTGAGTTAAAAATATAAATTTTCGTTGTGCAAGTGAGCCTTACAGGTCTAACTTTCCTGTCAATATTCTTGTTTACTTTTTTATGGATATTTTCAATGTGACGATTTAGTGACTTGATGGAAGCATGATAAAGACCACACGTTTTGCATGTACGACTTGGTAGTCTCAATTTTACCGCCGGGCAAAAATAATTGTAGGGCAATTGCAGAAAATCTTTGAGTAAGGCACTTAAGCCTAGAGCTAAATTGATTGGAAGATTAAGAAATTGCCCTGCTTCATCTAAAACCAAGTCATCAACTGTTTATTTTACTTTTACAGGTGCTGGAAGAAACCTATTGTCTAGTAACTGGCCTATTTAGCCACTTCTTGGACGACAGCATTCAGTATTTCTACATTTTACAATATGGAGCAAGTATTAGCTTTCACGTACTTGTTTCGAATACCACTTAATGTCTGGGAAATCAGGAAGATCTTATTCACCTGCCCCAACATATTTTTCGGTAACGTCATAGCCATCAATTACCATTGAGCTCCATACATTTCCTGCAAATTCGAAATTAGATTTCTCTAAATATTCATCAATTGAAGCATCATCGCGAATAACGTTCTAAGTTACAAAATGAGAATTTGTCAGGAGAGCAAATAAACGCTAAAGTCATATTTTTTAAATTTATTTCTCTCATCTGATCCCTTAACTTTTTCTTTTATATCTTTCACATTATCAGTTTTACACCTTCCTTATGATCTTCCAGTGCCGTTACGAATCACTTTCGACGCTCCTATGCAAAGAATGTATGTCACTTTAAATTACTCTACTATTTTTAAGTGCATTTTTACAGTTATGGCGTGCAAAATTTTAGAAAATTTGTTATCTGGACAATGCAAGAGAGCAATACAAAATGTTTTATGCAATAAAACCGGCTTAGAAAAAAATTACACTTAGAACGTTATTCGCGATGATGCTTCAATTGTAACGCCACGTTCATCCAAGTGAGACCCAAAATGGTCATGAGGTAATATTAAACCAGCCAGTTCCCGACTAAGAGGAGCCATTCTGCGCTCTACTCTGTTATACGCACTTCTTCCAGGAGCATTGGTAGCTAAAAACAATGCATCTAGGTCATGTCGCTTGAAGCGTTGTATAGCAAACCCTATTACTTTTTCATAACGCGGATTTTCATCTGGGCCTCCATCAACCGTCATGATTACCACTGGTTTTACTAGTCCATGTCAGTTTTAGCTAATGGTCGAAACTCTCCAAGTTCGATTAGCGCCTCCAAATCCCGAGCATGAGTATTAGCAGTAGAAGAACTATGCTTTCCTCTTCGAATAGCGATGTATGTTGGCCTAGAATATCCAACGGCTTGCGGCTGTCCTAGCATACTGGAAGTGATTTTGATACCAGCATACACAGATGATGTTAATTTATGACGCTCAGCGATTACCCAATCATGATCAGGCAATTTGATTATATATTCCATGTGCACGAGAAGAGGTGCTTGCTTATTTGCTGCTGTTACGCCAAAAGGGACTCGAGCTTTATCATCTTGTGATATGAAAAATACTTGATCTGGTCCAGGTATGGATGCGATGCTCTCTAAATAATGGATTGATGTTTCAGCGAAATTGCTATCTAAGTGGCTCTTGTGGTGATCAGTTTGGGCCCGAATGAGCTTAACAGGGACTGTCGATACATGTCTTCGTCCCTCTGTAGTATCAGACTTTCTGGGAATTAAACGAAGATATGTCCCACTACACCGAACCAAAAACGTACATGTTTTTTACGAACAAAGTTTCATAGAAGTTCACGCTGATTTTTTCTTAGAATCTAAGAAAAATAACATATAATTTAAGAAAAAATTCTTTTATATATGAAAAAATACGTTACATTTTATTAACGTCAGAACATCGTTCTTAAAATATAAGAACTGAAATTCATTATTTTTTTGGCTAAATTTGTTCTTAAATGTTACGAATTTGTTCTTAAATTTTAAGAAATTACGTACGTACAATTTTTTCACTATGATTATAAGAACTTTTTCTTATTATTTAGAACTTGTTTCGTAGATTTTAAGAACTATTTCTTATATTTTAGGAAAGTGTCATAGATTGAACCAACATTTTCTCATGGTTCAATTATAAGAAGGTTTGCTCTTCCCTTGACGATTATTATTGACACTCCCAATATGAAAATGTGTACGGGTTTCGTTTGCGAATAAAAAAGTAGGAATGATTTTTTTCTTTCGTCAAGGAAATGGTAGTAGAAAAATCGAAAAAGGAGGATATAAATTGTAATTCAAATAAAAAATTGCAAAGTAAACTAACACATTCGACGGGGCCAAAAAAAAAGTTTTTTTTTTTCAAAATTTATATTGATTTTATTTTTCAGAAAGGTGAAAAAATATTAATGTAAAAATTACAGATCTTAACATTAAATTCTAGAGGTCTATCATCGCTAGTTTAGATTTCACAGACTTTACCTCATATTAAGAGTAAGAACTCAAATTAATTGTCGATTTCCTGGTCGATTTTTTTTTCGCTCCACCGTGTTAATAGTAATTCGACCGATCGGCAATTTGTATTTGATGGTTGAATACAATCGAACGTCAAATCGAATAGGACATCGACTCATGTAAAGCAGTCTTAACCTAAATTTTTACTAAAAGTTCCTTGAAAGGTTTTCAGGTCATAAATATTATCTATCATAAAAAAATTTTTATGACAGCGCCACCTATGTTGTTGTTGTTGTTAACAATGCATTGCCCTGTCTAGAGTGTATGATCATTCCGAAGATCTTCATCAAGCTCTTTAAAAAGGGTTACATTGAAAGTGACAGTCCTTGGCCGAGGTAAAACCCCGGGTGGTTCCACTGCGCAGAGATCCATGGCGATGTAGGGAAGGCAAATTCATGTAAAAAAAGTATTTAGAAAATTAGTTTAAAATAGTAGTAGTTAGAAAAATAGTAGAGGTTGACTTTTGGAAAATTGACGAATTTATCATTAATAACTGACTTTAAAGATTTTTCTTCTGTGATAAGAGTATGTTATTTTCATTCTTAATCATCAGCCAAGTGTGCATGAAAGAGTTGGAGGTAAATTTATTGGAACTGGTTAAATTTGGTTAGTAAAATGGTAATACTATCCCTTTGGCACACTTTTTCCGATAATATTTACGACCTGAAAACCTTTCAAGGAACTTTTAGTAAAAATTTAGGTTAAGACTGCTTTACATGAGTCGATGTCCTATTCGAGTTTACGTTCGATTGTATTCAACCATCAAATACAAGTTGTCGATCGGTCGAATTACTATTAACACGGTGGAGCGAAAAAAAAAAATCGACCAGGAAATCGACAATTATTTTGGGGCTAGAATACTATGCCACTCTGACATACTTGGTTTAAGGGCTCACCGAGGTCTTTTTCGCAGCGTCTGTTCACCACGTGGTGCGCCTGCAAGCGGGTGTCTGTCTTGTAGCAAGCGGCTCGCTATATAAATGTGTGAATATTTTTTTATCAAAATCCCGGAGACGGGTTGTGCGCTGGGTTTGGGACCCGCCACGTAAAAAATTTAGTCCACTGAAAATTTTAATAAAGCCTCGGATGAGAACCCCCTTTAATGTTGACGACCCGGCAAAACGAAATAAGGACTACGAGAAGGATATTAGGGCATGTACCTGGAATGTCCGGACCCTTTCAAGGGATGGTACCGCTGCCCGACTGGTTGATGTCCTCATGAACGCAAAGGCTGACATCACCGCCCTGCAGGAAATGCGATGGACGGGACAAGGAAAGACGACCATCGGACCTTGTGACGTATACTACAGTGGCCAGACACGCGGCAAAGCGCGTGGTGTAGGATTCGTGGTGGGAAAGAGACTTCGCCGCCAAGTATTAGCGTTCACTCCTGTGAGCGAGCGTCTCGCTGCGATCCGCATCAAGGCGAGGTTTTTCAACATAACATTTATCTGCGCCTATGCGCCGACAGAGGAGACGGACGACGCAGAGAAGGACTCCTTCTACGATAAACTTGAACAGACTTATGATCGCTGCCCCCAGCATGATATCAAAATCGTGCTCGGCGACTTTAATGCCAAGGTGGGCAAGGAAGGAGTCTTTGGTCCCACAGTTGGAAAATTCAGTCTCCACGATATAACATCCCCCAACGGCACTAGGTTGATTGACTTCGCCGCTGCTCGCAATATGGTCATCAGTAGTACCAGGTTCCAGCATAAGCGAATACACCAAGCCACATGGCTGTCCCCTGATCAAAGAACTAGAAACCAGATTGATCATGTCTTGATTGACGGCAGACATAGCTCCACCGTTCTGGACGTGCGTACACTGCGTGGTCCCAATATTGACTCTGACCATTATCTTGTCGCAGCCAAGATACGCACACGCCTCTGTGCAACGAAGAAAGTGCGCACAGTAACGGAAGGAAAGTTTGACGTCGAGAAGCTGCGCATGACACAGACAGCTGATAATTTCACAACTCGACTCTCACACCTGCTAGCAGAGGGCAATCCTCGACCTAACGATGTAACCGAGCAATGGAAGCATATCTCTCACTCATTGCGTACCGCCGCTGAGGCCACTATAGGGTTCCAGCGAGCCCGCAAGAACAACTGGTACGATGAGGAATGCAAAACTGCCTCGAAAAAAAAGGACGCTGCCTACAAGGAGACGTTGCGAACGGGCGCAACCCGCAGTGTATGGCAACAATATCGTGAGGCAAAGAAGGAAGAGAGACGCCTTTTCAGAAAAAAGAAAAGTGAGGCCGAAAGGCGTGAGTGTGAGGAGCTTGAGATGCTGGCTGACAGGAATGATGCCCGAAAATTCTATGAAAAGCTCCTGTAAGGACAATAATGGCGACCTGGTAACCGACGTACAAAGTGTACTTAAATTATGGAGGGAGCACTTCTCCTCACTGCTAAATTGCGAGGGAGACGTCGAACCCGATACCCCAATCCCTGACGATGGAAAAGTCGTCCCACCACCTGACTATGATGAAGTGAGGATAGCTATATCCCGGCTCAAAAACAACAAAGCGCCTGGAAAAGACGGACTACCCGCCGAGCTGTTCAAACACGGAGGCGAAGAGCTGGTAAAAAGCATGCATCAGCTCTTATGCAGAATATGGTCAGACGAATGCATGCCTCCGGATTGGAATTTAAGTGTGCTTTGCCCAATCCACAAGAAAGGCGATCCCGCTAACCGCACCAACTACCGCGGAATTAGTCTTCTTAATATCGCATATAAGGTTCTTTCTAGCGTGTTGTGTGAAAGGCTGAAGCCCATCGTAGACAAACTGATTGGACCTTATCAGTGTGGCTTTAGACCTGGTAAGTCTACCATCGACCAGATTTTCACGATACGCCAAATCCTGGAGAAGACCCATGATAAGAGAATCGACACTCACCATCTCTTTGTCGATTTTAAAGCCGCTTTTGACAGCGTAAAAAGGAGTTGCCTGTATGCCGCCATGTCTGAATTTGACTTCCCTGCAAAGCTTATACGGCTTTGCCAAATGACGTTGAGCAATACCAACAGCTCCGTTAGAATCGGGAAGGACCTCTCTGAGCCATTTGAAACCAAACGAGGCTTCAGACAGGGCGACTCCCTTTCGTGCGATTTCTTCAATCTGATGCTGGAGAAGATAATTCGCAGAAGAAGATAATTAGCAGAGCTAAACCGCAATGGTACAATCTTTTACAAGAGCGTGCAATTGCTGGCGTATGCCGATGATATTGATATCATTGGCCTTAACAACCGCGCCGTAAGCGCTGCCTTCTCTGGACTGGATAAGGAAGCGAAAAAAGTGGGTCTTGCCGTGAACGAGGACAAGACGAAGTATTTGCTGTCATCAAAGAAAGAATCGGCGCACCTGCGCCTTGGCAGCCATGTCACTGTTGATAGTTACAAATTTGAAACTGTGAGAGACTTCGTCTATTTGGGAACCAGTATTAACACCGAAAATAATATCAGTCTAGAAATCCAGCGGAGAATCACTCTTGCCAACAAGTGCTACTTTGGACTGAGTAGGCAATTGAGAAGTAAAGTCCTCTCTCGAAGAACAAAGATCACGCTCTATAAGTCTCTCATCATACCTGTCCTGATGTATGGCTCAGATTCATGGACAATGTCAAGAGAAGATGAGATGGCCCTTGGAGTATTTGAGAGAAAAGTTCTCCGGAAGATTTATGGTCCTTCCCGTGATGCCAACGGCGAGTATCGAAGGAAATTTAACGATGAGCTGTACGAGCTCTACGCAGATCTGACCATAGTCCAGCGAATTAAAGCCCAAAGACTCCGCTGGCTGGGCCATGTTATGCGAATGGACAAAGAAGCTCCAGCACAGAAGGTTTTCCTATCGTCGCCTGAATTCGGCAGCAGAGGAAGGGGGAGGCCTCGACTGAGATGGAAACAACAGGTGGAGGATGACTTGAACTCCCTTGGGGTTTCCAATTGGCGTCGGTTATCGCTAAAAAGGAATGACTGGCGTGCTTTGATACGAAACGGCCAAAATCGCTTAGGCGGTTAAGCGCCAATAAATGATGATGATGATACTAGAAAACGGATAGTCGGAGAAAATTTTAGGCTATGCAGCTTTTGAAAGGATTCCGTGTTCTTACTCTTAATATGAGGTAAAGTCTGTGAAATCTAAACTAGCGATGATAGACCTCTAGAATTTAATGTTAATATTTTTTCACCTTTCTGAAAAATAAAATCAATAAAATTTTGAAAAAAAAAACAACTTTTTTTTTGGCCCCGTCGAATGTGTTAGTTTACTTTGCAATTTTTTATTTGAATTACAATTTATATCCTCCTTTTTCGATTTTTCTACTACCATTTCCTTGACGAAAGAAAAAGAAACATTCCTACTTTTTTATTTGCAAACGAAACCCGTACACATTTTCATATTGGGAGTGTCAATAATAAACGTCAAGGGAAGAGCAAACCTTCTTATAATTGAACCATGCACCGAAACCATGTCTTTGTTTAACGACAAACTTGCTGAGGCTTTTTGACAGCATTCATATAAAGGTTGTCTTTAAAATTTTTTTATCATCTTTTTTTTAAATTATTCTTTTTTGTTATTACTTCTTCTTAAAAAAAAAATGAATGGTCACCGTACCGTAAACACTCAGATAGTGGACGAACTCAAGCAGAAAACGTCTAATGACAGGACTGTCCTAGTTGCCCTTAATCTATCTTCAAGCTTTTGACACAGTCAATCACGCGCAGCTGGTTTCCGATTTGGACGCTTCATCACTCACCCCGCTGTCTTAAGGGTTAGTCCGCTAACTATCTGAGTGGTCGTCAATCGTCTGTCGTTTTTAGCAACAAAAAAATCAAAACCACGCAAAATTAAACAAGGGGTGCCTTAGGGTGGGTCCTTTCCCCGCTGTTGTTTAATTCTTATATTTCGAAACTTCCTTCTCCACCAGAGAGGGTCTCGATAGTTCCTTACGCAGACCGACTGCACGATATTGGCAGCTGAAACTTCCGTCGATGAGCTGTGATTAATGGTTACACTGTGACACAAACTGAGGGGTCATCTCTCCGTAATTGATGAAACCAATTGGAGATGAAACTTTAGCCGTCCCATATCAAAACCTCATACTGGGGTTTTGGCCTATAGGTCTGTGTTCTTTGTTATTTTTATTCAAAATTGTTAACCCTGTGTATTAGAAAAGTTGATTAAAACTTAATCAAATGAAACAATTTTAGATGGGTTTTCTTGTATATCGCTATTTTTTGGATCGTGGAACTCATTTTTGACATTAATTTTTACCTAAGTTTTATGACAGGTGGCGCTGTAATACAATTTGTCTTATTTTTTATAGCTTTTCATGCAAATAAAGCAGTTTTAGATTTTTTTTTTTTTTGTATATCGCTTTTTTTGGATCGATCAACTCATTTTTGACATTAATTTTTACCTAAGTCTTACGATAAGTGGCGCTGATTTAGTGTAAAAAGGTAAGTTTACTATTTGCCATTAACTTTAAGTGTGTGCTAAACATTTTTCAATTATTTTACAGATGGACTAGACTTCAAAGACACAAACAACACACTTCAAGACACAAGAACCTTGGAAATCGCAATCCTGGTGGCGCATGGCAGCGCTTATGGTACTAAATGGTAGCAACGAGATTTTTTTCCCGCCTTTGATGAATTCTGCCTACGACACTATCTACTATCTATCACCCGACGTGTAGATCGTGTCCGAATTCTGGTAGCGCCGTGCCAATCTCTACGTTAGTTCAACTAAGCATTATATTAGCTACATATCGTCGCTCCCAACGAAGACTAGCATGGTTCAGTTAGCGTGGAAGACTAGCACGGTTCGTTGTTTACGTGGAAAACTAGCACACTTCGTTCTCTGCATCGAAGGCTAACACGCTTCAGTTCTATGCGAACTATGCTAGTTTTCCACGCAGAAAACGGAGTGTGTTAGTCTTCCACGCAGAGAACGAAGTGGGCTAGTCTTCCACGATAACAACGAACCGCGCTAGTCTTAAACGCAAACAACGAACCGTGTTAGTCTTCGTTGAGAGCGACGATATAAAAAAAATTATGCAAATTTTGTTACTACTTTTTTGTAAATAATATTTAACAATAATAATTAAACTTTCATTGATAATATGCTTCGTTTTTTGGATTTTCTTGGAATGAGTTCGTATATTATAAGAATTAGTTCATAAAATTGAAGAATGGATTCATACATTTTAAGAATGGGATCTTGAGTTCTATGAATGAGTTCGTAAAATTTAAGAATGGATTCATACATTCTAAGAACGAGTTCGTATGTATAAATATGTATGGATTGCCATATTCTAAGAATGAGTTCGTACAATTTAAGAATCTTTTCATACGTTTTAAGAATGAGGTCGTAGTATGTATTGACATATTCTAAGAATGAGTTCGTAGATTCTAAGAATGAGTTCTTGGATTTTAAGTATTATTATTGAAATTTTGTTTGACATGAATATTTACGAATTTTCGTTCTTAAATTCTACGAAAACGTTCTTTGGAGAGCTTTTAATGAAAAAAATTCGTAAAATATATGTATTTTTTCGTAGAAAATATGTACTTTTTTGGTTCAGTGTACGACTAATGTCAAATCCGATTTTACGTAATTCTTGTGTGAGCTCATAAAGAGTTTTTACGCTGCGAATAGATTCCGTTCGTCTTCTATCATCTGCTGCACCCCCAAATAGAGCTATATCCGCAATTGTTTTCAATAGCAATAGTTGATTGCTTTCAAGATTAGGACGACCCACTGAATCCCTCAGAGACAGGTTTTTTTATTTCTGGATTTTCATTACAAACATCTTCTAACTTTCTTTTCATACCATCCCTGCAGTCGATTTTTTGATTATTTTTTCTCGTTCCACCGTGTAAATAGAATTTCGACCCATGCAAATCTGGCTTAAGATCTCTGTTTCAGAAGAAACTTGTATTTTTTCTTCGAGCAAATTAAACAAAGATCACATTCGAAAGGTTTCTTTAAACCATCGCAAACTGGAAGGCATTTTGTTCTAAAAAAGGGCTGAAAACATAAAACCTCTACCATGTTCAGCTCAAATGACCTGCAACCTTTTTGTTTCTGTTTTTTAGTTCATTGGCGAAAAATCCTAAAATCCACACAAAAAAAGATTTCACTCAATCTGGTAGCACGATTTTCTGTGATATGTCATACATTCAGTAAAAGTAAAATGGCTAAGATGGCCGCCTACGTCAATAAGTGAATCTACTTCTACCAGGTTTCTACCTTTTAAATTTTTACTTTGCTATAAAAATTTGATTTTCCGTAATATACCCACATTTTTTCATATCAAAAAATTTAGAAAATATTCAAACTTTTTTTTGGAAATAAGAAATATTCTTTATCAGTTCATAGATCTGCTCTGCACATATAGATTTGATTATAGGATACATTTGCCTCCAAATAAAGGATACCTGCATGCTGTTTCCCTTTCCTTGCCTCGTCTCAAAATTCGCGGAAGTCATGAGCTGATTTAAACGCTGGTAAGTGGTAGTCAGAGGGCTCTATCAACAATTCCGACGGGACTGCCGAATTTCTTTATGTCTATCGACTTTATTGAAGCTTCGACGGAATAGGATAGACCACAGAGACTTGCCCGACATGCGGCAAGTGGGTCTTGCCGTGAACGAGGACAAGACGAAGTATTTGCTGTCATCAAAGAAAGAATCGGCGCACCTGCGCCTTGGCAGCCATGTCACTGTTGATAGTTACAAATTTGAAACTGTGAGAGACTTCGTCTATTTGGGAACCAGTATTAACACCGAAAATAATATCAGTCTAGAAATCCAGCGGAGAATCACTCTTGCCAACAAGTGCTACTTTGGACTGAGTAGGCAATTGAGAAGTAAAGTCCTCTCTCGAAGAACAAAGATCACGCTCTATAAGTCTCTCATCATACCTGTCCTGATGTATGGCTCAGATTCATGGACAATGTCAAGAGAAGATGAGATGGCCCTTGGAGTATTTGAGAGAAAAGTTCTCCGGAAGATTTATGGTCCTTCCCGTGATGCCAACGGCGAGTATCGAAGGAAATTTAACGATGAGCTGTACGAGCTCTACGCAGATCTGACCATAGTCCAGCGAATTAAAGCCCAAAGACTCCGCTGGCTGGGCCATGTTATGCGAATGGACAAAGAAGCTCCAGCACAGAAGGTTTTCCTATCGTCGCCTGAATTCGGCAGCAGAGGAAGGGGGAGGCCTCGACTGAGATGGAAACAACAGGTGGAGGATGACTTGAACTCCCTTGGGGTTTCCAATTGGCGTCGGTTATCGCTAAAAAGGAATGACTGGCGTGCTTTGATACGAAACGGCCAAAATCGCTTAGGCGGTTAAGCGCCAATAAATGATGATGATGATACTAGAAAACGGATAGTCGGAGAAAATTTTAGGCTATGCAGCTTTTGAAAGGATTCCGTGTTCTTACTCTTAATATGAGGTAAAGTCTGTGAAATCTAAACTAGCGATGATAGACCTCTAGAATTTAATGTTAATATTTTTTCACCTTTCTGAAAAATAAAATCAATAAAATTTTGAAAAAAAAACAACTTTTTTTTTGGCCCCGTCGAATGTGTTAGTTTACTTTGCAATTTTTTATTTGAATTACAATTTATATCCTCCTTTTTCGATTTTTCTACTACCATTTCCTTGACGAAAGAAAAAGAAACATTCCTACTTTTTTATTTGCAAACGAAACCCGTACACATTTTCATATTGGGAGTGTCAATAATAAACGTCAAGGGAAGAGCAAACCTTCTTATAATTGAACCATGCACCGAAACCATGTCTTTGTTTAACGACAAACTTGCTGAGGCTTTTTGACAGCATTCATATAAAGGTTGTCTTTAAAATTTTTTTATCATCTTTTTTTTAAATTATTCTTTTTTGTTATTACTTCTTCTTAAAAAAAAAATGAATGGTCACCGTACCGTAAACACTCAGATAGTGGACGAACTCAAGCAGAAAACGTCTAATGACAGGACTGTCCTAGTTGCCCTTAATCTATCTTCAAGCTTTTGACACAGTCAATCACGCGCAGCTGGTTTCCGATTTGGACGCTTCATCACTCACCCCGCTGTCTTAAGGGTTAGTCCGCTAACTATCTGAGTGGTCGTCAATCGTCTGTCGTTTTTAGCAACAAAAAAATCAAAACCACGCAAAATTAAACAAGGGGTGCCTTAGGGTGGGTCCTTTCCCCGCTGTTGTTTAATTCTTATATTTCGAAACTTCCTTCTCCACCAGAGAGGGTCTCGATAGTTCCTTACGCAGACCGACTGCACGATATTGGCAGCTGAAACTTCCGTCGATGAGCTGTGATTAATGGTTACACTGTGACACAAACTGAGGGGTCATCTCTCCGTAATTGATGAAACCAATTGGAGATGAAACTTTAGCCGTCCCATATCAAAACCTCATACTGGGGTTTTGGCCTATAGGTCTGTGTTCTTTGTTATTTTTATTCAAAATTGTTAACCCTGTGTATTAGAAAAGTTGATTAAAACTTAATCAAATGAAACAATTTTAGATGGGTTTTCTTGTATATCGCTATTTTTTGGATCGTGGAACTCATTTTTGACATTAATTTTTACCTAAGTTTTATGACAGGTGGCGCTGTAATACAATTTGTCTTATTTTTTATAGCTTTTCATGCAAATAAAGCAGTTTTAGATTTTTTTTTTTTTTGTATATCGCTTTTTTTGGATCGATCAACTCATTTTTGACATTAATTTTTACCTAAGTCTTACGATAAGTGGCGCTGATTTAGTGTAAAAAGGTAAGTTTACTATTTGCCATTAACTTTAAGTGTGTGCTAAACATTTTTCAATTATTTTACAGATGGACTAGACTTCAAAGACACAAACAACACACTTCAAGACACAAGAACCTTGGAAATCGCAATCCTGGTGGCGCATGGCAGCGCTTATGGTACTAAATGGTAGCAACGAGATTTTTTTCCCGCCTTTGATGAATTCTGCCTACGACACTATCTACTATCTATCACCCGACGTGTAGATCGTGTCCGAATTCTGGTAGCGCCGTGCCAATCTCTACGTTAGTTCAACTAAGCATTATATTAGCTACATATCGTCGCTCCCAACGAAGACTAGCATGGTTCAGTTAGCGTGGAAGACTAGCACGGTTCGTTGTTTACGTGGAAAACTAGCACACTTCGTTCTCTGCATCGAAGGCTAACACGCTTCAGTTCTATGCGAACTATGCTAGTTTTCCACGCAGAAAACGGAGTGTGTTAGTCTTCCACGCAGAGAACGAAGTGGGCTAGTCTTCCACGATAACAACGAACCGCGCTAGTCTTAAACGCAAACAACGAACCGTGTTAGTCTTCGTTGAGAGCGACGATATAAAAAAAATTATGCAAATTTTGTTACTACTTTTTTGTAAATAATATTTAACAATAATAATTAAACTTTCATTGATAATATGCTTCGTTTTTTGGATTTTCTTGGAATGAGTTCGTATATTATAAGAATTAGTTCATAAAATTGAAGAATGGATTCATACATTTTAAGAATGGGATCTTGAGTTCTATGAATGAGTTCGTAAAATTTAAGAATGGATTCATACATTCTAAGAACGAGTTCGTATGTATAAATATGTATGGATTGCCATATTCTAAGAATGAGTTCGTACAATTTAAGAATCTTTTCATACGTTTTAAGAATGAGGTCGTAGTATGTATTGACATATTCTAAGAATGAGTTCGTAGATTCTAAGAATGAGTTCTTGGATTTTAAGTATTATTATTGAAATTTTGTTTGACATGAATATTTACGAATTTTCGTTCTTAAATTCTACGAAAACGTTCTTTGGAGAGCTTTTAATGAAAAAAATTCGTAAAATATATGTATTTTTTCGTAGAAAATATGTACTTTTTTGGTTCAGTGTACGACTAATGTCAAATCCGATTTTACGTAATTCTTGTGTGAGCTCATAAAGAGTTTTTACGCTGCGAATAGATTCCGTTCGTCTTCTATCATCTGCTGCACCCCCAAATAGAGCTATATCCGCAATTGTTTTCAATAGCAATAGTTGATTGCTTTCAAGATTAGGACGACCCACTGAATCCCTCAGAGACAGGTTTTTTTATTTCTGGATTTTCATTACAAACATCTTCTAACTTTCTTTTCATACCATCCCTGCAGTCGATTTTTTGATTATTTTTTCTCGTTCCACCGTGTAAATAGAATTTCGACCCATGCAAATCTGGCTTAAGATCTCTGTTTCAGAAGAAACTTGTATTTTTTCTTCGAGCAAATTAAACAAAGATCACATTCGAAAGGTTTCTTTAAACCATCGCAAACTGGAAGGCATTTTGTTCTAAAAAATGGCTGAAAACATAAAACCTCTACCATGTTCAGCTCAAATGACCTGCAACCTTTTTGTTTCTGTTTTTTAGTTCATTGGCGAAAAATCCTAAAATCCACACAAAAAAAGATTTCACTCAATCTGGTAGCACGATTTTCTGTGATATGTCATACATTCAGTAAAAGTAAAATGGCTAAGATGGCCGCCTACGTCAATAAGTGAATCTACTTCTACCAGGTTTCTACCTTTTAAATTTTTACTTTGCTATAAAAATTTGATTTTCCGTAATATACCCACATTTTTTCATATCAAAAAATTTAGAAAATATTCAAACTTTTTTTTGGAAATAAGAAATATTCTTTATCAGTTCATAGATCTGCTCTGCACATATAGATTTGATTATAGGATACATTTGCCTCCAAATAAAGGATACCTGCATGCTGTTTCCCTTTCCTTGCCTCGTCTCAAAATTCGCGGAAGTCATGAGCTGATTTAAACGCTGGTAAGTGGTAGTCAGAGGGCTCTATCAACAATTCCGACGGGACTGCCGAATTTCTTTATGTCTATCGACTTTATTGAAGCTTCGACGGAATAGGATAGACCACAGAGACTTGCCCGACATGCGTGGTCTTCTGCACATGACTTCAAAACAACCCAAAAAAAAATATCAAATTATGATCATAAAACAATATGAAATATGATCAATATATGATTCCAAAAAAGTATTCAAAAACGAAATTAAAATTATATTCAAATTTATTCGTGAGCGAACCTAATTCGATCATAAAATGATAACAAAGCTATCATAAAATGCATCGAAACTGATTATATCTGTGCTCATAAGCAATAACAGCCTAAGCGAGTCCGCACACGGAGCGAATCGTCATAGACGCGTATTAGACGCTACATTCGATGTTTGTACGCTTGGTTGCTGAACACATATATTTAAATGAAGAGACGCACACGAATCGTCAGCTGCACCAAAGTGGCATAGCATAAAAGCTACATGCTGCTCAGCGTATGACAATGCTGGTCGCTAGGCGAACGTACGCTTAGAAAAGAGGAAGAAGAAGCATTTGTTTACATTTTTCATTTTCGATTTTTTTTGCCGTGCCTTTGCTTTCTTTTAAAAAAAAAATTAATTGTTGCTTTTAAATGGAAGATGAAAAATTCTCAAACTTTTTTTAATTTGTGGAACGATGGACGGCCATAACTTAGGTGAATGTATTCATTAATATTTGAATTTTGACATTTCTTTGCGTGTCTTCTTTCTGCAGCCAAGCTTGATGTCGATACGTGTCTGCACACAGGGAAATTGGTGCTCAGTTAATTGACATGTACGCTTCTATGACGATGCGCCTCGTCTGCGGACAGCCTAAGTCGACTTAAGAAATTGGACCAATTGAAATTTTTGCTGGTGATTTTGAATAGCAACATCGAGACATTTTTCAAGACTTTCATTGGTCTTTTCTTACTTTCTTTACAAACAATTAAATCCAATACGTTTGCCTTAGTTATAAAACAGTTTTGTTACAAAAATTCGCCAGCAAAAATTTCAACTGGTCTAATTTCTTAAGTCGACTTAGGCTGTTATTCCCAGCAAACCATAAGAGCTCTAAATGAGCGCATATGGGACTCTTTCCTCTGAGCGCTCACATTCATAATGAGTTCATAAAACAATCATAAACAGTCATAAAATGCTCGTATTTGAGTGGCTTTTCCTATGAAACTGGTCATTCATAAATGAGCTCTTAGTCCTATGCATAAAAGATTATTTTTCGAATGTTTTTATGAGCTCTGAAAAGAGTGCATGAAAGAGTCTTTTTCGAGTGATTTTTTGTACGAATTAAGAGCTTCCTTTTCTTCTTAATTTTTATTAATTCCTTTCCAATTTTAATTTTTCCTTTCCTTTTTCATGACTTCTCCCATTCCCTATCCCTTGCACTTAAAATTTTCCTTTTAAATATGTAGAAACAAATAGGTAAACATTCATTGCATATCTAGCATTCAAATATTGTTCATTATTTATTTTCTTACAAAAATTATTTCAAAAAGAAAAATCATAACTTACTTGAATCCAAATAATGAAAGTAAAAGGTATTTATAGGGGCACACTCAGAAAAACTCATAAAACAATCATATTTATGTACACGCTCATAAAAGCTCACATAACGATCATAATTATGGGCATGTTCTGAAAAAACTCATAAAAAGGCTCATATTAGAGCTCAGATTTAAGAGCGCTCCGAAGCTGGTTTGCTGGGTTGCTTATGACCACAAATATTTCTACATCATAAATGAATATTCTGAATAATCACATTTAGCGTACACTTTTCTCCAGACAACTCGATCATATTCGAATAGAAAATGCACTTGAATTTGATCGTTTTTAATCATCTGTAGTATGATATTTGAATATTTTTTGTTCAAATTTTTTAAAAACTATCAGTAATGAAATGTCACCACACGAAGGCAAGTACGGTTTTTTGGAAATATTGGGGCGCGGCTTGATTTGTTTGCCCAGGGCGCTTCTAGAGGTAAATCCGCCCCTGGGAAAAGGCTAGATTTCTAATCGAAATCTAATATATTTCTCTAATGTGCTCGAATTTACGTTAGTTCTCTAATCGTTCACGAGTCGAAAACTAGTGTAGTTTTCTAACAATTTTCGGGACACGAGAACTACACCACTTTCTAATGGGCAAAACTAAAATTTCTCTAACGTCAGATTGTGTTTGCTGGGATAGCGCTTTTTTGTTGGTTGGTATTGTGGTAGCCGATTTTATTGTTGCTACGCACTTGTAGTTGTTGTTGTAGGGCGTTTATGCTACAGCTTTGTTTTTGTTGGCGCTATTCAAGGCGAATAAATTTACAGGTGACTTTTTCCCACCATCTGACTTCTTCTTCTTTCTTAAAAATCCAATTGTAGCTGTCAAATTTCTTACGTTGTTGCTTTGTCTGACATTTCTAGCCACAAGGAGTATGTGCGTGCGTGTAGATCTGAATTCGCTCCAACACATCTGTATGAATTCGCTTTGGCGCTATTGCAGTTGCAAGCGCTGTTGCTGTGGTTACACCAATTTTTGGTTGTTGTTGTAGAGCGTCTGTAAGACTGCGTCTTTTCGCAGTTGTTGTTGTCCGCCGTGGTGTAGCGGTTAAGTGTTCGGCCTTCTACACCAAGTCGTGGCGGTTCGATGCCCGGCAAAAGTAACATCAAAAATTATTTAGAAAAAGAATTTTTCTAAACGGGGTCGCCCCTCGGCAGTTGGCAAACTCTCCGGGTGTATTTCTGCCATGAGAAGCTTCTAAACAAAAAATTCATTTGCTTTGCAAGTGCCGTTCGGAGTCGGCTAAAAATCTCGTTAGATGTTATGATAACCTGTTGGTATATCGCCGCCATTAGTTTTTTTTTTTGTTGTCCACGCTGGTGTTGCTTGTCCGTTGTTGTTGCTACAGCGGTTCCACAGCGCTTCGTGTTTGGGGTTGCACGGCTGATGTTGCTGCTACTGGTGTTGTAGGCGGTCTGTTGAATTATTATTGTTTTCTATTTATTTTATTTGCTTTTTAAACTTTTATTTTTTTGCCACAGAAAAAAACTGATTTGAAAAATCTTTTTATGTGTCAATATTTATTTGTATATGACAGAAAAAGGAGGATTTTCGTCACGAATAATTGGTAGCATCCAATGTCATGAACTCTTTAAATGTCAGGTAGTGAGCAACAACAACGAATTTTTGACAGTGGCATTACCTTCTTATTTGTACTATGGTCCGAACGTGGTACATACATTTGTATTTTCATATAATTGACGGCCGAAAAATCAAATGCATTATCTAGGGTCCCGGACAGGATTTTTGCCTACGGCCCCCGAAGGTGTTAATCCGGCACTGCCGCCAATACGTCAGTTTCGTGACGTGCGTCAATTTTAGAGCAAATTCCATTTTGACGTATCCGTCGTACCTGGCGTTACGCATATAAACATATATTTGTGTTCACCGACTTTAATGTCAAAAACTTATAACAAACCGACATTTTTTAAGTAAACCTATATGCAGTCTTATACATAGATCTCTTCGAGTCATATAAATTAAGTGAAAAATTTAATGACTTAATAGCATGGCCTACTTTTAAACACACAAAAAAGAAAAAAGAAAAAAAGTCACAATTTATAGTGTCCCTTTGCTGAGGGCATGTACTTTTATTGACATTATATGCTATAAATTCTGATCAAAGCAAAATTTGCATAAGCAAGCTTAGAAAGAGGATAAATAGCGTAACAATTTGCCACGATTGTTTTTAAAATAATTTGCTTGACTAGGGTCCTATAGGGGACTAAACTTTGTTCTCTAGTTTTGTAAAAAATCAAAAAATTGTGGTCACAGTGGCCGTGTGCGGTTAATAATTAACATATAATATTAATTTTTTTTGACACATTATATGCTATAAATTCTGATCAAAGCAAAATTTGCATAAGCAAGCTTAGAAAGAGGATAAATAGCGTAACAATATGCCACGATTGTTTTTAAAATAATTTGCTTGACTAGGGTCCTATAGGGGACTAAACTTTGTTCTCTAGTTTTGTAAAAAATCTAAAATTGTGGTCACAGTGGCCGTGTGCGGTTAATAATTACATATAATATTAATTTTTTTGACACATGTTCAGTCTAATATCAGCTTCAAAATTTGCTAGAGCAGGTTCCATTTCGAAGAAGGGCTGGGAAGATTTTTCGCTTAATAGATGTGTCACACTTTCTCATGTCACACCTTTACCACAGATTTTCTTCTAAACTAGGTGTATTTTTTTCCTTGAAAATTAGAACACATATAGATCTTGGTTGCATACATCTAATTTCTAACGGAAGTCCAAAAATATAAAGCCATATTAAAATGAGAATATATTAAACATAAAATGTCTCAACCCTAAGATGTCACAACTTTTTATTATACTGGTTTTGATACAGTTGTTTTTACAAGTATATGTAAAATTAAACACCATGAAATCAGTGGCGTGCCTACGAGTATCAACCGAGGCAAGCCCCAGTCTTTATAACCCCAACGAAAGCACTTACTGCTGCCAGAGAACATTTCAGACAAAGAAGAGTTCGGGATATTTATCGACTTTTGCAGACGGGGAAAATTTTAAACTTTTAGGTTCCGCTAATAGGTACGTTATTGTTGGCAGATTTTGTAAGCTTTTCCAATCCAAGGGAAACGTTTTATTCGCACTATTTCCCATTTAGGTACATTGCAAAAGCTAAGAAATCTTAAATATATTTTTTAAGTTTTATAGTGCCTAGCAAATAAAAAAAAATTACAGCACCTACCACTATTGAATTCTTTTTTTCTACTTTAAAATATGCGCCAATAATTTTTGGGTAGCGCGCTTTGCACTTTCAAATTGTAGATACATACATAAACAAATTTCATTTTCGTTTTATCGTACGGTAACACCAGCCAGAAGCCAGCTTCAAGGTTTCATATAAAATTACTTCCAAATTAAAAAAAAAAAAAACAATTGCTTCAGCACGCAGAATCGTACTGGTTTTGAAAGCCCCGTAAAAGCGAGATGGCCGTCATTGCCTGGAGGTTAAAGGCTGTTTTAAGTAAGTAAGTAAGAGATGGCCATCACGCACTGAAATAATTTTATGTAAATGAGCTATCAGCCGGCAGGTGGCAGGAAAAACTGTAGGTATGTTTCCATGCTATTAACAGCTATTAGGTAGTAGGTGGCAGGCAGGGAAATAAAAACCTTTTAAGAAGCCAAATGAACATACATATTGTAGCTCATAGGGGATTAGCTAGGCAAGCCGGGCTTTTCGGCTTATATGGAAGGCACGCCGTTGCATGAAATATCTGTCATCATTTATAGTTCGTGTAAGTGAAAATAGTGATCTGTTACCAGAAAATAATGGTCAACCGTCACATAAAACCCGCCGGAAAACTGACGAAGCGGCAAATCCACGATTCACTTGTTTTCTAATATTAAATATTTGTGTATTAACTGTTATTTAGTGTTAATAAATGAACAAAACGACTTTAGGCATATTGTTTTCGCGAAATTTCGCTATTTCTTATATCCCATTTACACTGTATACACTTTCAAAAGTCATTTATCGTAACATTGACATTTCACAAAAAGTCGATGTGAAATACATACATATATCAGTTTCCAAGGAACCAGCCAGATATGCATTTTTTATAATATTAAGTTTTTAAGATGTATTTTATCAATTTATATGCAAGTTTTTATCAATAATAAGCTATTTTATTTGATTTAAAAAAATAAATTTTTTAATATAAAAAAAATATAAAAATCATTTTCATGTCAGCTTTGAAAGGTTGACAGTTGTCAGTTGTGATATCATTATGACATCATCATGATGTCATCATTGATCCAAAAATAGATTGAGACAGATATATGCTTATTTGAAATAAATAATGTGTTAGAGGGAGACAGTTGTTGACATCATCGTTTGAAATGATTGAAGCGATGATAGTTTAGCTAGCAGCAATGACAATCAATGTATCAAATGTAGGGAAATGTATACTTCGAATCATGATATAAATACTACAGGTAAAACCGTTAATGACACTAATGACATTTTTAAGCAATTCTCATACTCATTTATTTTTTGCCACGACTTTTCTGTTTGGTTTCTTCAATCAAATAAATTACAAATCAAAATAATTTATTTTCATTTTTCTTCAATTTGCGATTAGAACTATTGCTAGAATTGTTAAAAATAAGGACTGTAAAAGCGGTTCACATGTGTCCCTCTAGCAGGCTAATCTACCATCTCATTTCCTGCCATTTTATAGAGAAAACTAAGTAAATTAGAGTTTTTTTTTGTTGAAATATGTTTTAAATCGTTTGTAGTTTTTTATCCGAAAAAAATTTTTTGCTCCAAAGGTTTCGGAGATATTGCCTAATGCACATCACGCTGGAACCCGCTTTGAAAAAACTCGAACTTTTTTTGCATTTTTGTGAACTACTAACGATGAGATTGTAGTGAAATTCATTTTTTTTTTTTGCTCCAAAGGTTTCGGAGATATCGCCTAATGCATATCACTCTGGAATCCGCTTTGAAAAAATTCAAACTTTTTTTGCATTTTTGTGAACTACAAACGATGAGATTGATTGTAGTGAAATTCATTTTTGTTTTGCTCCAAAGGTTTCGGAGCAATCGGTAACGCATGTCAAAAAAAGGCGGAATTCAGCAATTTGAAAGCACTAAAAGTACTTTTCCTACAACTACAAACGACAAAATTGATTGTAGTGAATTTGTTTTTTTGTAGCTTTTATAGCTACTCCGAAAATACAATATATTGTGCAGAAACTAAGCAAATGAAGTAAATTTTGTTTTTTTTCTGCGTTTGTAGTTCACAAAAATGCAAAAAAAGTTTGAATTTTTTCAAAGCGGGTTCCAGAGTGATATGCATTAGGCGATATCTCCGAAACCTTTGGAGCAAAAAAAAAAAATTAATTTCACTACAATCAATCTCATCGTTTGTAGTTCACAAAAATGCAAAAAAAGTTTGAGTTTTTCAAAGCGGGTTCCAGAGTGAGTGCATTAGGCAATATCTCCGGAACCTTTGGAGCAAAAAAAAATTTTTTTTCGAATAAAAAACTACAAACTATTTAAAACATATTTCAACAAAAAAAAACTCAAATTTACTTAGTTTTCTTGGTTTCCGCACAATGTATTATATTTTCGGAGTAACTATAAGAACTACAAAAAAAAATTTCACTACAATCAATTTTGTCGTTTGTAGTTGTAGGAAAAGTACTTTTAGTGCTTTAAAATTGCTGAATTCCGCCTTTTTTTGACATGCCTTACTGATTACTCCGAAACCTTTGGAGCAAAAAAAAAAATGAATTTCACTAAAATCAATCTCGTAGTTGACGAAAGTGCAAAAAAAATTTGAATTTTTTCAAAGCGGGTTCCAACGTGATGGAGCTCGGATTTACCTCTAGAAGCGCCCTGGGCAAACAAATCAAGCCGCGCCTCAATATTTCCACAAAAATCGTACTTGCCTTCGTGTGGTGACATTTCATTCTGATATCACAGCCAGCATTTTTTAAAAATTTTGAAAAAAAATATTCAAATATCATTCTACAGATGATTAAAAACGATGAAATTCAAGTGCATTTTCTATTGAATATGATCGAGTTGTCTGGAAAAAAGTGTACGTTAAATGTGATTATTCAGAAATATTCATTTATGATGTAGAAATATAATCAGTTTCGATTCATTTTTGGAAACATTTTATGATAGCTTTGTAATCATTTTATGATCGAATTAGGTTCGCTCACGTTACCTTATTTAAATATAATTTTAATTTCGTTTTTGAATACTTTTTTGAATCGTATATTTCATCAAGGGCCGAAACCGGAACCGAAACCGTAACCGTAACCGATTAAAACCGATTAATTTTTCAAAACCGAAACCGAAATCGTAACCTTTATTTTGATCTGAAAAAGAACGAAACCGGAACCGTTTCAAAAGCCAGAACCGGTTCCAAACGATTTTGATATTTTTTGGTATCTTACTTTTTTTAGTGGGCGCATAGGTATTTTCTTTTATAAAAAGGTACCCTGAAAAAGTTTCATGGAAGATTGTTGAGCAAGGTTACAAAAGACACGTTTTGACATCAGTATCAATAGGTTTGTTTACTGACCAAAAAGAAGTTCAGAGCAGGTTAGAGCAGAGCAGAGCAGGGCAGCTGTCAAAATAGAAATAGAGCAACTCAGAGCAAAAATGCCATGAAACACTTGAATCTCGATAGTTTCTTTTTATTTGGTTTTTTTGTTTAAATCTTCAAAATTAATGCAAATTCACGTATACGAAAACATTGATTTTCTTGCAAGCTCATTTTTTTTGAAGTTTTCAAAAATTTAGTTTTTCCTGACTGACAATTGCTTCTCTGCTCTAACTTACTCCATAAAAAAAGCTAGAGCAGAAATTTGTGATCTGGATTACTCTAGTTTTGTTTTGAGCGTACTCATGAAACAAAAGATAGAGCAACCTAGAGCAAGAAAAGTGTTCGTTAAACACGATATTGTGAAATATCTCAATCTGGCGTAAGCTAGAGCAGCCCAATAAACAAACCTAATATTCTGGAAGAGGAAGTTTGACTATAGTTGAATGAAGCGATCGAAAAAAAATTACGAGATCCGAAAAAGCAATATTCAGACTTGTCTCAGTAAGCACCACTCATACTAATGTTTTTGACGATTTATAAATTACATTTAGCTTCCATTCTAATATTTTTAAAATAAAAAAGTAGTTAATTGTAGGAATTTGTTTTGCTGAAATTTCATCCATACATAGCGTTAATAAAATTTATTATTATATTGGAGAAATTTCATCATGGCCGCAGAAAAAAGTTATGAAAATTCAGACCTATTTCGAAGCTACATAGGTACTTGAGTATTTTAATAGTAAAATTTATCTTGTTCGTGTTTTCATTTGGAAACCGTAACCGAAACCGAAATAAATGTTGAAGAACGAAACCGGAACCGAACCCGAAACGCGTTGGAAAACCGAAACCGGAACGTTATTTTAATCGGTTTCAGACCTTGTATTTCTTATTGTTTTACATAGTAAAAAATTAAATATTACTTTTAATACCAGTCGCTATTGAAATTAAGCCTTTTTGGAATTAAATTTGAGTTTTAATACTAAGGCCCACTTGCACAAGATTCAGAGTTAAATTTATAAATACACAATTAAGTAGCCCCGAGTTAATCTGTTATTTTTTTAACCCCAGCAATGTCTTGCAGAACAGTTTTTGACATCGAGTTAGCTAACTTTGTGCACATGAGGGAATTCTTGTGTTTGGTTGTAAATACCGTCATTTTTTTCTGACACTTGCTTTGAATAAAAATAGAGAAACGGAAATTATTTGTCAAAAAAAAAATATAATCGGTGTAAGATTTTGAATAATTTTAAATTTTGTGAAATTTTTAACAGAAATTCGTCAACATCCGGTAAGTAGCAGCATTTTGTGCAACTTATTTTTTAGAATAGCTTTAATTACAGTAGTTATTAACGTTCTTTATACATTTCAGTGTAATAATGCAGGCCGGTTCAAAAACACGAGTCCGTGCTCCGAACTTTTCCAGGGATGAATGCCTGCTGTTGTGCGACGTTATAGAAAAATATAAACACGTAATCGAAAATAAAATGACCGACGGAGCTACGCTTACAGAAAAGCAAAAAGCTTGGGTAGAGGTGGCGACGGAGTACAATTCGACCACAACAGGATATATTAGGACGATGGAAAGCCTGCAACAAAATTACAAAAATCTAAAAAAGCGAACAAAAAAAAAATGCATCTAGCAAAATAATGAATATACCAGGTATACAAATAAATATGATCAGAGTCAGCATCCAGGGGTGGGGTTTTCAGGTGAATTTAAAATAAATTAAATTGTGTTACAAACGGGTAGATCTATTGGGATGGTTTACAGCTTCAAACCCTTAGTAAAAAATACACAAAAAATATAGCAGATATTAAGCAAAAAACACAGTAAAATATACGCAAAAATATAGTGAATCAAGTAAAAAAACTTAAGTAAAAATTGCACAAAAAAATAGTAAAATTAAAAAAAAAAAATTTAGTAAAATTTACATTAAATATATAGCAAAAATTACACCAAAAAATAGTAAAACTGCCAGCAAACTGCCACCTCATAATTTTGCGTTTATTTAACGATTTATTAAACGATTTACAAAAGGGATAACTTGAATCTTATACATTCGAGAACTGGCCCCATTCTCCAATCTCTAACGTTAGAAGACGACTCGAGAAATACAGCGGTCTCTAACAAAATGGGACATAATTCTCAAATCGAGAATACCATAGATCTCAAATCGAATTCTAATGTCATTCTCTAATGGGATTCTAATGTGAACTTGTAAATGGAGCTTAGTTCACTAGTTCTCTAACCTATCTCTAATCTAATTCTAATGAATGTAGTTCTCTACTGTCGCCCTCGATTAGAGAATTACCCTAGTTATCTAACGTGAAGACGAACATTTCTCTAACGTTTGAGACTGTGTTTGTAGGGTAGGTACCTATATATTTTTTTGAAAAAAAAGCCCAAAAGGTCAGCTTTAAAAAAACTGTGAATGAAAAATGCCCCCGAAACTAAAAGAACAAATTTGGACCCCCTTCCCGAAAACCTGGTTCCGCCACTGTTCAGAGTATTATATTTTACATAATGTTTTCCATAGTTGATAAAAAGACTACCATAATTGATATGGTAGAGGAGCATGGCACGACTTCAGACGGATGGAAGAAAGTCTCCATCGACACAGGCATTCCAGAAGACACCTGCCAGAAGTTCTTTGCAGAAATTGCTAAGGAGGCAGATGCTCAGGAAAGGGAAGAGAGGAGAGGCGTCATGCGCACAGGTGCATTATTCGTTTTCCTTAACCTTTCTTTTTTGTTTTTCTTACTTACAAATATATATTTTTTAGGTGGAGGACCTTTACAAAACGCCGATCACGATCCTCTTATAGATAAAGTAAGAGGATTAGTTGGACCGACTTTTGAAGCAAATTACAGCATCTATGATGGAGATAGAGTTCTCATCACAGCACAAGAAGGAATAGTTCCAATTGAGGCTTCGCAAAATTCTACTGGTAACCCTACGCACATTCTTCACATTCTATATAGAGCTTGAGATAATTCAAATATCTATGTTTTATTCACACAAATATCTTTTATACAGATCAGGCTCAAGTTATTGAACCATGCAAAAACCCCAAAAACACGAAGTCGGACTATTTTTCAAACCAGAGAGCCAATTTAAAAAAAAAAAACCTAATCCTTTGTTGACGGGTGAGTATTAAACATTCTGTTAGGGTAAAAGTAAAACTCCGTGAAGAGCCTGTTGGACATTTCTGGCGTTCTTAACTACATCTCGTTTTTTGCTGTGTAAAAAGTTAGGCTCAAGTGGCTGCCGCAGAGGCACACTCACATAGGTCAGTTTGAGAAGTCCTGGTGTGATACCACCAGCACTAGGAAAGTCAATCCCGGGACCCGGCCATATGGAAAATCCCAGTGTTGTCGGGATTCTCCACATAGTAGAATGCCGCGATTGTCATTCGTAAACGTACACCTTTACTCTTCCTCGAACCATTTTAATGGCTTGATGACGGTAATCAAGTCCTTTATGTTTAGCTCCGCGGTTAGTATCCTTAATAAATTGGATATTTTCATCCCTTTTAGTGCGTTAATGTGTCTAGATCTTTTAGGATCCAAATGTGGGTCGGTATTTTTCCGACCTCACCAAAATACAGGTTCTAACTTTGCCCTCCTCGTTAGCTCGCATGAGCTTGAAACCCTTAGTCAACAATCCGCAAATGCTTGAGCTAATGACCAAGGATTTTTGGATGACGACCACATCTACGTCGTCGGATACCCCTTCTTCCGGCCCTTCGATGTCCAAATCCACCGAAGCAGCAGAAATGGCAGCGCACTGTGCATCGCCACGGTATACATGGATCACGATCTGACCCATACTGTAATGCACAAGCCCTTTGCAGTGTTTAAGGGGATCGAGTGCCTCCTTGTTCGAAGTTAATACCTATCTGTTCGGCCCTACCGCATCCTTCACCAGAATGACACTCCAGTCCTGCGTCGGGAGAGGAGGATTCATGAAGGCATGGAAGAAATCAATACCCTTGCCCTTGGCCGAGCCGGAATGTCTTTCCAGTCGACGACCTCGATCCTTTCCCTTGCCTGGGTAGACTTCACCCAGTCTTGACCCCGTATTAGTACCTCGCACCGGGCCACCCGGAGACTCTAATAATGTAGAGAAGGATCCCGTCCTTGATCACTTCAGCAAAGCTGAGTTTGCCCACTTCGATGGAGTTTTGATACCGTTTCGGATGTGGTTTTTACTCATCGTCCGTTCTATGGCGTTTGAAGGGAGTTCCGTTTACCCTCTTTGGCTCATAAGTGCTTTTCTGATTCGGTGTCATAGCTTGAGCTATATCCACCGTATTTCTGGCATCCGGCGACATCCTTATACTTCTTCTGCATTCTTGTCCTTCTTTTATACCAGTACACAGAGCGACGGGAAGATGCCTCTTGGGAGGAGCTCCGACCATTAGTTGGCATCGCGATCGCTGCCTTTGTTGAAAGCTCAATTACGGCTTCCTTCTCCTTTCGATCTTTGAGGCAGGATCGTGAGACCACTGGCATATACGTTAAGAGATTGCCTGCGTTTGCAGCCGCACTGGTGCTAGCTCCCAATAAGTCACCCTTGCTTGATAGAAATCTGGGGGTTGTTTCCTTTATATCCAGAGTTGGAAGACACGTAGTTGCCACGCTGTCGGTCCCCGGTTGACTTTTAAATGGAGGTTGTCCTCCGATGTTGTGCTCTCGCTAGCGCCAGAATTGTTCTCCTCTGCTGCGGACTAAACGACATTTTTGTTTGCTTTATTTTTATGTTTCTATTCATTTTGTTCGTACGACCCCTCGCCAGGCAAGGCCAGCTAAGGTCAAGAGTAGAGCGAGGGGAAACTGTATCGTCCTTCGCGGCAGAACCCCATACCGTGGTAAGATCATAGATACTCTCTAGGGCGAGCCGGTGTCAAAGACGCTCCTTTCGAATACAGTCACGAATTACCTGCCGGCTGCAAACGTCCTTGCATTGAGATGGGGTAGATCTTTGTCATCGCGCCAGAGGCAAGTTAGGCTACTCTCGTGATGAAGTACCATACTCAGCTACTATCACTCGGGCAGCATAGCCCTGTGGCTATCGGAGCGCGGCAAGCCGTCCACCTCTCACGAGGGTAAGTGACATACATCGATAAAAACGAGGTGACGCCGCAGAGACTAGTCGTGGAGGTCGGACTTGAACGTCTGAAACGTCAGAGATAGTAATCATGGATTTCAGGCTTAAGTCATGTGTTTTAAATTTGTGTCTTCTTTAAGGAAAGAGGAAGCTTTCGTCTGAAGGAAAACAGCCAGTCTCCGAAAAATTCAGAGCGCTGGCCTCTGAAAAAATGGAACTTGTGTCGGCTCAAAGAGAACTTTTAAGCATACAACTTAAAGAGGAGCAAGAGAACACAACCGTGTATTACGAAAAATGGAGATGGAAGCGCACAGAAACGTTATGAGCACAACGATGCGATTAGGAAGATGCAGATGGAAAAGTTTTTATTATAAGAATGCACGCATAAAATTAACATACTTATTCCGAGCAATTACACTATATAGCAAAACTAACTTTTTTCTGGACATGGGATCTAACCATCTTTTTTTAAGAGATTGAAACATTCATACATAAATTAAATTAAATTTAAATTTTTTCGAAGATCTAACTTTAGGCCCCGCTTAACGTTGTTACATGAACTCTTAAAACAAAAAGTGTATACCTACCAGTCAAACAAGAAAGTCAAGTCAAGATTTTTCCTTTTTAAATTTTTTGTATACAACAATTGGAAAAGCAAAATTAAAGGGGTCTAGTTTCGAACTTCGAAAGCCTACAACTAAACTTTGGAGGTTAACTTCAAAAAACCGGGGTACGTAGTTTTTGTTATGTCTCAATCTCTTCAAAAAAGTTGGCTAGATCCCATACCCAGACGCACAGTTGTCCAACTAGTTTTAGGATCATCTAGAGGTCACAAGACTCAACCAATTTAAAAAATTAAAACGGGGGTTTGTTAACATAATGCAAGGCAAGGATTCGTCGAAGCGTTTTTTTTTTTAATTTTTGCTATACACAAGTTAGATACACTATGTAACAAATTTTCCAAAATTTAAAATTTTGTATTCGTGGCATCCGTGAGTTGCATGTCCTTTAAAGCGTATAAAAACTGAATACTACGGAGGGTACTCTGCATCGACAACTGGATCGGGATCATTTTGAAGCCGAGCAATATTGTGTAGAACAGAAGTTGCTATTATAATTCCTGGCACTCTGCTTATATGCATTTGAATGCCTCTGGACAAGATAGGAAATCTTCGTTTCCAAATCCCTGATCTGAGACTCATTATATAGGGATTGAGATGGCGTGCTTACAGTTCCCAGTGGCGTCATCATAATTGTAGTTTGAGCGTATCCACTATCGCCAAGTAAACAATAATTTGTGTATGATCCCTGAAGGAAATGTCGACGCTGGTTGCAGTTGTCCCAAATATGCGAATCGTGAGAGAATCCATGACACCTTGCAACGACATCGTTAAACGCACGTTTTCCAATATTTGTATACCTTTCATGAACATGAAATGGTATTATAACTTTGGTCCGATGTTTGTAAATATGAGAAGAAGAAGAGATAGACCCATCAATAAGTATACCGAAATGATCAGGATGACGAGATGAGTTGATTTAGCCATGTCCGTCTGTCCGTCTGTCCGTCTGTCTGTCTGTCTGTCTGTCTGTCTGTCTGTTTGAACGCAAACTAGTCCCTCAGTTTTTGAGATATTTGGCTGAAATTTGGTATGCGGCCACCATTTTCCAATATAGGAATCATTTGTCGGAACCAGCAAGATCGGACCAATATAACATATAGCTCCCATACAACCGATTATTCCGATAAACGGATTTTGGGCTATAACTCCTGTAATTAAACACGAAGGAACGTGAAATTTTATAAGTGTTGCTATTTTTATATGTGAAATATCGATGCTGAAAATCATAGAGATGGGATAAATATTTCACATAGCTCCCATACAATCGATTTTTCCGATAAACGGATTTTGGGCTATAACTCCTGTAATTAAACACGTAGGAACGTGAAATTTTGTGAGTATTGCTATTTTTATATGTGAAATATCGATGTGGAAACTCATAGAGATGGGATAAATATTTCACATAGCTCCCATACAATCGATTGTTCCGATAAACGGATTTTGGTAGATAACTCCTGTAATTATATAGGTAGGAACGTGAAATGTTGGAAGTATAGCTATTTTTATATGCGAAATATCGATGTTGAAAATCATTGAGATGGCATAAATATTTCACATAGCTCCCATACAATCGATTATTCCGATAAGCGGATTTTGGGCTATAAGTCCTGTAATTAAACACATAGGAACGCGAAATTTTGGAGGCATCGCTATTTTTATATGTAAAATATCGATGTTGAAAATCGTTGAAATGGGATAAATATTTCACATAGCCCCCATACAATCGATTGTTCCGATAAACGGATTTTGGTAGATAACTCCTGTAATTATATCGGTAGGAACGTGAAATTTCGTAAATGTTGCTATTTTAGAATGTGGAATGTCGATGTTAAAAATCAATGAGATTGGACCAATATAACACATCGTCCCCATATAATCGATAGCTCCGATAATTTCGGTACGAGCTAAAGTTAAATTCACACAGGCTGTACTGGGGATCAAACAGTGAAAATCGTGACGCTTATTCATGAAAGGTATTTAGCCTTCGGCACAGCCGAAGACAGCTTTCCTTACTTGTTTTATTTAAAATGTAAATAAAAAATTTATTTTGACAGATGAACGAAGGGCTATCAAGTTAACCCTTCAACATTGACGGGTTAAAAATTTAACTATGGTTTAACAGCTAACCTTTTCCTTTGCAAGACAAATTATCTGTTTAACCGCTCGCCGGAGGTTAACTCTGAGTCAAAAAGATAACTAGGCGTTGTGCAAGTGGGCCTAAATAGTATTAATTTTAGACTCTGAAAAATTTTTAATTCCAAATAGTTTTAAAATAATACCAAAATAATACTAAAGCGCTCCCTCTATAGCGCTCTCTCTCATTATAATGTTTAGGTACTATTTGTTAAAAACAAAGCCGGAAAAGTATTAAATTAATTTCTTTTTAGCATTAAAATAATTCCGGTGTTTTTAAACAAATATTTTCTTGAATATTTTCTGATATAAAAAATGTATACAATTTTTCTTGAAAGCAATTATGAAACAAAATATGGGCGTACAAGGAGGAGTGAAAGAGATATTAAGAAAAACTTGAAACGAGTTGACGGTACGCTTTCAAGTGTACTCTTCCCCTCTCTTCTCACCCCCTTCGCCTATGACGCGGCAGAATTGATTTCAAGACTTGAATAGTGTAAAAGGGGTGCTACGGAAAATCAAATTTTTATAGCAAATTAAAAATTAAAAAAAAAAAAATTGAAAATTGATTTTGAGTCACCAAAAATTAATCAAAAAGGATTCAACAATTCCTAGAAAAACTATTATCAGTTTTTGTTCACCTAAAGTAAACATATTTGATTCTTTCCCTGCTTGATTTGCAAGTTGGCTCAGAATTTGATCACAAGAATTACTGAAAATTGATTTATAATGGTGACTGAAAAATTATTATAAGCTTTTGATCATCAAATGGAATCATATTTGAAGATTCCTCCTGTTCATTTTGAAGATAACTCAGTAAAAATATATATATATATAAATATATATATTTACGGATTGAAAAAATTTGATTAGAATTTTCTTAGAAAGAATATTTATTTCATTTTTATTTATATAAAATGAAGCGCATCACAAAATTTTTTTAGTTTCAAGAAACTTATAGATTGTCAATGAAGTCATACGCAATAACGCCATACGGCTTTATTTCTCAAACGAAACGGAAATAAGGCCATATGGCGATATTTCCAATTCGGTTAAATCGCAAAGCGAAATAAAGCCATACCGAAAATTTTCTCAAATATGTAATAAGGCCACAATATTGACTTTAAGGAGGTAAAGCTTAAAAAAATGGCAAGCAAGGCGGTATCACGCCCTCCGCGAACCCGCGACCGTAACGCACGGCCGTAACGCGGGCTGGGCCGCGAACGCGTATATGTTATGGACGACATACTTTGAAAGGAAGAACTTGATTCCTATACATTACTTTTGGATGCTCCGAAGGTTGTGACTTTTAACAGTTTTTATGAAAAAATTTAGTCGTTGAGAGCCAATAGGAGGGGGGGTTCAACCCCCAAAACCACCCCCTGCGACCGGGCCCGGTTTCTCCTTTTACGAAATGTGTACTATTAGTGATTTTAACCTTTCGTAAAAGGAAAAATTCCCTTCTATTATTTTATAATTTACAAAATTATGGTTTCTCCTTTTACGAAATGTGCACTATTAGTGATTTTAACCTTCCGTAAAAGGAAAAATTCCCTTCTCTTATTTTATAATTTACAAAATTATGGTTTCTCCTTTTACGAAATTGCCAATTTACTTAGTTGCCTGGACCCTACTTCCGTTTTGAGTAACGTCCGCAACGCACTCAAAGTGGTTAAAGGGCCAGTTACGTATTTAAACCAAGCATGGCAAATTGGATACCTGAAAGTTGAAGCGAGGTTGAAATTTGGCAAACTCTCAAATTTTGCTTACTTTGACAATCAGCAGGCGAATTCCACAAATCTCCATCTCGTAAATGCTAAAATGCTTAAGCAAATGAACTTTCAGAATTTTAGGAGATGACGCTTATTTGCGATTCTGATCCACAATCTGCCTAGCTATGATAATAGTGCGTTATCTGTACTATAGATGGCGCGCAGGTATCACTGCAAGATGTCAATTTACCCCCGAATTCTGTAAGCTGTCTCTAGTCACTAAAAGGGACAATAGTTACTAATAGAGACAATTCGTGTTCCAATTCCATGTTGTCCAATTACAAACCTCAAATGACAGATCTCAATTTTGTGACTTGAGATGAGACAAAATTACAGAATTACTAGCTACTAATCCCTTACTTTTCAGCGTTACTCTACTTTTTTAATTACAAAATAAATTCCATTTTCGGTAAAAAGATTTGTGTGTTTATTAAAGTCGGTTAAGAACAGATTTTAAATTGTTATATACACCTTAATTTAATTATTTATTGAGTTTTTCTCTATAAAATTGTTATACGGAAACAAAAAATGTTTTTTAGTTATAACTTTTAAATGATAAATAATATTACTTTTGTGACTCGGGATTATGATTTCTGGGACTGAAAATCGACTTTTTCGACGAGTTTTTTTGCAGTTTTAGTAGGATAGAAAAAAATACAATTTCCAAAATTATGGGCAACTACATAATTAAATATCAATTTTTCTTATAAATTACACATATTTACTGGTTTTGAGTAATTTTAGGGCCTAAAACCACATAGTTCTACCCTTTTTCCAATTTTTTTGCATTTTAGCAACAACTTTTTTTCGTCGCCAAAATTTGTCAGCTTTTGGAGAAAATTGGAGATTTTACGAGATGGCTAAAATTGCAGAATCGCAAATTTAGCTTAGTAGCTGTCAAAAACAACTGAGCTACTTTATCTGATTCATTTTGCGTTCATCGCTTAAATATGCAAAAAAATGAAGCAAAGATGGAGATTTATAGAGATTTTCTTTCACTGGAATCGTAAAAGTCGCTAAAATTTGGCAAAATGAATTTAGAGATTTTAGGAGATTGAAATTAAGCATTAGCGAAAACTGAAATTCATGTACAGATGTTGATAACTTTGCTTTAATTAAAGAATAAAAAGTTGGAGAAAATAATAATTAATTCATTTTTTCTCTATTAAATTAATATATTAACCAAAACACTCTGAACGCAAGGAAATAAATAACGAAAAGAAATGTATAAAAGAGAAGCGTTAAGGCGTTCATTGTAGCATACCTCTGAAGTTGGACGCAAAGTTTTGAGGTAGCAAATGTCAGGCGAGGTTAACAAAGCTTTATGTATTCGACCCTTTAGACAGCGACATCATACTATATAAGCGCCTGCTATATACTTTTACCGACAGCAGGGTCCTAAATGCGCTCATTTTTAATAAATCGGCCCCAGTTTTTAAGCTACTTCTTACACTGATAAAAATAATTGTCCTAAAATTGAGGAAACGTACTACTTGGCTTAAAAAAAAATATTTTTCCTATTTTTAAGGAAAAAACTCTGTTTTAGGGACAATTCTACTTAGTTTAAAAGAACATTTCTACTTGCCATAAGTAAATCAATGTACTCATTTCAGTATTAAAGACATTTTTACTAGTTTCAATCAATTTACAAGTTTATTAAGTATAAAACTGTCCTTAAGTTCAAAATAAGTAAACATTTCCTTATGCTGAAGACATTTTTTCCAGTGATATCAAGGCAGTGTTTAACTTAATTTAGGACCATACTTACTTATTTTCGCTGTCGCCGCAAAAAAAGTTCTGTCCGCGTAATTTTTAAGGAATTTTATTACATATTAAGTATACAACTATCCTAAAAATTAAAAATAAGTCAATATTTCCTTATGTTGGGAGGCAACGTGAGTAAGAGTGGTGAAATTCCATAAACAGAACAAAGGTGTAATTAGACGCTGTCAAGCGTAAGTATTCAATAGCTTCATGGTAGACATACAAGCCCTACTTAAAAGTTAATTTAAGTATAACAACTTCTTTCTTTTAAGTTAGTGCGGCCTTGGTGCAATATTGTTCCCTTCATTCACTGGAATTTGTATGGAGGTTTCCTTACTTTTAGGAAATCATTTTTATCAGTGTACTGAAAATTCAATAAATTCGTTCAAACGTAACGTCCGCAACGCCAGGAAAGGCCCATATATTTCCAACTGGGAACTTTTTTAATGAGAATTTCGAAACAAAATGTTTTTGTTTGACATCAAGTACCTACACATAAATTTATCTAGGGCCTTTATCTAACCCAGCAAACCAGCTTCGGAGCGCTCTTAAATCTGAGCTCTAATATGAGCCTTTTTATGAGTTTTTTCCAAGGACTGAAACCGAAACCGAAACCGTAACCGTAACCGATTAAAACCGATTCATTTTTCAAAACCGAAACCGAAACCGTAACCGTTATTTTGATCTGAAGAAGAACGAAACCGAAACCGTTTCAAAAGCCGGAACCGGTTCCAAACGGTTTTGAATTTTTTTAATGTACCACTTCTTTTACTGGGCACATAGGTATTTTCTTTTACAAACAGGTACCCTGAAAACTTTCATGGAAGACTGTCGAGCAAGGTTACAAAGACACGTTTTGACCTCAGTAAAAATTCTGAAAAGGGAAGTTTGACTATAGTTGAATGAAGCGATCGAAAAAAGTTTACGAGATCCGAAAAAGAAATGTTGAGGCTTGTCTCAGAAAGCACCACTCGTATTAATGTTTTTGACGATTTTAACATTTAATTTAGCTTCCATTCTAATATTTTTCTTATAAAACAGTAGAGTTAATTGTAGGAATTCGTTTTGCAGAAATTTCATCCATGCATAGCGTTAATAAAATGTATTATTATATTGGAGAAATTTCATCATGGCCGCAGGAGAAAAGTTTGAAAATACAGACCTATTTCGAAGCTACATAGGTACTTGATTATTTTAGTAGTAAAATTTTGTTTTGTTCGTGTTTTTATTTGGGAACCGTAACCGAAACCGAAATAAATGTTGAAGAACGAAACCGGAACAGAAACCGAGACACGTTGCAAAACCGAAACCGAAACCGGAACGTTATTTTAATCGGTTTCAGACCTTGGTTTTTTCAGAACATGCCCATAATTATGATCGTTATGTGAGCTTTTATGAGCGTGTACATAAATATGATTGTTTTATTAGTTTTTCTGAGTGTGCCCCTATAAATACCTTTTACTTTCATTATTTGGATTCAAGTGCGTTATGATTTTTCTTTTTGAAATAAGTTTTTGTAAGAAAATAAATGATGAACAATATTTGAATGTTAGATATGCAATGGATGTTTACCTATTTGTTTCTACATATTTTAAAGGAAAATTTAAGGTACAAGGGATAGGAAAAGGGAATGGGAGAAGTCATGAGAAAGGAAAGGAAAAATTAAAATTGGAAAGAAATTAATAAAAATTAAGAAGAAAAGGAAGCTCCTAATTCGTACAAAAAATCATTCGAAAAAGACTCTTTCATGCGCTCTTTTCAGAGCTCATAAAAACGTTCGAAAAAGAATCTTTTATGCATAAGACTGAGAGCTCATTTATGAATGACCAGTTTCATAGGAAAAGCCACTCAAATACGAGCATTTTATGACTGTTTATGATTGTTTTATGAACTCATTATGAATGTGAGCGCTCAGAGGAAAGAGTCCCATATGCGCTCATTTAGAGCTCTTATGGTTTGCTGGGTAACTGAGCTAATAAATGTACCTATGTATGTATAAATGTACGCATTTCGTAAACTTATAAGGTTTTTCGAATTTCAAATAAATTAAGCAAATATGTATAATTGGCAAAAATGGCAGATATGTACTAGAGCTGCAAAACTATCGATGGTATTTTCGATGGTATCGATAGTTTTTTTTTTGCGATGTATCGATTTTTTTTTTGCGATAGTCGATAGTTTCGATAGTGTCAGTGCAATGAAAATTTGTGATGCGTATAGGTAATATGTACCTACCTATAACTTAAGCGTTCAGCAGAATCAGTCCGTCAGTACCTCGAAATAACTGACAGCAAAGTAGACTGCGGGTGTTTGTATGCTGAACGCCGGATAGGTCAAAATGGATTTTGCTCTAAAATCGAAGCATATACGTCACGCAACTGACGTATTGGCGGACTGAAGCGGGAACAGAATCGTATCTGGTATGGGCTCAAGCCCACACTGCTTCGTATTCCTCTCATTTTATTAAAAGGAAAATTCTCTTTTACCAGCACTACTAAGGGAGGATTTACTCTTAGTATTCCTTTTATAGGTGGATATATCGAAACTCGACTGATAAAGAGATTCATAGAACTACCTATGTTCATGCATACATCCATATAAACCTGTACGCTCCTACAAACGCTAACACATATTTACAGTGCACATGATATATACATACTTACCGTATATATGCAAGTTTATCTACCGAGATGCGGCCAAACATACATATAAACAAGCACCCGTTGGTTGGCCACAAGCACTGCGAGAGATGATTTCAACAAATGAGATTTCGCCTTGGGCAGAGCGAAGAGTGAATGCGGTTTTAGGCTACAGTTATACATAGATACATATATTAAAAGGAAACGGCCACAAGCGAGATAGCTGTTCTCGGGCTTTATTGTACTTTCTGGTTTTGAGCTTGCTACTCGATTTAATACTGTTTGGCTCCCTTAAAAGAGTTAAACTATTTTAACACCACTTCAGCAACTTCCAAAACGAAACAAAACAATATGGTAAAGACTACCCAGGGAATGCAGCCAAGAGCATCGCACCAGCATCTGTCTTCTCTGCTCGCAGCCAATATACCAGTAAGAACGTCGGTATCAACAGCAGCCATGGCAGAAGTATGTAGTAGTTGTTTAGCTACATACCCCGAAGGTTTTTGCAACCAAACAGAAAGTTTAGTTTCAGTCGAAAACTACCGCCTTTGACTGCACAAGGGTAAATATCGTTTTCGGGTTGTTTTTCCATAACTACAAACCGTTGAAATAGAGTGCGCACTCTGGTTTTTGTTGTTTGCTTATTCATACACAAAAAACGTTATCGAGTGAACAAAAAAAAAGCGACATAATCAAAACACGCGACTAAAATATTGAATCGACGCAATTTCAAATCGCATACACGTGTTTATACATATGAATGTACATACATATGTCTATCTTATTCGATTGATCCTGTTTTGAAAATTCACAGTCCTAATATGCTCTGGCTGTTAACTGTTGAAATCTGTGTGAAAGTCTTATTAATACAAATTAAAAATCGACTTTTATTTTAAACAAAATTAATTTTTAATACATAGGTAAAAGTTGCCTTTTTAAGTGCCATTGATGGATATGTACATGTGTACACTGTACATACATGTACCTACATTTATGAATATATGTATGTAGGTACTTACTATTATTAATACCTGTATGGTAAAACAGATAATATAGGATAAAAATCTTCGTAGGTACCTGTAAATTTTTTATATTTATTTGTGTTTTAACCCACTCTTCAGTATCAATGTTTATTTATACATAAGTAGAAAAGTAATCGATTGTTGCAAAAAAATATCTCCAAATGCATATCATACATCGAACCAGTGACCACCAGTTCGAGGACCAGAAATTCATGATGGTGAGTTGATAATAAATATGTACATATGAAACTTATTCCTCCAAGATAGTCTTTCAAGTCCAATTTGTGGTGTGACATTTAATTCCTCAAGGCTGATTTCAAACTTCCAGAATCGTAATTATTTGTTGTTTGAGTTTCAAACAATTTGCAAAAATTATGTTTGAGAAATATTTTTTTGAGTCAGCCGTAATCATTGTTAAATTATATAAGGTTCAGCAGATTTTGACATCTGCCAAGGCATAGCTCCCATATTAGATTTGCTTTTACGAAGGATGCAAAAAAGGGTAAAAAAAATTCACCTTTAGAAAAACTGTAGTACCTAGAAAAGGAAGGAACGCCGTTCGCAAAATTTCAGGTTTTTTTTTCCAAAAATCTGTCTCTTCAACATTATTTCTTAAAATTATGAGGAACATTAAATTAATTTTAAATTTAACTTTAAAATCATGCCATATTTTAGGGTAGCAGTAAACAAGTACACAGTAAAAAGAAAAGTCTAACTTTAATACCATTTTGGTGTTTATATATAACAACGCCGAAAAGTATTAAATTAATACATTGTTCGGTCTAATTAGAAAGAGAGGAATTAAGTTGAAGTTTCTCTCAGGCAATAAAATTTACACAGTTTTATTATATTGCCTTCACCGAGAGTCGAACTCACAATTTATTGAATGCTGAACGGAGATGTCTACTATCAAGCCATCGACTACTTATGCTTGCCAGCGTCAAATTGCAGCTTTGTTCTAAATGATAGCGACGAACCGCGTGGACTGTAGAACAAACCACCGGACTTAATTTAATGCTAAAAAGTAATTAATTTCATACTTTTCCGGATTTGTTTTTAAACCAAAAGTACTTAAAACATTATAATGAGAGAGAGCGCTATAGAGAGAGCGCTTTAGTATTATTTTGGTATTATTTTAAAACTATTTGGAATTAAAAATTTTTCAGAGTCTTAAAATAATACTACTTAGTATTAAAACTCAAATTACTTCCAAAAATGCTTAATTTCAATAGCGGCTGGTATTAAAAGTAAACTGTCATTTTTTACTGTGTACGGAATAAGCTTATAAAACGGCAATGTTTATTATTGGCTAACTTCCGTCAATCACCGATATGAAAACCAATCTCTTAACGTCTGTGGCAGCGATCTCATGACCCGGCGTCGGAGATTCAGAGGAGAAAGAAGCTGCAACTACGGGTCTGGACTCCCAGGAGCAGTGCCGGATTAACCCTCAGGCAGAATAGGCAACTGCCTATAGGCCCGGGGCCTCGGCCACCCACCAAAAAATATATACCTATTCTAATGAACGAAAACTTTATTTGAAAACTAGTATGAAATTTCCCAACAACTATGTTAAAGCAATTCACGATTAATATTGCATGATACCATTATTTTCCACAGAGCCAAATTTTGGTAAAGACTCAGATTCGCCGTCGGAAAGAAAACTTCAAAAGTCCCCATCGATCCCATGCGTGTTAAAAAAGTTATTCGGTCGGGGTCAAAGTCAAAATTTTAGGTTCTAAAGATTTTTCTCGAAAACGGTAAGTTTTTTCGAAAAATTTCCTGAAACCAAGTTGCAGAACTCTCTACAAGTATGGTCCTGAAATTTTTTTTCTACCCTGCAAAAATCGAGAGTACTCACTTTGATATCTAAAGAGTACTACAATTGGAGTATCAGAGTACTCCAAATGTAGGGTGGATATGCCAGTAACCGGACACTTAACTTTTTTTTGTGTTTCTATTCTTCCATGAACCGTTCCTCTAGTGATATTAAAGAAACATCAATTTGAAAATGACAATTGACCAATTCTGAATCTGATAAAATCAACTTTTTTTTTTTTTGGAAGATTTCCCTTTGTAAACATTAATAAGATTTTCTCTTTGTAAACATTAATAAGATTTTCTCTCTACAAGTATGGTCCTGAAATTTTTTTTCTACCCTGCAAAAATCGAGGGTACTCACTTTGATATCTAAAGAGTACTACAATTGGAGTATCAGAGTACTCCAAATGTAGGGTGGATATGCCAGTAACCGGACACTTAACTTTTTTTTGTGTTTCTATTCTTCCATGAACCGTTCCTCTAGTGATATTAAAGAAACATCAATTTGAAAATGACAATTGACCAATTCTGAATCTGATAAAATCAACTTTTTTTTTTTTTTGGAAGATTTCCCTTTGTAAACATTAATAAGATTTTCTCTTTGTAAACATTAATAAGATTTTCTCTCTACAAGTATGGTCCTGAAATTTTTTTTCTACCCTGCAAAAATCGAGAGTACTCACTTTGATATCTAAAGAGTACTACAATTGGAGTATCAGAGTACTCCAAATGTAGGGTGGATATGCCAGTAACCGGACACTTAACTTTTTTTTGTGTTTCTATTCTTCCATGAACCGTTCCTCTAGTGATATTAAAGAAACATCAATTTGAAAATGACAATTGACCAATTCTGAATCTGATAAAATCAACTTTTTTTTTTTTTGGAAGATTTCCCTTTGTAAACATTAATAAGATTTTCTCTTCAAATTTAAAAAGAACTTCTTCTTGAAGAAAATCTTTAGAGATATCATATGACTTTTGTTTGTAGGTGTATCGCCTCTATTCGTTTTTTTTTTTATATTTATTTGTATACCACTAATCTAACGATCTCAGAAAATTATAAGGATTTAGCAATAAAAAAATGATACTTTTTTCCTAAGCAAGCGTAGTGTTCGCTAGGAGGGGACTACAGTTTTTCGCTAACTTTGTTTACTGTTTGTTTATTAATTATAATTTTTTTTAATCACATCGTACATAGTGTGATCAAAACATATGTATATAAAGAAAGAATAGCTATTAGTAAGTTATGTACAACTTTAAAAATAATTTTTTTTGGAAAATTTTTTGATTTTCAGAATGTTGATAGCTTTGCTTACTTAGATTTTGTAGACCTTACCTCATTTTTGGTATAAAACTGACTAGCCCTTCTTGTAAAAAACACTTTCCGGAATATATTTTTAGAGGAAATTGAATTCCCTACAAAAACTGTCGACACTGAAATGACACTACGAATTTTCCCAGTTTTTTCATGTATTTTTTTAAACTGTTTTCGTGATTTGATTTCCTCTATGTAAAAATAGAAGAAAAATACAAAGAAAAAACAAAGTGTAGGCATTTATAGATGCTTTCTCTGCGAAAATATAGCTCTACAGCCTTCAAATGGCACATGCATATCTACTTATCCCTGACAGTAGTGATCTTTCTTTCGGGGCTCCTCGTCCCGTTGTTGAATTCTGATTTCGGATTGAGGAATAAATTTCCCTCAAGAATATGTATGTATTCCCATATTGATTTTTGAATTAAGGCAAATTCGAACCAATGTTTGAGGCAAGAATACTAGAAAAGGTTAGTAGAAAATTCAGGTAAGTGTTTGTTTATATCAATGGATTTTTTTTTTCACTTTTATACCAAAAATTGGGTAAGGTCTGCAAAATCTAAACTAGAATTGATAGACCCCTAGAATTTAATATTAAGATCTGTAACTCGTTTTTGTAAAATAAAATAAATAAAATTTTCCCATGGGGGGGAGGGGGGATCCATCCCCCAAATCCCATCCCTATCTACGCAACTGACTGACGTTAAGGAGATGGAAGAAAGCCGAGGAAAAGAGGTCGATGAAAAGGAATTGGACCCGAGAATAAGGTTGGCAAAAGCGAAAAAATTGTTTCAATAGAAATTAGTACCACCCTAAAATACAGATCCACCCGGACAACGTCGGGTTCCCTGTCAGTTCATAATAAAAGTCATTGTTTTATAACGTTAGTTTTATTTTAATTCAATATTTAAATAAAATAAATAAGTAAAACAAAACGGGAGGAAAGTTTGACGTCGAGAAGCTGCGTACGACACAGACAGCTGATAATTTCTCCACTCGAATCTCACACCTGCTATCGGAGGACAATCCTCCAACTAACGATGTAACCGAGCAATGGAAGCATATTTCTCACTTATAACGTACCGCCGCTGAGACCACTATAGGGCTTCAGCGAGCCCGCCAGAACAACTGGTACGATGAGGAATGCAGCACTGCCTCGGACAAAAAGGACGCTACATAGAGGGAAACGTTGCGAACGGGCCCAACCCGCAGTGTATGGCAACGCTTTCGCGAGGCAAAGAAGGAAGAGGGACGCCTATTCAGAAAAAAGAAACGTGATGCCGAAAGGTGTGAGTGTGAGATGCTGGAATAATGCCCGAAAATTCTATGAAAAGATCCGGCGAATGGCGAAGGTTTCAAGACCGGGGCAAGTTCTTGTAAGGACAATAATGGCGACCTGATAACCGACGTACATAGTGTAGATGTATATTGGAACGATTTTTCGCCGTCCCTTGGTTTTGTAACAAACCGGTTTCGGCGATCCGCCATCTTGAGAGTACTTAAATTATGGAGGGAGCACTTTTCCTCACTGCTAAATTGCTAGGGAGACGTCGAACCCGATACCCCAATCCCTGACGATGGAAAAGTCGTCCCAGCACCTGACTATGATGAAGTGAGAGTAGCTACACAGAGCCAACACTGCCTAATAAAATAGAACAAAAGTCATATGATATCTCTATAGATTTTCTTCAAGAAGAAGTTCTTTTTATTTTTGAAGAGAAAATCTTATTAATCTTTCCAAAGAGAAATCTTGCAAAAAACGTACTGATTTCTTAGGGTTCCTAACAAGAAGATTCGACTTATTAATGTTTTCAAAGGGAAAACATATTTCCGCGTAATTGTATGTGTTAATAAGACGATCTTAGGGTTCCTAACAAGAAGATTTGACTTATTAATAGATTTCCGCATAATTGTATGTGTTAATAAGACGATCTTAGGGTTCCTAACAAGAAGATTTGACTTATTAATGTTTTCAAAGGGAAAACATATTTCCGCATAATTGTATGTGTTAATAAGACGATCTTAGGGTTCCTAACAAGAAGATTTGACTTATTAACAGATTTCCGCATAATTGTATGTGTTAATAAGATTTGACTTATTAATGTTTTCAAAGGGAAATCTTGCAGAAAACGAACTGATTTCTTAGGGTTCCTAACAAGAAGATTCGACTTATTAATGTTTTCAAAATGAAATCACATATTATTGAGAAGAAAATAAAAATTATATTTCAGAGTTCTTATATTGTCTTCGAGAACTTCAGATTATCAGTTACGATTCAGTTTTAGATTTCTCTTGTATTGCCTTTACCTTCTTTGTTGCCTTTTTATATTTCCTTCAAGCCATCTCACCGCACTCTTCCTTACATTGCCTTCCACACTTGCCATATTGCCTCCACCGCGAATCGAACTAACCACATATTGAATGCTGAACACAGGTGCTTACCATCGAGCCATCGGGTACTTCTGCTTCTCAGCGTATAATTGTTCTACATGATGTCTGCTGATGGTGATGCAAGATTTCCCTTTGAAAATATTAATAAGTCAAATCTTCTTGTTAGGAACCCTAAGGTCGTCTTATTAACACATACAATTATGCGGAAATCTGTTAATAAGTCAAATCTTCTTGTTAGGAACCCTAAGATCGTCTTATTAACACATACAATTATGCGGAAATATGTTTTCCCTTTGAAAACATTAATAAGTCAAATCTTCTTGTTAGGAACCCTAAGATCGTCTTATTAACACATACAATCATGCGTAAATCTGTTAATAAGTCAAATCTTCTTGTTAGGAACCCTAAGATCGTCTTATTAACACATACAATTATTCGGAAATATGTTTTCCCTTTGAAAACATTAATAAGTCAAATCTTCTTGTTAGGAACCCTAAGATCGTCTTATTAACACATACAATTATGCGGAAATCTGTTAATAAGTCAAATCTTCTTGTTAGGAACCCTAAGATCGTCTTATTAACACATACAATTATGCGGAAATATGTTTTCCCTTTGAAAACATTAATAAGTCAAATCTTCTTGTTAGGAACCCTAAGATCGTCTTGTTAACACATACAATTATGCGGAAATCTGTTAATAAGTCATATCTTCTTGTTAGGAACCCTAAGATCATCTTCTTGTTAAGAACCCTAAGAAATCAGTCCGTTTTCTGCAAGATTTTCCTTTGAAAACATTAATAAGTCAAATCTTATTGTTAGGAACCCTAAGATCATCTTATTAAAATAAGAAGTTTTTCTCTTTCAGCTTTTTTTCAATATTTTGACAGAAATTTCGAGAAGATTTTCTTATTAATAACACATATAAAAAGAAATCGCAAAGAAAAAAGAAGAAATTGCACTTGATAATATCAATAAGAATTTCCTCATTAAACCAAATAGATTTGCGTATGGTTTTTTTTTCGTTTCCGCCGTCTTGACTACCCCTGAGCCTGAAAACCGTTCATAAAGACAATCTTATTAATTTTATTAGGCATTTTTGGCTCTGTGTATATCCCGGCTTAAAGATAAGAAAGCGTCTGGGAAAGACGAACTACCCGCTGAGCGGTTCAAACACGGAGGCGAAGAGCTGGTAAAAAACATGCATCAGCTATTATGCAGAATCTGGTAAGACGAGTGCATGCCTCCAGATTTGATCAATTGAAGCATCATCGCGAATAACGTACAAAATCAGAATTTGTCAGGAGAGCAAAAAACGCTAAAGTCATATTTTTTAAATTTCCCAGTGGGAAAGTAGGTAATGCATTACTTTTTTCCATGCATGAAAAGATGTATGAATTTTGTTATAAGAAAAGATCACACCAAAAGCATGGAAGGGAGTAATGTGTCGCTCAATTTTTGATTTGTAGTTTGAAAAGAAGCAGGCTTTGTAAAAAAATTCAAACTTCAAAAAAAAAGCTACAAAGCCTTAAAATATAAACAATCGAAAACATAAATACCCAGTGGGAAAAGGTAATGTACAGCAATGCATAAAGTAATGTATAGCTCCTATAGACTATACATGAAAACATGCATGAATTTTTCTACAGCGATGTCATAGGAAAAGTAATGTGTCGCTCGCCTACAAAACTAAAGATACATGTTTACATTACTTTTTATATTGCTTTTTATAAATGAAAAGATGCATTACCTTTCATGAATGAAAATATGCACTACAAGGGATACATTATATCTTGCATTGCCTTTCTTGAATGAAAAGATGCTTTACAAGGGACATATTAAATTTTGCATAACATTTTATAAATTTCCTTGTGGAGTAACAAGGACATTAAGACACAGGACACAGTGAGGCTCTAACGCTGTAGTCGTATCCAATCAGCTGATTCGACCAACCTTATGGGATTTAATGCAATCGATTATTGGTGCCATATCGTAACGCTAAGGTCGTAACCGGATCGTAGCCAACCAATTGGTTTTTGGTTTTCCGCGGTAACGTAAACAGCTGATTATCATTTCACATTTTTTAAGAAAATATTAATTAAGATTGTGTTCATAGCTGAGTTTTTGCAGGCAATCAGCTGTTTACGGTTACCGCACCAATAATCGATAAAAATGTATCGCATAGGGTTGCGTTAGGGATACGACTACAGCGTTACGACAAACATCACCAATAATTCCAGCTTTAAGGTCCTATTTTAATTGTTTGAATGACGAGCTCGTCATGGGCTACGACCAAGATGAGTGCATCCACACAAAATATAATAGAAAAAAACCAAAACCAAAAAGGCACCGGCACCAGTCCAGTCGACTCTCGACTTCTGAAAAGCCTCACAGCAGCAGAAAAAGCGATGAAGATGTAAGTAACGAGCAGCAGTTTCAAAATGATTTTTAATTGTATTTTTTTTATGTTTGAAAGTTGTGTATTTTTTTTTTTTTTGAAGTTTTCAAACTACAAATAAAATTAGAGCGACACATTACTCCCTTCCTTCCTTTTGGTATGATCTTTTCTAATATCAAAATTCATACATCTTTTCATGCATGGAAAAAAGTAATATTACCTACTTTCCCACTGGGTATTTAAATTAAATAATAAACCTCTGCTGTGGCCGCTGTTCTTTTTCGCGCATCTCCATCGCTTTCTCTGCTGCTGTGAGGCATTCCAGAAATCGTCTGGAGAACCTACGACGCCGTTGCCTTTTTTGCTTTGGTTTTTTTTTTATGTTATTTTTTTGTGTGCACTCATCCTGGTTTTACGCCCACCTGGTCCTATACTCAGTGAGTTTTGAAATGTTCACTTTTTCACCATTTGAAATATATGGGAAAAAAGTGTACATTTCAAAACTCACAGTTAGGGAATCCAGAGGCTGGTCGACATGACGAGCTCGCCATTCAAACATTCAAAAATAGGACCTTCTCTCTTCTACCGCTGTAGAGCCTTATGTCGCGTTAATGGCCTTGTTATTCCACAAGGAAAGTAATTACGGATATGTATTCATAAAATGTTATGTACAATTTAATGTGTCCCTTGCAATGCATCTTTTCATTCTGGAAAGGTAATGCAAGATATAATGTATCCCTTGTAGTGCATCTTTTCATTCCTGAAAGGTAATACATCTGTTCATTTATAAAAAGGAATGTAAACATGTCGCTTCAGTTTGTAGGCGAGCGACACATTACTTTTCCTATGACATCGCTGTAGAAAAATTCATGCACGTTTTCATGTATAGTCTATAGGAGCTATACATTACTTTATGCATTGCTGTACATTACCTTTTCCCACTGGGTTATTTGTCTCATCTGTCTCCTTAACTTTTTCTTTTATATTTTTCATATTATCAGTTTTACACCTTCCTTATGATCTTCCAGTGCCGTTACGAATCACTTTCGACGCTTCTATGCAAAATAATGTATGTCACTTTAAATTAACCTACTACTTTTAAATGCACTTTTACAGTTTTGGTGTGTCAAACTTTAGAAAATTTGTTATCTGGACAATGCAAGAGAGCAATACAAAATGTTATATGCAATAAAACCGGTTTTGAAAAAATGTTACTTAGAACGTTATTCGCGATGATACTTCAATTATTGGCAACATAAAAGTCATTTGCACCACTTTTGTCATAAAATTATTAATACAAATTTAGGTACCTGATAAAATACAGTGCCACTAGTAAAAAATTAGCAAACCCGTACGTCTATGTATGCCACGTACAGAATTTTCAGTATTTTCCGCGAAAACTTTAGGATGCCTAGAAAAATGTTCACTTACCGTTTATTTGTCACCAAGTTTCTCATCGACAATGAAAATAGTTATTTTTGTAAAGCCCCTAGCCCCCTTCTCCATGAATAATATAAAAAATACTAGTCTGGTCAATTTAGTTTATCTTGAATAAAAAAACTCCCACAGAGTCAATTTTTTGTCAGGAGCCTAGTTTCACCCCCAGGAAGAGAACTGCAAAAGTGCCCATCGATCCCATTAGGCATAAAAAAGTTATGCGGGGACAAAAAAACGAGAAAAGTCCAAGTAGGAGGGTTTTTTAAATTTTTCTCGACTTTTGACCCCAAATAACTTTTTTATTTTTAAGCCCTCTACATTTTTGTTATACAAGATAATTCCATTTTCTGTGCCCATCGATCCCATTAGGCATAAAAAAGTTATGCGGGGACAAAAAACGGTAAAAAATGAAAGTTTACTTTTAATAACAGTCGCTATTGAAATTAAGCCAAGACTCTGAAAATTTTTTAATTCCAAATAGTTTTAAAATAATTCCAAAATAATACTAAAGCGCTCTCTCTCTCATTATAATGTTTTAAGTACTTTTGGTTTAAAAATCGGACACCTCGTTCTGACATGTTCTAAGCCCTTATGTAATTTTATTTTAATTTTCTTTTTTGCTAATAGAATTCTGAACTGAAAAGAGTAAATGTCTCCGTTCTAAGCGTTTACTCTGATTTTTTAAAGTTAAAAAAGTGTTTGGTAAAAGTACAAATTTTTTTTTCAAATATTTTGTATCAAAAAACCGAACATGCCATTTTTTGGGATCAGCACCCAGTTTCTGTAACTTTTTAACGAAATTCGTTATTGTCGTTAACATCGATTTTGACAAATTTTGTACAGAAATTTGTGTCAAAATTAACGATTTTTATGTAACGAACTTCGTTAAAAAGTTACAGAAACGACGTGCTGAGCACTTAGTTAGCACATAAAGAGCACATAATTTCTGCATATTCACTTTTGATGTAGTCATCATCCTTCACTGTTAACGCATAGTGCATCGATTTTTGGGAAAAGTTGAGGAGCACATTTTCTGGGATTAGAGCACTTAATTAGCACATAATGAGCACATCATTTTCCACATGTTACTTTTTTGTTCTGCTAACATTGCTCTGCCAGCTTTAGGGACCTGAATTCCTTCTCCAATTTTTCAAACGCCTCAATGTTGAAAAAATTCGTTAACTGCTGGCAATGGTTACAGCTAACGTGGCTCTAGTTAATCTTTTTTTTTGTAATGTAAATTGGTGATGGCTGGAACATTCCACTCATAAAGCCAGGGTAATCAATAACTTAAAACTACAATAGTTGTAGTTCTTATATAAATTTGCTGTTTTAAGTATAGCATGTGTTTTTTTGTGTCAGTTGGTGATGGGCGATCATCATTTTTTTTAATTTTTTGTTTGTGTAGTTGTAGTTTTTTAACTTTGTAATTTGGAAATATGCCCTTTTGTTTGAAACAGGGAATTTTATCAGGGATCCCATATGGTTTTTGCGTTAAAATAACTGGGCGAGGCTTATATCGAGCCGTAGATGTTTATAGATCGAAAAAACAAAATTTCAATTTTTTTTCGGTCTATTAACACCTACCGCACGATATAAGCCTCGCCCAGTTGTTTTGGTGCAAAAATTCCCACGCACAAACAAATAAGAAGGAAATATTTCCGATTTGTACGAAATTTTGATTTCGACTGATCTTTTTTATAGGAAATATGACGTTTTAGTAGTTTCTATTGAGTACATCATGTGTAATATTGTCTGAACCACCAGATTGCATCAAAACACTAAAAAAGTGAAAAATGGAAATAAGGCGTTTTGTTTTTTCAGTCCTCATTTATTGACGCTTAACCGCCTAGGAGATTTTGGCCGTTTCGTATCAAAGCACGCCAGTCATTCCTTTTTACGATAACTGAAGCCAATTGAGAACCCCAAAGGAGTTCAAGTCATCCTCCACTTGTTGTTTCCATCTCAGTCGAGGCCTCCCCCTCCCTCTGCTGCCGAATTCCGGTTTCGATAGGAAAACCTTCTGTGCTGGAGCTTCTTTGTCCATTCGCATAACATGACCCAGCCAGCGGAGTCTTTGGGCTTTAATTCGCTGAACTATGGTCAGGACTGCTTAAAGCTCGTACCTACAGCTCATCGTTAAATTTCCTTCAATACTCGCCGTTGGCATCACGGGAAGGACCATAAATCTTCCGGAGAACTTTTCTCCCATGATACCGAGCCGTACATCAGGACTGGTATGATGAGAGACTTGTAGAGCGTGATCTTTGTTTGTTGAGAGAGGACTTTACTTCTCAATTCCCTACACAGTAAACAATGAAAGTTTACTTTTAATACCAGCCGCTATTGAAATTAAGCCTTTTTGGAATTAAATTAGAGTTTTAATACTAAATAGTATTATTTTAAGACTCTGAAAAATTTTTAATTCCAAATAGTATTAAAATAATATCAAAATAATACTAAAGCGCTCTCTCTCATTATAATGTTTTAGGTACTATTTGTTTAAAAACCAAGCCGGAAAAGTATTAAATTAATTACTTTTTAGTATTAAATTAAGTCCGGTGGTTTGTCCTTCAGAGCACGCGGTTCGTCGCTACATTTAGAACAAAGCTGCAATTTGACGCTGACAAGCATAAGTAGTCGATGGCTTGATAGTAGACATCTATGTTCAGCATTCAATAAATTGTGAGTTCGACTTTCGGCGAAGGCAATATAATAAAGCTGTGTAAACTTTTGTTTTTTTGCCTGAGAGAATTTCCGACTGAATTCCTCTCTTTCTTAATTAGACCGAATACCTATGGTATTAATTTAATACTTTCCGGAGTTGTTGTAAATAAACACCAAAATGGTATTAAAGTTAGTCTTTTCTTTTTACTGTGTACTTAGCCTAAAGTAACACTTGTTGGCAAGAGTGATTCTCCGTTGGATTTCTAGACTGATATTATTTTTGGTGTAAATGCCGGTTCCCAAATATACGAAGTCCCTCACCGTTTCAAATTTGTAGCTATCAACGGTGACTTGGCTGCCAAGGCACAAGTGCGCCGATTCTTTCTTTGATGACAGCAAATACTTCGTCTTGTCCTCGTTGACCGCAATACCCACTTTTTTCGCTTCCATGTCCAGTCCAGCGAAGGCAGCGCTTACGGCGCGGTTGTTAAGGCCAATCGTATGCCGATGATACGCCAGCAATTACACGCTCTTGTAAAATATTGTACCATTGCGGTTTAGCTCTGCTGCTCGAAATATCTTTTCCAGCATCAGGTTGAAGAAATCGCACGAAAGGGGGTCGCCCTGTCTGAAGCCTCCTTTGGTTTCAAATGGCTCAGAGAGGTCCTTCCCGATTCTGACGGAGCTGTTGGTATTGCTCAACGTCATTTGGCAAAGCCGTATAAGATGTGCAGGGAAGTCAAATTATAAATACTAGTATCGCCTGTGATCGAAAATTCGACCAATAAAATCTTGTGGTGGTGACTGGAGGGGGTCTTGGGGTCGCTAGCCCCGTACCCCATCCTTAAATTTCGGCGACGCCCCTGAAAATATACCGGCGATATACCAACAGGTTATCATAACCTCTAGCTTTTTTGCAAAAATTAGAATCGTCGTTTGGTAGAAGATACCATCTTTTATATGTACATATATATTTAAAATTAGCAAAATCGGTTTGACCAATCGTGAGAAAATCATCAAAAAGTGGAGAATTTCGAAAAGTGTTGGTAGCTATAACTTTGAAAATAATTCGAATTTCGGAAAATTGTTATATACGTATTTTTGTTTAATCGTTGTGAGCCATACTACCAACTTTCATTAAAATACATGGCCGTCGAAAAAATTTTAGGTGGCTCAGTTCAAAAAATTCAACTCATATGTATTAAAACGTCAGGTTATATTCCAAAAGCTGCCATTACCGATACTTAGCATAGACTTGACTCGACTTGGGAACTGTCACTTAGCACTTAGAAAAATAACAAGAGAGCACACTAGCCAGTTTCAAATAAGCGTAAAAATTTCACCTCTCGAATTGCTTTTTAAAAGTAATTATGTGATTTTTGACATATAACTCTGTAAAAAGTACCAACACGCATTTTCGTGGAATTAATGCCCAAACAAAACTATAAAGATATTTGGGATAAAAAAAATGTTTTTTGGTTGGCCTAATTTGAATTTAATTTATTTGACAGCTAGTTTTGCGGCTGCCATATGAATAACATACATCCAAAAACTCTTATCACTATGGAATATTTGGAGGTTTTATTCAGTTCTCTCACAGCGCCCAGTAAACTTAGAACTTACGTAGAAAATCAATAAAAAACAAGTAAGGAAAGCTGTCTTCGGCTGTGCCGAAGGCTATATACCTTTCATGAATAAGCGTCACGATTTTCACTGTTCGATCCCCAGTACAGCCTGTTTCAATTTAACTATATTTACTATACACATTACACATCTTTGTTATAATTTAAAAAAAACTTACAAAATAATAGGATCCGAGTTATCGGAACAATCGATTGTATGGAGGCTATATATTATACGTGTTCAATTGTACTGACTTACACTATACACATTACATATGTAGAAAGTACAAAGGTGAAATATTTTACGTTCCTAACTTTTTAAATGCGGAAGTATGTTATATTTACCCGATCTTCTTGATTTTCCTCTACACACTACATAAATTGAAAGTACTCGAGTTGCAAAATTTTACGTTCCTAACTTTTTAATTGCAGAAGTTTTGGCCAAAAAACCTTATATCTGAACAATCGGTTGTATGGGGGCTATATGTTACATTTGCCCGATCTTGTTGATTTTCACTATATACACTACATAAATAGAAAGTACTCGAGTTGAAAAATTTTACGTTCCTAACTTTTTAATTGCAGAAGTTTTGGCTAAAAAACCTTATATCTGAACAATCGGTTGTATGGGGGCTATATGTTACATTTGCCCGATCTGGTTGATTTTCACTATATACACTACATAAATAGAAAGTACTCGAGTTGCAAAATTTTACGTTCCTAACTTTTTAATTGCAGAAGTTTTGGCCAAAAAACCTTATATCTGAACAATCGGTTGTATGGGGGCTATATGTTACATTTGCCCGATCTTGTTGATTTTCACTATATACACTACATAAATAGAAAGTACTCGAGTTGCAAAATTTTACGTTCCTAACTTTTTAATTGCAGAAGTTTTGGCCAAAAAACCTTATATCTGAACAATCGGTTGTATGGGGGCTATATGTTACATTTGCCCGATCTGGTTGATTTTCACTATATACACTACATAAATAGAAAGTACTCGAGTTGCAAAATTTTACGTTTCTAACTTTTTAATTGCGGAAGTTTTGGCCAAAAAACCTTATATCTGAACAATCGGTTGTATGGGGGCTATATGTTAAATTTGGCCGATCTTGTTGATTTTCACTATATACACTACATAAATAGAAAGTACTCGAGATGCAAAATTTTACGTTCCTAACTTTTTAATTGCAGAAGTTTTGGCCAAAAAACCTTATATCTGAACAATCGGTTGTATGGGGGCTATATGTTACATTTGCCCGATCTTGTTGATTTTCACTATATACACTACATAAATAGAAAGTACTCGAGTTGCAAAATTTTACGTTCCTAACTTTTTAATTGCAGAAGTTTTGGCCAAAAAACCTTATATCTGAACAATCGGTTGTATGGGGGCTATATGTTACATTTGCCCGATCTGGTTGATTTTCACTATATACACTACATAAATAGAAAGTACTCGAGTTGCAAAATTTTACGTTCCTAACTTTTTAATTGCAGAAGTTTTGGCCGAAAAATCTTATATCTGAACAATCGGTTGTATGGGGGCTATATGTTACATTTGCCCGATCTTGTTGATTTTCACTATATACACTACATAAAGAGAAGGTACTCGAGTTGCAAAATTTTACGTTCCTAACTTTTTAATTGCAGAAGTTTTGGCCAAAAAACCTTATATCTGAACAATCGGTTGTATGGGGGCTATATGTTATACTGGTCCGATCTTGTCAGTTCCGACAAATGATTCCTATATTACAAAATGGTGGCCACATACAAAATTTCAGCCAGATATCTCAAAAATTGAGGGACTAGTTTGCGTTCAAACAGACAGACGGACAGACGGACAGACGGACATGGCTAAATCAACTCATCTCGTCATCCTGATCATATCGGTATACTTATTGATGGGTCTATCTCTTCTTCTTCTCATATTTACAAACATCGGACCAAAGTTATAATACCATTTCATGTTCATGAAAGGTATAAAAAATGGGAGTTATTTTGGGAGATGTTTCCCCAAATGTTTACAGGGGAATTTATGGAAAAATATTAAAAATTTCCAATAAATAATTTGAATTGTTGAAAAAAAATATATATTTTGTGTTCTTCTTACGGTTTTTTTGGGGTGTGATGCCGAAATTGACAGAGATCACACTAGGAGTTAAACCCCCAACTAAAGCTGCATCAAATCACCCTCGAAGTGGGCAAACCTACCTTTGCTGAAGTGACCAAGGACAGTATCCTCATAGGTATCATTGACCAAGGTAACGGCCGTTCGGCCACCCTTAAAGACGAGCCGGTGGTCTGGCGCGAGGTACCGATGCGGGATGCCGCCATGGTCAGATCAAAGTATTCGATTGCGAGGTTTCAAGAACTGCTGCGCTGTAAAAAGCAGCAGCTGCAAGCCTGTCTACCCAGGGGCAAGAATCGAGGTCGTCGACTGGCCTCGGCTACTCTAAGTAGTCGGCTTTTTAAAGGTGACGTAAATGTGAACCTCATCCAAGAACCCTGATGATAAACGCATGACTACTCCAACCGTCCGTTCGGTCTTACCGGCGTATGTTACAACCCCCACTAGTTCAGTTCTAGCGAAAGCTGAACAGCTAATCATGAAGGGTTTTGATGACTCCTCCTAGTCATCCTCCATACAGCTCACACATCTGGAATTCTCCAGAGCTGCAGCCGAGAGCACACTCATCGTACAGGCCAATATACATATTGCAGGTCGTCGGGACCAGATTAGGAAAAAGTGGCGGTGCAATGCTGAGTCGCCGCAAACCATAAGACGCTCTAGGGCGTGTACAGCAAAGAACCACAAAAGTTTAAAAGAAAAGAAAAAGGGTAGCGAGAGGAGTTCCAAGTGTCGTGTGGACAGCCACCGCCGGTGATGCCGCTCTCTCCAAGAAATTTGCATGGCAATTCGCGCGAATGTTTTAATAAAACACTAGCAGATACTTTATTTAATTTGATTTGATAAAAAGTTAATTTTTAAAATGTAGGGGCCTATTACGGTTTGCGAGTCGAACAAAAATATGCGCGACTCGCCTACATTTGTATTACCGACTACGAGTCGCCCGGTAACATTCGTCTCAAACTTCAAAATTAAGAGAATGTCAAAAATGAAGCGATTACTGTTTGCGACTCGATCCAAATTCGTTCGCCGGGAGTGTCAAAATCTGGCTAACAGAATTTGAAGGTGACTAGGAGGAAAAATTTGATTTTATGGTCATATTGGGATTATTTGGGTGTCATTTTGTGGTTATTTTGGACTAATTTCGGGGATATTTTGTTGTTATTTTATGGTCATTTTTGAAATACTTTGTTGTCATTTTGGGGATTTTTTGGGCTCATTGTGTGGTAATTTTGGGGTTATTTTGTGGTCATTTCGGACTAATTTCGGGGATATATTGTTTTTATTTTGTGGTCATTTTTTGAATAATTTGGTGTCATTTTGTGGTAATTTTGGAGTTATTTTGTGGTGATATTTTGTTGTTATTTTGTGGTCATTTTTAGAATATTTTGGGGTCATTTTGGACTAATTTCGAGGAAATTTTAATCGTTATTTTGTGGTCATTTTTGGAATAATTTGGTGTCATTTTGGGGTTATTTTGTGGTCATTTTGGACTAATTTCGGGGATATATTGTTGTTATTTTGTGGTCATTTTTTGAATAATTTGGTGTCATTTTGTGGTCATTTTGGGGTAATTTTGGGAATATTTTGGAGTTATTTTGTGGTCATTTTGGGAATATTTTAGGGTCATTTTGGGGGTTTTTTGTGGTCATTTTGACTAATTTTGTGTTCATTCTGGAGATATTTTTTGGTCATTTTGTGGTAATATTGGGATCATTTTGGGGATATAGTGGTGTCATTTTGTGGTCATTTTAGGGTAAACCAAGATTTGCTGAAGTGACCATGGACCGGATCGTAATAGGCATCCTTGACCGAGGCAACGACAGTTTGGCCATCGCCAAAGACCGGTGGTGGTATGACCTGTACGTAGCCGGAAGACCTAGTTACAACCTTTACAACGGCGCTCTCAAATGCCCTCGATAAGGCCTGTCCAGTGCCAAAACCACGCTGTAAACATAGGCCACACACTGGTGGAGGAAATAATTTAATAAGGCCAAGAGCCTTCGCAAGGAGGCTCAATGACTCAGATATAAATATAAACATACAAGGCTCTGAGGCAGGTGAAGAGAACTTTGTGGAGAAATTTTTGTACTGCGGTCGAGAATGTCGACTATACAGCGAGACTGAGATGAGTGCTCTCAAGAACTCAAACAGCTACATATAGGCTATTTGCGGGAACCTGCCGGGTCCTGGACCAGCTCGAAACGTGAAACGCTGGAGCTGCTCTTGATTACACACTTTCCAGAGAACTCGCATGTTGCACTCTTAGCACCTGCAACAAACCTGGCTGCACACATTTTCATCACGGAAGAAGGGATAAGGTGGGTAATTAAAAGATTCGAGCCGTTCAAGGCTGTTGGACCAGACGGGATTATCCTAGCACAACTCCGCACACGTTGGAAATGGTTGGTTTTTCTATATGCAGCTTGTCTGGCTCTTAACTACAATATTCAATAAAAACGTACAATAATAATAAATAATCGAAACTTCAGTTTTGTTCAATTTGAAGTTTTTTTTTTTACATTTGACGTTCACCGCTTTCTGTTTTTAGAACTGGCAACAAAATGTTTTAGGCGAACCAGTTTGTTCCCTATCCATAATCATTCGAGCTAGGCGATTCGCCAAATAAGGCGACTCGAATAACTCAAGCGACTCGCGAACCGTAATAGGCCCCATAAACATATTTTTTTCCTACATTTGATTAAATTGTAGAAATGTCAAATTTGTTCGAAACATCTGATTCGAACTTTGAATTAGTGTTCCCAAAATCTTTGGGAAAAATCTTCTCCCAGTGAGTTCGGAATTGGGAGATGAACTCCCATCGGAATATTAATGATTTGGCTGTATATTAAAACGACACCACGTGAACGTGAGCGTGAATGAGTGGAGATTTTCTATTGCGTACGCAAAGGAAAAGAATTTCAAATCGTACTGACACGCCGTCTGATCTCGATGTGTGCTATTGTGTAGGAAAGTACCTCTGAATTCTGAAAACCGGTACCTTCTCCAATGAAGGCATGTCTTTGGATAATGTACTACTAGCTCGAGTAAACATGCAAAGCATACGAAGTGAAGTACATTTTTTGGGAATTGTTACCTTTTTTTGTAAAAAAAATAAAACCGTGGTTTGAACCCATGGTGGGGATATAACATATTTATTTGGCTGATCCCTTGGAAACTGATATATTTGTGTTCACCGACTTTAAAGTAAAAAATTTATAACTTTTATTGGCATTATTTGCATAAGCATACTTTTAAAGAGAATAAATAGCGTAATAATATGCCACAATTGTTTTTAAAACAATTTGCTTGACTAGGGTGCTATAGAGGACTAAACTTTGTTCTCCAGTTTTTTAAAAAATCAAAAAATGATGGTCACAGTTGTCGTGTGCGAGTATTAATTAACATATACGGGTCGATTCTAAGCGTAACCGGACATTTTTTACCTAGAAGATTATCTAACCGAATATCGTAGCCGTCGGTAATGTACTTCATGTAACCGCGATCGTGCATGAAAACGCTGTCAAAAATTATAAATGCGCAAAAGTGAATAAAATGAAAACGCAAACGAAATTTCGTGCAAACAAGTGCTAATCACCACTATTCTGATTGTTGATACGAGATTCGTTTGACGAAATTTACGACAAACGGCATTACCTTTGTCGTTGCGAGGCAACCTTCGACTTACTCTACTACAAATCGGAATTCTAAGGCTGTCCGCAGACGAGGCGCATCGTCATAGACGCGTACATGTCAATTGACTGAGCACCAATTTCCCTGTGTGGAGACGCGTATCGACATCAAGCTTGGCTGCAGAAAGAAAACACGCAAAGAAATGTCAAAATTCAAATATTAATTAAAACATTTACCTAAGTTATGGCCGTCCATCTTTCCACAAATTAAAAAAATTTTGAGAATTTTTCATCTTCCATTTAAAAGCAACAATTAATTTTTTTTTTAAAGAAAAGCAAAGGCACGGCAAACAAAAATTGAAAATGAAAAATGTAAACAAATGCTTCTTCTTCCTCTTTTCTAAGCGTACGTTCGCCTAGCGACCAGCATTGTCATACGCTGAGCAGCATGTAGATTTTATGCTATGTCACTTTCGTGCAGCTGACGATTCGTGTGCGTCTCTTCATTTATATATATGTGTTCAGCAACAAAGCGTACAAATATCGAATGTAGCGTCTAATATATAATGACGATTCGCTCCGTGTGCGGACTCGCTAATTGGCGTTAAAAAATTTCAAACGTCTCTATAAATGTCGAATTTTGTCGTATAGAATTTACTGCCCGACACATGTACAATTTTGTTAACTGAGTGTTTTATTTAACTTATATACAGCTATGTAACTGAATTCTCGTTCTCTTTTTCTTTCTTCTCCTTTTTCCCCTTCTCCTTTTCCTTTTATCTTTCCTTTCCTCCTTCTCTTTCTGTTCTTATGTCTTTTCTTCGTTTCCATCCTCTTTATTTTTCTCCTTCTCTTTCTTGTTCTCTTCTTTCTTTTCCTCCTTTTCTTTCTCTTCTTTCATCCATTTTTTTCTTTTTCAGCTATTTTTTCTCCTTTCTCTTCCTCCTTCTTTTTGTCTCGCCTCCCCACTTTCAAAACACAAAATTTTTATTTTTTTCTTAAAATAAAAAATGAAAAATTTATTTATTTTTTTTAACTGTCATTCAAAAATTTGTAGTAGATCAGTCGAAAGATTTCAGGAATGCGACTATGCGAACGACGGACGAAACGACCGCTTACCGACCTCAGAATAAAGCTGATGACCCAATGTACGTTTGATTTCCTTTTAAAGCTTCGATGGCCCAATAGAAGCTACAAAAGTTGTCAAAAATACAGGATGAGACAAACAAGACAACAACAAGACAAACAGCGAAGCGTGTAAAGCGCTGTCAAATAGAGATTTGGGCTACTCGACGCTTTGAAGCGTTTCAAGCAAGCAAAGTAAGGCTGCCCCTGGGCCAACTTTCATACATTTCAGTAGAGTTCAAAAGAATTTTGACATTTCTCGAGGCAATGCAAGCGGGTATTGGGCCATCACTTTAAGGGTGAATATTTATTATTTGTCGTACAAAATTTGTACTATTTTCGGTCCAAAATAATATTTACAAAACACGTGCTTTTTTCGCGGTTACGTGACGTTACCACAATTTTGGTGGTTACGAAACTTTAGTTGGCAGAATACCAAAAGGGTGTAAAAGTTGACAGATTCTTTGTTTGCCAACATCAAACTGTGCTAAAGCAGGTTACATTTCGAAGACGGGTTGGGAAGATTTTGCGGTTAATAGATGTGTCACACTTTCTCATGTCACAACTTTACCACAGCTTTTCTTCTAAACTAGGTGTAATTTTTCCTTGAAAATTAGAACACATATAGACCTTGGTGGCATACCTCTAATTTCTAACGGAAATCCAAAAATATTAATCCATAATAAAATAAGAATAGATTAAATATAAAATGTCACAACCCTAAGTTGTCACAACTTTTTACTCTACTGGTTTTGATATCGCAAAATATAAAGTCTGAATTTAAATTTTACCAAAATTGCGCGAAATTTCGCTAAAACGGCGAAACTATTCATCCCATTAATGTCCGCGACTGCGGTCAAAAATTTCTTTTAAATATTTAATTAAATACAAATAAATAAAAAAAAATTATTGTTTCAATTTCCACCAAATAGGTGTTCTCATAAGGAGTTAATGGGCACTCTAAATATGAAACTGAATAATTTACTTGCGTTCAAAGCAGTTTATGTCATACTTGTAGCAAGAAGAAGTGTTCTCGTATGGGTACAGTAGGCGTTAATGGGTTAAGTTGTAGCGCAATACGAATCAGGGGCTATTTCTTATACCCAATTTACACTGTATACACTTTCAAAAGCCATTTATCGTAACATTGACATTTCACATAAAGTCGATGTGAAATATATCAGTTTCCAAGGAATCAGCCATTTACGTTTATGAACCAACAATTTGGTAGATTTAAACTTTTTAAAATATTTGTTCCTCAGATTTTTTAGTCGCTTTAGGTTCTTAGTATACCATGGAATTTTATAACAACATTTTTTATTTCGCGGAATATTATAAATACAAATTTGATTTACGGTATTTTTAAAAACATTAAAACACTCAGAAAGATTCAAACCCAGAAAAAGAGCTTCCCAATCAGTAGGTAGGTAGGTAGGTTCAAGTGGCTGCCGCAGAGGCACACTTAGGCCAGTTTTGAAGGCCCGTTGTGATACCACCAACACAAGGAAAGTCAGCCCCGGGACCCAGCCATATGGAAAATCCCTGAGTTGTTGGGATTTTCCACATAGCAGAATCCCGGGACTGACACTCCTAAACCGACACCGTTACTCCTCCTCGAACCACTTAGATGACTTTATGAAGCCCATCAAGTCCTTTATGTCCAGTTCCGCGATCTGGCTTAGACTATCTAGGAACGGAACTCCCAAAAAGCGCGTTCTCACGCCGCTTAAAGCCGGACAGTTGCAGATGAGGTGCTCCACCGTTTCCTCCTCCTCATCATCTTTGCAACTCCTGCAGCATCGTCGGTAGGGCACACTTAGCCTTTCTGCATGCCTACCAATGAGGCAGTGACCGGTTAATGCCCCTATCAATATGCAGATTTCCCTCCTAGTTAGGGCATAAATGCGTCTAGACCTTTTAAGATCCCATTTTGGCCAGGTTTGTTTCGATATCCGACACCCTGGGGATTGCAGCCATCTTTCGTTGGCTTGACGGAGTGTGTGCTCCTTCAGCATTAGTTTGCATGTGGCAAACGGCATACCTAAGCGCTCTTTATCCCGAAGAACCTGCTTGGTCGTGCCCTGCCTGGCAAGCTCGTCTGCCTTACAGTTTCCCTCAATGTCCCTATGTCCCGGGACCCATATGAGGTTTACGCGGTTCTGTTGGGCCATCTCCTGAAGAGATCGACGACAGCTGAGCGTCAGTTCAGAGTTGAACGTGTATGAGCCAAGGGATTTGATTGCCGCCTGGCTATCGCTGAAAATAGTGATATCTCCTCCGATAACACGTTTGCTTAACCAGGCCGCGGCGTCCCGGATTGCCGAGACTTCCGCCTGGAAGACGCTACAATGATCAGGTAGTCTGAAGGAGAGTTCAAGGTCCAAATCCCTTGAATAAACCCCTCCTCCAACTCTGCCGTCCAACTTCGAGCCGTCGGTGTATATGGAAGTGCCACCATTTGTTTCGGGACACCAATCCGTCCTCTCCCAGTCTTCTCTGCTGGGAATGTTTATTTTGAAGCAGCTATCCCCGACTGTAGTGGTCGCACAACGATCTGTGCTTAGAGGAAGAAAGCTGTAAGATTCCAGAATACTGGAGTGTCCAATAGTACCCGCACCCCAACTGGAGGTTTCTCTTAGGCGCAGAGCTGATGCCGCCGCTGACCGAAACCCTTCCAGATCAAGTGGCAAAATGCCCAGAATGGCCTGGAGGGCTTCGTTGGGCGTTGTCCTTAGCGCACCGCTTATACAGATCATATTGGATCTATGGACTTTCCGCAACAGATTCAGGTATGTTGTCTTGCTCAGTGCCGGCCACCATACGACGACTCCATACAGCATGATTGGGCGAATGATGGCCGTGTAGATCCAACTGCATACTCTAGGGCTGAGCCCCCATTTTTTGCCAATGGCTCTTTTGCATGTGTAAAGAGCGATGCAAGCTTTCTTCTGGCGCTGAAGAACATTCTCCTTCCAATTCAGTTTCCTGTCCAGAACTATGCCTAGAAACTTGGCCTTATCCGACAAGCCCAGGCGCGTGCCATCTAGTTCTGGTAGGCTTAGTGGCGGTATTTTGTACCGGTTGGTGAAGAGGACAAGTTCCACTTTCCCCGGGTTGATACTAAGTCCGCAGCGAGAGGACCACCTCGAAACCTCTCGCAGTGCTACTTGCATCAGGTCACACAGAGTTTGTGGGAACTTGCCTCTGAATGCAATAGCTAAATCGTCTGCGTATGCCACTATCTTCCCGCCCCCCCAGCTTGTGTCACGTAGCAACGAGTTGACTGTGAGGTTCCATAAAAGCGGGGAAAGAACACCACCCTGGGGCGTTCCCCTTGTGACATAGCGTGATAACTCGACCGTACCAAGTGAAGAAGCTATTTTCCTTCCTCTTAGAAGTTGGTCAATTAAACCAGTTAGAGGTCTATCTACGCCCAGATTAGTTAGAGCGGAGTTGATCGCCTCCGGGCTTATATTGTTGAAAGCCCCCTCAATATCTAAGAAGGCCACGAGACAGTAGTCCTTTTCACACAGCGATTTCTCAATGACAGATACTAGGCTGTGCAGAGCAGTTTCTGTTGATTTACTCTTGGTGTATGCATGCTGATAGCTAGAGATAAGGTTGCTATCAATAGTCGTTGAAAGGTAGTCGCTTAGTATCCTCTCAAAGGTTTTGAGTACAAAGGACGAGAGACTGATCGGTCTGTATCCCAATCAGTCAAGGCGAATGTAAAACTCGACTACAAGCGTAAGCGGTGTGTGATGTAAACCAGAGCTAGATAGTGTATCCAGACACTCAGCCACCATATGGAATAAGTAATTAAGTCTACACAGAGCCAACAATGCCTAATAAAATAGAACAAAAGTCATAAGATATCTCTATAGATTTTCTTCAAGAAGATGTGCTTCTTGTTATTGTAGAGACAGTCTTTTTATTGTTATTAAGAAGATTTTCTTTTTAATATTTTAAATGAAAAATAAAATGATATTGCCCTCACCGAGAATCGAACTTACAATTTTCGGAATGATAAACCCAGCTGTTAACCATCAGGCCATCGCTCACTTTTGATTTCTAGCATCTAATTACCGATATGTGTAGAGTTGTTAATGTTTCAAAGGAAAATCTCATAAATATATTTAAGAAGATTTCTTTTTAACATTTCTAATTAGGAAAAAAAGAGAGAGAATCGAAATTACAATTTTTCGATTGCTAAACCCAGCTGCTAACCATCCGGCCATCGTATACTAATAATTGCCAGCGTCTAACTACACCTTTGTACTAAATGTATAGTTTTTTAATAAGAATTTCTTCTTAAAACCAAAAAGATTTCCCTACAGTTTTTTCTTCGTTTGCACCGTTGCGACTACCCCTTTGCCCAATAGCTGATCATGAAGACAATCTTATTAATTTTATTAGGCATTTTTGGCTCTGTGTATCGCGATGCTGCTTGAAATGTTACAACCCTGGCTATAACACTGCCAGTTGATCAAACATATTATTTCCGATATAGTAGTGATGTTAACTAAAAATTTGGGTTGTTTTAGTTATGACGATGTTGCAGCAAATGAACGATATGATGCTGTTTTTGGCCATATTTCGAGGGGTAAGTTTGTGGAAAAGTTTAATAACTCAGCCAATTATTGACGGTTTTGGACGATTAGGGCATCACTTGAAAGGTATTTTCGAGAAGTTGTCATTTCTGCAAAATATTAGCACACAGTTATACAGTTATAAAATTTTCAAACTTTTTCATGCTTATCTTTTGTACTCCAGCTGCTTAAGCATCTCAGGTTCTTTTTATTGAAAAATATTTGTTCATACTCCCTTTATAGGTACATAAAAAAGATAGTTTCAGCGTTGATTTTTCCGGTCAGTTTATTTATAAATTTTGATTTTTGTTAGGCTTTTTTGACCATTGTTAGTTGATACGAAATAAAAACAAACTTTTATCTCATTGTTCCAACCCGACGTTTCGCTAGGCTCCCTAGCTTCCTCAGGGGTGATAAGTTTTGATTTTATAAAATTATTTTAAACTAAATTACTATAAGTACACCCCTTATAGTTTTAGAGTTTTTTTAACGCGGTTTAGATCAAGTAAGGGCGGATTTCTCGACTGCCTGTTAACGTCAAAGTTCACTGTCAATTCACTGTCAGTTTAACAGCCAATTCATGTACCCTTTATTTAACATGAGGATGAACTGCCCGATAAAATTTAAAGTGAGCGTTAAGTTGACGGCTAGTTGAGAAACCCGCCCTAAGTCTTAATATTTTGGGAGAGTCCTTAGAAAAGAGTTTCCGGTGGAAACACTGCAACTTTTTTTGGCGAGGCGCCTTAATGTACATACCTAAAAAAGGTAAAAGTAGGTTTTTATACAATTTTGTTTAGGTGATAAATTTAAGTTCCACGCATGCAGCGTGTGAAATTAAAGGTTAAGGGTAAAATTGCAAACCTGCGACCGTAAAGAAACTCTTGTTGGTTTTTGTTTTTGTTTACGTTCAATTAATGTGTCGGACTATTCACAATTATAATCTAAATAATTTGCATACTGATGTGATGTTGGGGAACTTTATGGGAAAATTGCACAAAGAATAAAAAATATAATAACAAAGTGCATGCGTACCTACTCCCTAAAATAATCAAGAAAATCTGTTACCATTTGGTTTTTTTCAAAAAATTATTCTTCTTTTGCCAATTTGCTTTTGCATCCCACATAATGCCCCTGCACGCAAGCAGTAACGCTCGATTCCCATAAATTATATTTGGCAACGCATCACGCGACTCAATCTTTTTATTGCCACGTTTTATTTTTAGTGAAGACGCACAGCTTCATTTTTTTTTACTAACTGCTTGTTTATTACTTTTGTGGGCGATGACTTTTGTTTGTTCCTTTTAAATTTTTATGAGTAAATTACCTGTATAGAGTGAACTCTAGATGTAGATTTGAAGTGCGTAGCTTGAATGTCTAACAGCTTTCTCAGAAACAAAAGGATACCTTATAATTTGACTAATTGAATGGGGGTGGATTTTATTCGAACACATGTATTCCCTGCAGGGAAAATCTCTAGTTCAAAGGTAGTTCGCTTCTAGTGCGTTTGGAACCCCTACTAGTTCGCTTTCTATCTCTTTTACATGTAATCAACTGGCGAATTCAACATGGCGATGTCCTACGCAGTCGAAACTGTCCGCCACTGCATTACCTTTTCGACAGCTCCGCACTAGTAGAAAATTCGACAGTTTGGATCTAGTCCTGAACCAGTAATTGGTGTCACTAGTGACTGATTTCCCTGCAGGGTTATTATGCGAGTGACTTAGGTAGTTACCTACAATAGTACAAAATGTAGTAATTTTCAATGGAAATCGCGGAGCCACGTAATGCACTGGGTGACAATTGCCACCACCAATGACCAGTGGTGCCAGATAGTGGGAAATTACCCTTTTTGTGGAATATTTTACTACAAAATTTGTCAAAAGGGAAACAAGGGACATTTTCAAGTCTCTCAAGAACCAAGGAGATTAGGAATTTCTAAACCCGCAGTGTGTACCTCTTACACCAACCTGCGTTGAAATTATTGCTAGCAGGTTGGTGTTAGAGGTACACACTGCGGGTTTAGAAATTCCTAATTTCCTTGGTTCTTGGTTCGATGACCAACAAACGGTGATGAAAAATTTCTAAAATACAAAGCCATTTGATAAGTGCCCCCGAGCAAGGCCTAAATTACGTAATTATGGTAGTTGTAATTGTTGTTGCTTTTCCATCTTGTTCACTAATAACAAAAACACAGAATGATTTAGGAACAATTGGTCACACACGGTCAAAAGTCCACCAAATTGTCGAAGATTTACAAATGAATGACCACAAACTTATAACATACATACATATTGATCGCAGGACACAGCGAAAAAAGCAACCCTGTAAAAATAATCTGACAGGTGTCAGTAAATGATTGCAGGGTGCACCAAACCCCTTGTCACCGCTAGTATAAATAGTGACCAGTAGTTGCCGCTCTAGTTGTCGATAAGGTAAGAATAACAAAAAACCAAAAACAAATAAAATTAATACCTACAAGTGAACATGATGGATATGAGCTGGCAATAATTTCAACGCAGGTTGGTGTAAGAGGTACACACTGCGGGTTTAGAAATTCCTAATCTCCTTGGTTCTTGGTTCGATGACCAACAAAAGGTGATGAAAAATTTCTAAAACAAAAGCCATTTGATAAGTACGTAATCATGGTAGCTTGTAATTGTTGTTGCTTTTCCATCTTTTTCACTAATAATAAAAACAGAATAATTTAGGAAAAATTATTCACAAACGGCCAAAAGTCACAAGATTTTCGAATATTTTAAAATCAGAATTTCAGAATTTTCTTCAATAACACTCTGGGTGCACGCATACCAGGTTAGCTTTTCGATGACAGATTCTGCCAGTTTCGGCCATCTTGCTCCCTGAAAAATTGTCATTCACATTCTGGGTAGCCTTTTAGCAAAATCATGTAAAAAATGTAGTTAGAAAATTAGTTTAAAATAGTAGTAGTTAGAAAAATAGTAGAGGTTGGCTTTTGGAAAATTGATAAATTTATCATTAATAACTGACTTTAGAGATTTTTCTTCTGTGATAAGAGTATGTTATTTTCATTCTTAATCATCAGCCAAGTATGCATGAAAGAGTTGGAGGTAAATTTATTGGAACTGGTTAAATTTGGTTAGTAAAATGGTAATACTATCCCTTTGGCACACTTTTTCCGATAATATTTATGACCTGAAAACTTTTCAAGAATCTTTTAGTAAAAATTTAGGTTAAGACTGCTTTACATGAGTCGATGTCCTATTCGATTAGACGTTCGATTGTATTCAACCACCAAATACAAGTTGTCGATCGGTCGAATTACTATTAACACGGTGGAGCGAAAAAAAAATCGACCAGGAAATCGACACTTAGTTTGAGGCTAGAATACTAGAAAACGGCTAGTGGGAGAAAATTTTAGGCTATGCAGCTTTTGAAGGGATTCCGAGTTCTTACTCTTAATATGAGGTAAAGTTTGTGAAAGGCTTAAGCTAGCAGAACACTGTGCGTTAACAGTGAAGGATGATAGCTACATCAAAAGTGAGTATACAGAAATTAGGTGCTCTAAAGGTGCTCATTAAGTGCCATAATCCGAATTAGGGTGCTCCTCAACTTTCCCAAAACATTCTTTTCAAGTGAGCAGAGCAGTATGCGTAAAGAGTTAAGGATGACAATTGCACAAAAGTTAGTATGCAGAAATAGTGTGCATATAAGGTTAGTTATTAACCAACATTATTTTTACGTCAAAATTAAAAGTTAAGCTATTGAGTGCCCTTCCCCAAAATAAATAACGAATATAGTTAGATGCAGAAAATTATTTATTGTCTTCAGAATTTTTTTTTAATTAACATGCTTGGACAACATAGCATGTGTCTGCTCTCGTTTTTTCATAATCCTGCAAATCGTCGTATTCTGTCCACTTTCCGTCTGGACGAGGGCAAATTGCAGTATAATGCCCCACTCCCATTTTTCGAGGCTTAACATTTTCTTTCTCTTTCCTTTGCATCGATCTACGTATAGGCGCGCTATATGGAGGTGTAAAATGAACCACCCCAACAAGTTCGTATTGCGTACCTATATTTCGCTTCGAGGTAGTGAGGTTGTAACGTCTGGGCAGCAACTTTAAGGAAACTAAAGGCTCAAGGTCTGCGTCGCATACTTCCAAAAACATAATGACTCCTGAAATTATTGATATAAAAATGTTAGGATATACCAACACCCGGATTCTGTGTTGATCTCGTTAAATAACACTGTACAACAGCCAAAAACTCCCAGAGGGTTTCTCATCGGTTTCCAAAGCTTTTAATGTGCTAAATCCGAATCTGAAGTCCGCTTTTTCGGGTCACCTTAAGTTTTCTCTCCAGAGGATAGTTTGTTCAGAAATCGGTAGTAGTAAAATAAAATTTAATTTATTTTAAAGCTATTGTTTAATAACTTACTATACCCCAATTTTTCGCACTATGGAACACCTGTATGCCGCCAAAATTAAATATCAAAATTAAATTACGGTTCCTTGACTCCAGATAAATAGCACACCCAAAAGCTTCCGAGACCGTTGAGAAACCTGGTGGGGTTTTCAAAAACTTCAGTTTTGTTGTACATTGTAATCAAGAAAAAAATATTTGTATCAAGTTTTGAATGTTGCGCCCAAAAAATTTTACTTATTACAATTTATTTTAAAAAACTATGTTTAGACATAGGCCCGGAAAAATTTATTTAAAAAGTTTTGATGTAGCTATCACCCTTCACTGTTAACGCATAGTGTTCTGCTAGCTTAAGCCTTAAGCTAGCAAATCATCGATTTTTGGGAAAAGTTGACGAGCACCTTTTGTAGGATTAGAGCACCTTTTGAGCACCTAATTTTGCATGTGTTACTTTTATGTTCTGCTAAAATTGTTCTGCTAGCTTTAGGGACCTCATTTTTTCTATTTTCATTAAATTCACTTTGACAACTAGCGATTCTCGATAAATTGGTGGTGTAAGTGAAATCAAAAATCGATTATTGAGCTTCAAAATATGTAAGTACCAAGTACAGTGATGGCATTTGGTCTCAAGAGTATGGTATCGAAAACCGGTCCAAAATAGTACTAAATCCTATGGCATAGTATCGTGGCGTGCAATTGGAGATTTGTGTGGGTTAAATATACCAAATATTTCTTTTTCACATTTTTTCCTTCCATCTTTTTTTAACAAAGTTATGTTGACGGAGTAAGACGTGTTTTTTTGCGGTGTGCCTAAATTTATTACCATATATATTACCAAAAATGTTTACCAACCAACAGTGCGTCTTTTGATTTAACTACCTGTTCCCGATTTCATCTAAGTAACCTGCTATCTATCTGGTCATCAGCTCATATTTCTACATAAAACAATATAAAATGTCGCCACCACCAACACGAGCCAATCCCCAACGCACGCCCAGAACTCCCTCCTCTGCTGTCACCGATGGCTTAAATAAGAGGCTTGATGAACTAAGAGCGTCCATAATTGAGCATATGACTACGATATTTACTTCGGTTGTGCAGAAAACGGAGGAGAGAATAATGCAGAGAATAGGTGAGTTTCAGGCTGTGACCCATGGCAAAATAATTGAATGGTAATCGCAGCCCAAAACAGAATACGAAATTACCGTTTTGGCCCGAACTTTTGTGTCAAAAGCAGTGGCAAAACAACAAACGCATAATAACACGTGAGCAAACGATATACTAATTTTGCCTGGCTTTTTACTTGTTTTTCCACATTTTCTAAAGAGATTATCACAAAGCACTCACTAAATTTCTTTTCACAACTATTATTTTTCTAAAAAAATTAACTAAAACTCATTAAAACACGCAAACGAATTCCGTAGCTTTTCCACGAACTTTGCAAAGAATGTAAACAAGAAAACAAAAAGGGTGATAGTTTGAGTGATAAAAAATCAACACAGCATGAAAGAACCGTTAGCCACAGCTGTCAATACAACCAGTAGTTATTGAGCCATGCTGTGACCGCAAATATTAAAAATTCAATAGTTGCTCTCGAAAGAAGAGTAACTGCAGTTGAGAGCGTGAGCCCTGAAGTTCGTTCTCTTCGTGGAGAGCTTCTTGCTACTCAAGCACAGCTCAGCGCTCTCGAAAGTAATGCCGTCGCTACGGATGTTGTCATCAGCGGTATACCTAAAACTGATGATGAATGTTTGCCCGACCTTTTTGCTAAAATTTGTGCTACAGTGCAAGTCAACCCCCCACCTATTCGCGATGTTTTCCGGCTGAGAAATGCTAACGGCAGTGATCGAGCAAGCAACAATACAAACCGAAGCCCTATTATACTAAAACTTCACACTGAGAATGACCGTAATCAACTCTTAAGATCGTTGGCTGTTTTTCGAAAAACCAAAGAGAGATCGCTGGCTGTCTTTGACGTCGACTTGCCTGGTTATGGGGCTATATATGTGCATGAGAGTCTGCCAAAATCTCTACGCGACGTCATGTCATATGCCTCTGAGCTTAGGCGAAAGAAAAAGTTGGCATCAGCTTTCTCTCTGCGTGGGAAAATATATGTACGTGTCAAAGCAAGCGAAGACTCCAAACCTGTTTCCACCACTTCGGAGATTAATACACTTATTAGCACAACAACGCATTAACAAACAAATTATCGCTATTCAAAATTTACTAAATGTATGTATGTAAAATTTTCACTGTGTACTTGTGTTTTATAAGCATAGATGTTATTTTAAAACCTAAGCTAGGTAAACTATTTTCTCTTTTCCTATTTCTAGTATCTCTAAAATATTTCCTCACATGCTGTTTCTCTTACTTCACTCTACTTTCCTGTATACTCCATCATGTTGCTTTTTTATCTCTTATCATAACTGTATGCCTGCTTTGTTATGTTTATTATTTCATATTTTGTTTTTCTTTTCTCTTCTTCACGCTTCTCTTCTATATTTTTCTACTTTTACATTTATTACGTGCATTCAATTGTACTTTAAAGTTGTCTGTGTGTCAATGCGCTTTGTAATTGTCACCCTTCTAGCTCATTATGTTTGATCTAAACCCCTGCAGGAAATTTGACTCCAGCAAAGGCGAAAACCATAAAATATTGCTAGATATTTTTTGCAAAGCACAAAATGGTCTTAAAGTGGTGCATTTCAATGCGCGTAGCCTCAGCGGTGACAAGATGGACTATGTCAGGGATATTTTTGGGGAATCTGGTGTCGATGTCATTTGTGTCTCAGAGACTTGGTTCTCTCCCGATATCCCCGATCAGTACTATGGCATCCCTAATTATAATATTTTAAGACATGACCGTAAAAATAGAAAAGGTGGCGGTGTAGCAATTTATTGCAGAAAGAATCTAAAAATTAAAACTCTAGCAGTTTCAGCTAACACTGACACTGAGTTTGTTATTGCTGAAGTCTCCGATAGTGTACCAAAGTTCTAGTATCCTGTGTTTACAACCCCACAGATGTTTTGTGTTGGATTCGTTTTTCTCCGAGTTGTCTATGTTTGTAATTGATTATGAGTGTTATATTATATGTGGTGATTTTAATGTTAATATTTTGTTGAATGACTCTTGTGCCGTTAGGCTGTTCGACCAAGTTTCTACCGCAGGGCTCGCTATTGTGAATAACTCTTTTCCTACGAGATTCGCCAACAACTCCAACCCCAGCCTCTTAGACTTATTTATTGCATCCAGTTTAGACCATATTCTCAAATTTGAACAAATTTATTTTATTTCTGACCATGACCTCATTTTCTGTACCTTAGATGTTGTCTTAAATCGTTCTGTAGATACTGTTACATTTACCTACCGTGATTTTAAGTCGATAAATGTTAATAATTTGTTTACTGACCTGTCTAATGTTAGCTGGAGTGATTGTTGGTACGTTGAGAGTGTAGATGAAAAACTAAATTTCCTAAACAAGACTTTGAACAAAATGTTAAATGATCATGTCCCTCTTCGTACGGTGCGTTCCTTAAACAGCTCATGTCCCTGGTATAATAGTGAAGTCCGCACTGCAATCAAAGTCCGCAATAGATTACATGCCAAGTGTAGAAGAATTAATTCAAGATCAGCTTGGACCGAATACAAGATTGCCCGCAATAAAGCTTGCTCAATTACAAGACATGCAAAACGCATTTACTTCAAGTCTATGTTGGATCCGGCTCTAGAATCCAAAGCCTTGTGGCGTAACCTAAAAAAGTTAAGTGTACATGGAAAATCTAAGCCGGAGTGTGAAATCGATCCAAATATCTTGAATGATTACTTTATAAGTGCCAGCCAAAATGGTAGTAGTCCCCCAGATCAAAACCTTTTAGCTTATCTGGATGCAAATGTAAGCTTTGACTTTAGCGGAGTAACTGAGGCAGAAGTTGCAAGGAGTGTCATAGGCATTAAGTCAAATGCCATTGGTGAAGATGGAATTTCATTGAAATTTGTGAAGCTTGTTTTGCCTTTTATCTTAGGCACTCTTACACACATTATTAATCATTGCCTGACAACCTCGTGTTTTCCTACAGAGTGGAAAAAAGCAGTAATTATTCCCATCCCCAAGATTAATATGCCAACCAACCCAAATGATTATAGGCCGATTAGAATTTTACCTGCTTTTTCCAAAGTGTGCGAGTCCTTAATGGCAACGCAAATTTCACTTTTCATTCATAGAAACAATTTGCTATCACCTTTTCAGTCTGGCTTTAGACCTATGCATAGCTGCTCTACGGCCATGCTGAAAATACTCGATGACACTAGAATACAATTCTACAGAGGTAACATGACTCTTCTCTGCCTTTTAGACTTCTCGAAGGCCTTTGATATGGTAAATCATAGTCTACTCTGCAAAAAGTTAAAGCATTTATTTGGGTTTTCTGACAGCTCTATATAGCTTATGGCCAGCTACCTTTCAGGCAGAACCCAAAAGGTGAAGGGTAAAAGCACGTCTTCCGTTCCGTGTATTGTAACGTCCGGTGTGCCCCAAGGCTCCATCCTTGGCCCTCTCTTGTTTAGTCTATTTGTTAATGATGTATTCTCTGTGTGTCAGTATGTTAGTGTGCATGCCTATGCTGATGATATTCAGCTGTATCTGTCCAGTCGTGTTGGGCTCGTCGAGGATTTATGTTATAAAATCAATAATGATCTGGCAGCAATATCTCATATCTCTTAAAAGGATATCCGGTTTTTATTTCCCTGCCTGCCACCTACTACCTAATAGCTGTTAATAGCATGGAAACATACCTACAGCTTTTCGTGCCACCTGCCGGCTGATAGCTCATTTACATAAAATTATATCAGTGCGTGATGGCCATCTCTTACTTACTTACTTTAAACAGCCTTTAACCTCCTAGGCAATGACGGCCATCTCGCTTTTACTTATTGGCTTTTACGGGGCTTTCAAAACCAGTACGAATCTGCGTGCTGAAGCAATTGTTTTTTTTGAATTTGGAAGTAATTTTATATGAAACTTTGAAGCTGGCTTCTGGCTGGTGTTACCGTACGCTATAAATGCTTACTATAAAACGAAAATGAAATTTGTTTATGTATGTATCTACAATTTTAAAGTGCAAAGCGCGCTACTCAAAAATTATTGGCGCATATTTTAAAGTAGAAAAAAAGAATTCAATAGTGGTAGGTGCTGTAATTTTTATTTATTTGCTAGGCACTATAAAACTTAAAAAATATAGGTATTTAAGATTTCTTAGCTTGCAATGTACCTAAATGGGAAATAGTGCGAATAAAACGTTTCCCTTGGATTGGAAAAGCTTACAAAATCTGCAAATAATAACGTGCCTATTAGCGGAACCTAAAAGTTTAAAATTTTCCCCGTCTGCAAAAGTCGATAAATATCCTGAACTCTTCTTTGTCTGAAATGTTCTCTGGCAGCAGTAAGTGCTTTCGTTGGGGTTATAAAGACTGGGGCTTGCCTCGGTTGATACTCGTAGGCACGCCACTGCATTTAACAATGTCACCCGTTATGTCTAAGGACTCAAAAGATATGCCCACATTACTCCCTGGAAGGACAAACTTCTTGGGTGTAACATTTTTAGTTATCTTGCGGCTAGAAATTGTATATATATATATAAGCTTGTTGAACTAAAAAGTCCGCAATACCTCTATGAGAAATTGCAGTTAACTAAGTCTAGTAGACTACGTAGCCTGGTTATCCCTAAATATACCTACTTGTCCTCATCTCGAATGTTTTTCGTCAATGCTGTGAGGCTCTGGAACTCAATTCCTGAATCTATCAAGGCGGCGATGAATGGGACAAATTGCAGAGCGGTGATACATACCTACTTTAATTCTCTTGGTTGATTGCAAATATAAAACTTTTCTTCTCTTTATCTTCTGTATCTGCATCTTTCCTGCTGTCAATTAGTTTAGAGTACTCGTTTAAGCATTACTTTTAAGTTATATACTGTTACTGAGTGTTATGTTTGATTGTAACCTATTTATTTTATTATAAGTATAAAGAAACTGCTGTAATTACCCACCTATTGGACCTAGAAGTCTTACATGTACAATCCGATGTTATTTTTAATAAATTGAAATTGAAATCTTTTAATTATTAATACATTAATACATATATACCTGTACTAAAATATTACTAATCTAAGGTTAAAAAGTTATAACGAATTTCCTAGAACAAGCTTTGAAGAGTTTAAATTTATATGCATTCATTTTAACATTCGATCGCTACGTACAAATTTCAACACATTTTTGGCAGAAGTTGATAAAATATTAGATAGTGTTAATATTAGATCGTATTGGTGGATACTAATATTACAAAATATGAGCAAAGTATGTTTAGCATAAAAGGTTTTCATGCAGAATATTTTAACCGAGAGAATATGAGAGGAGGAGGAATAGCTCTTTATGTAAGAGATAGTTGTTGTTGTTGTAACGAAGTGTAGCCCTGCCCAGCGTGTACTTTTCCTTAACCTAAATTGTCATCAATTTCTTCTAACGGGAGTCCTAGGAAACTTGCAGTTTCAACAGGGTTGGACCAGAGGGAGATGGGTGTTAGAAGAGTGGGCTTCGAAGAGCAGATAAATAAATGGTTGGTATTATGGGGTGACGAGCCGCATGCCGGACATTCATTCGGCACGTCAAGGTCTAGTCTGGATAAGTAGGAGTTTAACCTGCTACAGTATCCAGAGCGTAATTGAGCCAGAGTGACCCTTGTCTCTCGAGGAAGATGACGCTCCTCAGCCGCGACGCGAGGCGGTTTGGCGTGCAAAACGACGTTCAGTGGACAGAGCGAGACATAAGACGCAACGGACGTGTCATGGATGTGCTTCAGGGCCTGCGTATGTACCTTTGGATCAAACGGCGAAAGTGTGAGGTGCCGGATCTCATCAAAATGCTCACGTAGATGCGCCCTTACGGTCCTAGGAGGTGGCTCATACTCAAGCAGTAGTCTGTTGGGATGTTGTGTTTTGCAACAGTTCAACAGGTACTGCTTGTTTAGCATTTCATTGTGCTCCAAAACTGGGAGCATTTCCACCTCATGATGTAAATGATGTTTTGGAGACATAAGGACGCATCCCGTGGCGGTTCTGAGTGCGGTATTTTGGCAGGCCTGCAGTCTTTTCCAATGAACCTCAGCAAGCCCCGGCGACCATATCGGCGACGCGTAATTCAGGATCGGCCGACCAATTGCTTTATAGGTTGCCAGCAACGTTTCTTTGTCTTTACCCCAAGTGCTGCCGGCTAGCGACTTGAGAATTTTGTTGCGGCTTTGTAGCTTAGAGACAATTGCGGTTGAATGAGCAGCGAATTTGTGCATGGGGTCGAAAGTTACCCCTAAGATTTTGGGGTGAGAGACAGTAGGTAATTTTTGATCGCCTACGTAGATTTCTAACTCCATGCCAACTTGCGCCGTCCAGGTCGTGAATAGTGTCGCCGAGGACTTCGTTGGCGACAATGTCAGGCTCCGGGCAGTGAAAAACTCAACAAGAGAGGGGAGATAACCATTGATCCTGGAGCATAGCTCATCAACGGAAGTGCCAGAAGCCAGGATCGTACAATCGTCTGCGTAAGAGACAATCGAGACTCCATCTGGTGGGGAAGGAAGCCTCGAAATATAAAGATTAAACAGAAGCGGGGAAAGGACACCACCCTGCGGTACCCCTTGTTTAATCTTTCTCGGTTTTGATTTTTTGTTTCTGAAAGATAGTATAACATATCAGTGCATAAATACCGATACAAGTTCCTATGAATCTGTTGCAATAAGAATTATTGATAACGACTTCACATGTGCACTGTATGCCATTTATAGACCCCCACAAAACAATGTCTACAATTTCACAGATGAACTCGAAAACGTACTTAGAAATACGAATAGAGAGAAATGCGTTATGTTAGTTGGACATATGAATATAAATACGCTTACGAGATTTCAAGAAACAAAGCTTACATATAATTAATGTAGGTATGTACATACATATGTACGAATATGCTAAAAACAATGGGGCGCATACATATACTCAAATTGTACAAAAAAAGTTTTACTAACTAATAACCATATCTAAATTTGACAATGAATATCCCACAATGTTCTGTATTACAAAATTCTGTATTAAAATATAATGTTAACAATGTTAAAGAGGTCATGTAATTATTTTGAAAAAGTGGTGGCAGTATTGATATTGGCCGATAATTTTCCGGGTCGGACTTTACCCCGCCTTTATAAATACGTCGTATAACAGAAGTTTTTAAAGCTGCTGGGACTATAGAGTTTTCATTACTAAGATTGATCAGTTTCGTGATCACAGGAGTTACCACAAATGCGTTTCTTTTCAAATCTTTTGGTCTGATTCTATCGAGGCCTGGCCCTTTCTTATCATCTACTGTGGAAATAATTGATAAAATCTCCTCTTCGCTCGTCTCTTCGCAATGAAAGGAGTTGCTTATCCTTATTTCAGGTACACTAATGGTCTCAAAATTGCTTGCGTGTATAACATTTTTTTACCCCTTTTTCAAATGACGTGGCAAGCCTGTCACATAAATTACCAATATCATTTTCTTTAAAGTTTTTATTGATACCTTCGTCAATACATTGACTTTTTCTGCCGATGATAGCTATATGACACTACGTATTTTGACTAGTATTTTCTACTATTTATTGTATTTATTGTGCGAAAGAAAGGGTCTTTTACAATTATCATATTGGTACAAGCGGGCAAGCTATGTTAAAAAAATAATGAAAAATAATGGAAATAGAAACCAGATTGTAAATAAAAAAACAAAATCAATTTTGGCACTTGGACGTTTCTCCTCTATTTTATGTGAACAGTTTTTGTTTACATTTTTATGTTGAAATTTTTGTGCGCGAATTTAAATGAAATTCGTTTTGTTTGTGAAATAAATAAATGCAGTGGACATTCAAACAATTCTTTGGTTCATTGTCGTGTGTGTCTTGTGAAAAGAAACAGTGCAGAAAAAGAAAGCAATTTCAGGTAAACAAAAACATGTCAAACGGCGCTCCTTGTGCGCATGCGTGTAGTCTTTGTATCACTCCTTCGTAGACAAAAAATACTGGCCAAAAATACAAAGCCATTAAAGAGAAAATACGTAGTGTCATATAGCTATGATATCGTTTATGATCTGCCATGTCTTTTTAACATCATGCTTACATTCTTCTATCTTATTTTTGTAGTAGTTATTTCTGGTTTGTTGAACTTCTTTATTAACGCGATTTCGAAACCTTTTATACTCGAATTCCACTATACTATCTCGGCACCGAAAGAAAAAATATCAAAAACCGCCGTAAAATTAACATTTTTTGTTCACCAAATACAACTGAAAAGAAAAAAGGTCAATTTTACAATTTCGAAAATATCATTTCTACGTGAAATGGATATGCACAAAAAAAAAACCTAAAAACGTACAGGAAAACGTCAAATAAACATGACCATCACGTATTATTGAAGGCATCCTCATGTATAATTGACATGAAACGTAAAAACGTACAGGAAAAACGTGTAGTTGAAATGACCATCATGTATTATTGAAGGCATTTTCATGTACAATTGACATGAAACGTAAAAACATACAGGAAAACCCCAAATAAACATAACCAACATGTATTATTGAGGGCATTCTCATGTATAATTGACATGAAACGTAAAATGAACATGACTATCATGTATTAATAACGGCATTCACATGTACAATTGACATGAAACGTAAAAACGTACAGGAAAAACGTAAAGTTGATATGACCATTATGTATTATTGAAGGGATACCTACTCATGTATAATTGACATGAAATGTATATACCTACAGGAAAAAGTAAAACATGACCATGATGCATACTTACGTGAGAGTATGTAATACTGATACTTACGTGAGAATAACGTTGAAGCTACAAATAAAATTAATGATGATCATATCGAAATGATATTATTTTTGGTCAATTTATTAACATTTTTTGAAATAGGTACATATTTAATGTAATAAATGTAATACATTTGATAAGGTGACAAACTTAACATTTTTAGGAGCACATAAAAGAAGTTTCTTGGCAAACTGTATTTTTATTCTGCATTTCACAGAAACTAAAAGTTCTTATTTATTACAGTTGCTCCTTCGTAAATGTAGCACAGATGAATTTTCTTCATTACCACCAATTCCTACAGACGATGCTTCATAAACCATATGCTGGCCGGCGGCCTTCATTGCCGGCGAAACGCTTTCCACAAATAAACAACATTCATCACCCATTTTCATCTCACGTTCAATTTTCACAGTTGGTTTTCTGCTAACTATTTTTGTTAATAAATTATTTTACAACGACCGAACTTGATTGTCAACTGCAGCGCGATTTATTTCATTTTAGAATGAAACAGCTACACAAACGCTAACGTGCTACGTGAAACATGTTGTCAAAATTTATTATAAATATGAAACATGTCAATTCACGTAATTTTAACATGAGATAGTTTTGCAAATGTTAGTATAACAATTTTCATAGGATTTTTACGTGAAGCAGGTTTTCGAAATGTGTTATGAACGTGATAAATGTCAACTGCAGCATGGTTTATGCCGTTTTAACATGAGAATGTTATACAAATGTGAGATTGGCAGTTTTTATATCAATATGTTGTCGAAATGTGTATTAACATGAGAAATTGATATGAAAGTGATATGACGTACTACGTTGGCTCAACAAGTTTTTTATCAATTTGACGTGAAACCGGTCGTTTACATAATTTTTAATGTTAAATAAAACTTTTCGAAGTAATGTATTATTAACATGAGAAATTGATATGACAATGTTATACATGCTAATGTTGATTCAGCAACTTTCGTATCAATTTAACCTGAACCCTGTTTATTTTATAATTTTCAATATTAATACGACATTTTTTGCTGAAATGTAAAATTGATAAAGCAGAAATGTTAGTTTTACAAGCGACTTTTCTTTCGGTGTGGGCTTAGATTTCCATTTTCTATAAAGTTTGTTCCTTTTATCACATAAAACAATAATTTCACGTGTCATCCATTCATTGGATTTTCTCTGCTTTTTCTTCTTAATAGAAATAGTGGAGTTTTCGTATATCCTTTCGAATACAGATGATATATTTGAAGAAACTTCATCTGCGCTGCATGAACTTAGAGTGGAGTTCCAATTGGTATTTATTAAATGTTCAGATACTTCATGCTACTTATTGAACTTGAAGCCGCCTCATTTTTGTTTCTCTTGTTATTGTGTTTCCTAATATTAATTCCGCATAAAAGTGAAACGTGGTCTAATATATTTGTTTCTATGATTGAAGATAATATATCAGCGCCCTTACATTTTACAGATACGTGGTCAATACAAGTTCCTGTATCTCTCTTTACATCCATTCTTGTAACGTCGTTCACAGTCATCAGCATACCATTTTCCGACAACAGGTCTAGATAGATATTTGAAACATTATTCAGCAGAAACTTGCAGACAAAACAGCGGTTACGTTTCTGATTGTCTAACAATTTGAATTTACATTTTTGTTGTTGTTTTGCTATGTCACCGATCAGCTGTTCCTGCTTGCTAGTTTCTGCCATGGTTCAATAATACAGGTTGAGGCAAAGGCGAATTCCCATGTATTATTTTTTAGTAAATTTGTGGGCAGATTGTCAAAATAAATATTCGCCCTGGACAAAATCCAAATTCGCCTTCGGCTTGTTTGGTGAATTGCATGTGAATCTTCAGTGCTCGTCGAAGGAACACTGATGCTATTGGCAGTAATCTTGTGTACTTTCCACCAAATATTATGTGAATCATTTTTGTTTTTTGCATTTTTCCCGTAAAAATTGAAAATAAAAGTTATCTCATTAGAATAAACGGGTTGACTTTCGCACAGTGCACTATGCTTTGGAAAAAAGGAAACATGTCAAGATAAAAAAGTGAGTCGAAGTTGTTTACATAAACAAATTGTGGATTAAGCCCCCGGTCTTTTATAGGAAAGTGTAATTTTTTGGGGTTTCGCGCGGTTTTTCTCGCATAACTTTTGATAGAATTGAGATATTTTATTTCTGTTTTCAGATTCTTAATCAAGACGTAAATGCGCATCTTTGGGTACTTCATTTGATATATTTTATCCGATTTTCGGTAGGTACCCATATACATATGTACACACTAAAATAAAAATTTCCTTTAGTTTCTACTTTCACAGTTGAGATGTGTAGGACCTCCTCTACCATTCTCCCAAAGTAGTTTTTCCCAAAGCGTGGTGCACTCTCAGAAAGTTTCCCCCTGCTGATAACTACTACTTCGTTTCAACGAACACTGCTCAGAAAAAAAGTGAGCCAAAGTTATTACTGATTTGTTTCAACGAACACAACTAAATTAGAATTCGCCTTGAGTTTGACAATATGCCCATTTTTGTAAATAAAAAAAGTTTTAGTTCGTCTTGTTGATAACTCAACCTGTATAATTGAACCATGGTTTCTGCTGGACGAAAAATCTCCAGCAATAACTTCCAGCGAATTGGCGCTCTCTCTCTCAGCTTGATGTGCAATTAAATGTCAAAAAGCTTCTGGATTCGCTGCTGTTTTTGATCAAGAAACGCTTTTTCAGGAATAATTGCTCATAATTATTCATAATTAGCAGGAAAGAAACGAAGCTATATTTGACAACAGTTATATGTATATTGGTATGTACATATGTACGTATGTTTGCAATCAAATATTGTCTGGAGAAAACTCAAATATCAAGAAAGGAAAATGGAGAAAGAATTAGAAAAAAAGGAAAATAATAAAAAAAAGAAAACAGCAGCAAGAATTATGAAGAAAAGAAATGAATTAAGTCACACTACAAATTTAAAAAGAATTGCAAAAAATATTGTAATTGGCTAAACTAAAATATTGTTATCGCTTAAACATATATGTATATTTTTGGAATAAATGTTTATTTTGTTACTTCTTGTATGACGAAAATCACAAAACTTGAATAAAGCAGAATTTTTCGAATAAAAGATGCAGAATTTTGTTCAAGCAGAATTTAAAAAAAGCAGAATTTTGTTCAAGCAGAATTTTAGAAGCAGAATTTTAAAAAGCAGAATGTTAAAAAACAGAATTTTAAAAAGCTGAATTTTGTTCAAGCAGAATTTTTTTGCAATTTACAGAATTTTGTAATACAGAATAACAACACGCTCCCCTTCACTTCTACTGCCAGTGAAGAAGGAGAGTGAAAAAGACACAACATCATGACTAAATAATTTTTTTGTAGTCATTCAAATGTAGTTTTCTATATTTGTAGCAGTAAAATGACAAAAACGTACCAAATTTGGAAGTTGCGTACCAACGTACCCGGAGAAAAAATTCGTACCAAAAATGGTACATTTCGGTCAAAACTGAAAGCGTTCCAGTGAAGGGTTTAACGCATTTTTTAACAGTTTTGAGTTTTAGTTTTACTCCAAATGGTAAAAAAGGCAATTTCTGATTAATGGTTTAAAATCAAAGCTGACAAGTTTTACTAGTTTCTCTTTTGATATTTTTGGTTGGCTTTGGCTCTTATAAACTTTGTGAGCTTGAACAATTTTCTTTTGTGTAATATGAGTAGTACCTACTCCAAAGTGGATAAACAACTAAAATATCTTTGATATTAGTGCATTTAAAATTAAGTGAAAGTGTTAAATATGCTTTGAAATGCTTATTTTACTATCTCACAGTGAATTGTGTGCGAAAGTGACACAAAGCCCTCGCAAGTGAGTGAAGAATTTTAGCAATTACCACCCAAAACATTGATTTTTTAACTCATTTTACAGATGTGCCTTAACGCACATACACAAGAATTGATTTGGAATTCATTTCCTTTGCAATAGAAAGTCTCCACTCATTCACGCTCACGTTCACACGGAACTGTATGAGGGTCTTTAAGAGGTTACATTATAAACTGCTCCGGTTTAAAATCAAAACAAAAAGTTTCACTTAAAGCCAAGTACTATCATCAAAGCCGTGGAATTTCACCGGCAACATGCAATTGGCTTGTCGTGAAATGTTGCTACCAATTTTCATTTTTTTATTTCATTTATTCTTTGTTTATTTATCTCACTTATGTTATTTTTCCATTTCCAAGGGTCAATGTCAACAAATGTCACTTTTCGCACTGTTTTAAATGACATGGACAATTAAAAAAGTCGTGAAAAAATGTTGCTAATGCCATATTGCGCAATATTTTCAGGTCGTGAACTCAGTACTATTTTGCCGTGAAGTACAAAGGAAATTTCACGGCTATTTCACGACAAGAAATTTTGTATGGATTTTGACAGCTGTTTCACGTGAAACTCGATGTTAGTACCTAGCTTAAAGGAGAAATTACCAAAAATTACTAAGAGGTTTAAAACTCAGTTTTAAATAATGATTCCAGGGCTGGAAATCAACGTTAAATTTATCAATAAACACAAACATTTTTTATTTCGTTTCGTTTTTCAATAAAATTAACTTAAATTAAAATTAGAACGTTTTAACTTTGTAACATTACCATTTGTTTACTGTGAGCAACCCTCCTTCACTTTTGGTATTAGCCTTTTATAATCCGCGTCTTCACTAAAAAAAAACAAGAGTTTTGTACTAAAATCAAGCTCAAATCAAGAATTTTTGGGTACCGAATACATATTCGTATACGAAGTACAAAAAATTCTTATACCAAGAATAATTTTGTCCGAATTTAAGAACGCTCGGGGGTGTTTCAAGAGCAATATATTCTTAGGATTAGTTTGTTATTCTTATTCCAAGAACGTTTTGGTTTCATTTTTAAGGGGTTGTGAATTCTTATATTGACTTCACCGATAATCGAACACAGGTCGCTCGAACGCTCAACCAAGGTGTCTACTACCGATGCCATCGGTTACTTTTGCTTGTGACAGTTTTTATGAATAAATTTAGTCGTTGAGAGCCAATAAACTATCAAAACAAATTTATTTTCGATTTTTATCAAAGAAAACTTTGAAAAAAAAAGCAATTGAATATTTGAAAGAATTCAAAAATATTTCGGGTCGCAAAAGAGAGGGCGAAATAGTGCGATCATGCTTTGCTGCTGATATACATCCCAGCAAACACACTACCGGTAATAATGCCGTATTTATCAGAGAATTTTCCAGATAAGTATTCAGTTAAAAAGCATTGGAGTCGGGATAGAATTACCCTATATACTTCATGTACATGTGAATTATTCAAGTACAATAGAATATACGAACACTGGAATTTACCTGTAGTTTCTTTGGTATTCTCCAGGTTTTATAACAAAACACTACCTGTAAATTATTAGGTAGTTTTTCAGTAATTTTCATGAAAATACTAGCATTTTCCTTAAAAGTTAATTGTAATTTAGGCCAAAATATAGCAACAATCACCGGTAGTTTACTAGTATTTTACATATAGTTATCATGATTAATTTCAAGTATTTTACTTGATACCTGTTTGTAGATTGCGGGTAAATATGCCTTTATATACCTACATGCTTTTTGTGAGCTCCATATTTTAAATTAATGACGAATGTATTAATTTTTTTTTTATAAAAAATTGAGTATACGTCTTTATTAATTACATATATAAAAAAGGAGCTAAAAATCAATTAATCTATAACACAGGGATTCTAAAATAATTATCTACACTGAATGATGTTTTGTGCGGGACCACATCCATTAACGGGATTTTGCATAGCAGTTGAAGCATGTACGGTGGTCATCAAATCTTCAGCAATTTCGAAATTATCATTGATAACTTTAGTCAATGGTGCCAGGGAATTGGTTGTGCAAGAGCCATTCGAAACGACCTTCATATCGGGTTTGTAAACATCAAAATTGACACCGCAAACGAACATGGGCGCATTAGCGGATGGTGCTGAGAAAATAGCTTTATTGGCACCGCCCCTCGAATGTGGGGATGCCTTATCGATGGTGGTGAAAACGCCAGTAGATTCCGCAACATATTCACCACCAGCTCTAGCACAATTTATATTGGCAGGGTCACGTACGCAAAATTAAATAATTTTTCGTTCTTTGACGACGAGTGCTCCATTGTCAGCCGAAACTGACTAAATGGAAATTTTTGAAAGATCAATTGATCGTTCTGTGCATAGCCTACTTCTACGTAGTCTATATTTCTGAAAAACACGTGGCAAATATTAAGTATTTTACTTGTAAAATACTTGAATATACCGAAACTTTACTGAAACTTTTTTTTCGCATGACGTCGTATCATTAAAGTAAAAACCAAGTAGATTTCATGGAAAATACCGAAAAAGTACTAAAAAAAATATCTGGAATATACCTTATATCAAAGTTGGTAGCTTTTAAGGAGCGCTACCGAAATTTTACCCAAACCTAATTTTTTCACAAGACGTCGTATTATTTAAGTAAACACCAAGTGGATTGCATGAAAAATACCCAAAAACTACTCAAAAAATAATTGGAATATACCTTATATCTAAGTTGGTAGTTTTTAAGGAGCGCTACCAAAATGTTACCAAAAACTTATTTACTTTCGGTTCATTGGTATTAGTGAGTTGGAATTTTTATGATTGTGTTAGTGAGTTTCGGTAGTCGATGTTTGCAGGGATAAGCAAAAGGCACGTTCCCGCAGCGGTGACAATGCAATTCCTCATCAAAAAATTCAGGTGGAGCACGGATCGCGCTATTTTGAAAATTCGTTTGAAATGAGAAATCTTGCGATCGCCTTTCAACTAACTTTCCGGATCAATGGACATGAAACTTAGCACATAGTTTAGGACTCGATGACAAACATTTTGCAAAATTACGATAGCTTTCATGTGCTCTTTCTCGGGAAAGTGGGACGGTAAGGTGAGAAGCATAAAAGCCAGAGGTACGATGACGCATATATCATCAAAGAAAGTGCAAAACCACGTTAATAATATCTAATATGATGCATAGTTTTGCAGTCACCGACAGGGTTGCCACTTAGGACATTTTTTCCCTACCAAAATCGAACTGAAAACCTACCAAAATGGCCTTCATCCTACCAATATATTTTTCACAGCATAATTTTTTTCGTGATTTTTTTTTTTATTTTATATCCGTCTTTGATCAAGTCATGTCAGAAAAAGGCTCCAAGAGTTGAGGGGTGAATCACCCCTATTGCGAGTGCCGATTCGCAGTATAATAATTTTTTGCGATTGAGTCGATCATATTTTACTTTGGTATTGTGTAACTTGATCGAACAAAACTTATACATTTTTAATGTTTGCTTTTTAATATTTTCTATTGTTATTAAAAATATTTACTATTTATCCATTTTTTTCACTTTGCAAACCAATCGACATGCCAACGACTGAAAAATAGCTGTAGAAAGGTGATCGATTATCAAGAGCCCTATTAGATACCTAGTTGAAAAAGGGAGGAGTAACAAGCCATTACAAATGCTCTGCTCCATCTTTGTTAATTATTCGTTACATGAAATGGGAATGGGTAATGTTATTCAGCTTGAACCATCTTCGGTGACCAGGGATGTGATTTATGGGCTTTTTGCTACCGAAACCGGTAGGTTTTTTGCCTGCCATAAGGTTGAGCCAGCAAATTCACACGGCCGTGCGCCGCCAACGCCAGGGGAAACCCAACTCACACCCCAGGCAGGGGATCGAACCATTTCGCGGAGTCAATGAATTTAGATAAAGACTTTATTTCCATTTTTGATACCTCAGCGAGGTCATCGAGAAACGCTTGGCCAAGGATAGCCTATACGGTCTCTACCCGGGCCTATTTTAATAGCCTAAGTGTCGGACGGAGTCCAGTTACTCTGTCCTGCCCTTGCAACCTAACAGGGGCACAGAATATTTGTGTAGGTAGATATCAAAACGTATATACAATAGGGTGATGCAAAAAAAATGTCGACTTGGTCTTACCCCCTAAAAAGTTAGGTATTGATGAGAAAATAAGCCTTGCCAAAATTAACGCTCTAACTTAACCCTTAGGGGTGGCTATTTTTTTCGTCCTTTCCCATACATTTTGTATGGGGATAAATGGCATATTTTTCAAAGTGAATTTTCTTTTAATTTTTGAAACTTTTCTGAAAATATTTTTACATACTCTTAAAGTTGAAGCTTCCAAAATGGTATGCCATGTGCGATTATCTTAACTATTGAGATAGTTACAGCCATTTGAAAATTACTAAGTTTTGTACTATTGCACACACATACACCTTAACACGTATAAAATCTAGTAAATTTTAAATGGCTGTAATGGAGTGTGGTTGCTAAGTGACCTTGCTCAATCCCGACTCTTGCGTCCTCGTTCGTGCACTCTGAGCAACGGGAGCTACCTAGGCTCGCGGCAGAAAGAGAGGGAGCCCCGGTGGGGCCACTCTGACATACTTGGTTTAAGGGCTCACCGAGGTTTTTGCGTAGCGTCTGTTCACCATGAGGTGCGGCTGCAAGCGGGCGTCTGTCTTGAAGCAAGCGGCTCGCTATATAAATGTGTAAATATTTTCCAAAAACCCCGAAACGGGTTGTGCGCTGGGTTTGGGACCCGCCACGTAAAAAACTTAATTCCAATGAAAACAAAATCAAAGCCTCGGAGGAGAACCCCCTTTAATGTTGACGACCCGGCAAAACGAATAAGGCATAATGATTTGGATATTAGGGCATGTACCGGGAATGTCCGGACCCTTTCAAGGGACGGTGCCGCTGCCCGACTGGTTGATGTCCTCGTAGGCGCAAAGGCCGACATCACCGCCCTGCAGGAAATGCGATGGACGGGGCAAGGAAAGACGACCATCGGTCCTTGTGACGTATACTACAGTGGCCAGACACGCGGCAAGCGCGTGTTGTAGGATTCGTGGTGGAAAGAGACTTCGCCGCCAAGTATTAGCGTTCACTCCTGTGGACGAGCGTCTAGCTGCGATCCGCATCAAGGCGAGGTTTTTCAACATAACATTTATCTGCGCCTATGCGCTGACTGAGGAGACGGACGACGCAGAGAAGGACTCCTTCTACGATAAACATGAACAGATTTATGATCGCTGCCCCCAGCATGATATCAAAATCGTGCTCGGCGACTTTAATGCCAAGGTGGGCAAGGAAGAAGCCTTTGGTCCTACAGTTGGAAAATTCAGTCTCCATGATATAACATCCCCCAACGGCACTAGGTTGATTGACTTCGCCGCTGCTCGCAATATGGTCATCAGTAGTACCAGGTTCCAGCATAAGCGAATACACCAAGCCACATGGCTGTCCCCTGATCCAAGAACTAGAAACCAGATTGATCATGTCTTGATTGACGGCAGACATAGCTCCACCATTCTGGACGTGCGTACCCGACGTCGAGAAGCTGCGCATGGCACAGACAGCTGATAATTTCACAACTCGACTCTCACACCTGCTAGCAGAGGGCAATCCCCGACCTAACGATGTAACCGAGCAATGGAAGCATATCTCTCACTCATTGCGTAGCGCCGCTGAGGCCACTATAGGGTTCCAGCGAGCCCGCAAAAACAACTGGTACGATGAGGAATGCAAAACTGCCTCGAAAAAAAAGAACGCTGCCTACAAGGAGACGTTGCGAACGGGCGCAACCCGCAGTGTATGGCAACAATATCGTGAGGCAAAGAAGGAAGAGAGACGCCTTTCCAGAAAGAAGAAAAGTGAGGCCGAAAGGCGTGAGTGTGAGGAGCTTGAGATGCTGGCTGACAGGAATGATGCCCGAAAATTCTATGAAAAGATCCGGCGGATGATGGAAGTTTTTAACACCGGGGCAAGCTCCTGTAAGGACAATAATGGCGACCTGGTAACCGACGTACAAAGTGTACTTAAATTATGGAGGGAGCACTTCTCCTCACTGCTAAACTGCGAGGGAGACGTCGAACCCGATACCCCAATCCCTGACGATGGAAAAGTCGTCCCACCACCTGACTATGATGAAGTGAGGATAGCTATATCCCGGCTCAAATACAACAAAGCGCCTGGAAAAGACGGACTACCCGTCGAGCTGTTCAAACACGGAGGCGAAGAGCTGGTAAAAAGCATGCATCAGCTCTTATGCAGAATATGGTCAGACGAATGCACGCCTCCGGATTGGAATTTAAGTTTGCTTTGCCCAATCCACAAGAAAGGCGATCCCGCTAACCGCACCAACTACCGCGCAATTAGTCTTCTTAATATTGCATATAAGGTTCTTTCTAGCGTGTTGTGTGAAAGGCTGAAGCCCATCGTAGACAAACTGATTGGACCTTATCAGTGTGGCTTTAGACCTGGTAAGTCTACCATCGACCAGATTTTCACGATACGCCAAATCCTGGAGAAGACCCATGATAAAAGAATCGACACACACCATCTCTTTGTCGATTTCAAAGCCGCTTTTGACAGCGCAAAAAGGAGTTGCCTATATGCCGCCATGTCTGAATTTGACTTCCCTGCAAAGCTTATACGGCTTTGCCAAATGACGTTGAGCAATACCAACAGCTGCGTCAGAATCGGGAAGGACCTCTCTGAGCCATTTGAAACCAAACGAGGCTTCAGACAGGGCGACTCCCTTTCGTGCGACTTCTTCAATCTGATGCTGGAGAAGATAATTCGAGCAGCAGAGCTAAACCGCAATGGTACAATCTTTTACAAGAGCGTGCAATTGCTGGCGTATGCCGATGATATTGATATCATTGGCCTTAACAACCGCGCCGTAAGCGCTGCCTTCTCTGGACTGGATAAGGAAGCGAAAAAAGTAAGTCTTGCCGTGAACGAGGACAAGACGAAGTATTTGCTGTCATCAAAGAAAGAATCGGCGCACCTGCGCCTTGGCAGCCATGTCACTGTTGATAGTTACAAATTTGAAACTGTGAGGGACTTCGACTATTTGGGAACCAGTATCAACACCGAAAATAATATCAGTCTAGAAATCCAGCGGAGAATCACTCTTGCCAACAAGTGCTACTTTGGACTGAGTAGGCAATTGAGAAGTAAAGTCCTCTCTCGAAGAACAAAGATCACGCTCTATAGGTCTCTCATCATACCTGTCCTGATGTATGGCTCAGATTCATGGACAATGTCAAGAGAAGATGAGATGGCCCTTGGAGTATTTGAGAGAAAAGTTCTCCGGAAGATTTATGGTCCTTCCCGTGATGCCAACGGCGAGTATCGAAGGAAATTTAACGATGAGCTGTACGAGCTCTACGCAGATCTGACCAAAGTCCAGCGAATTAAAGCCCAAAGACTCCGCTGGCTGGGCCATGTTGTGCGAATGGACAAAGAAGCTCCAGCACAGAAGGTTTTCCTATCGTCGCCTGAATTCGGCAGCAGAGGAAGGGGGAGGCCTCGACTGAGATGGAAACAACAGGTGGAGGATGACTTGAACTCCCTTGGGGTTTCCAATTGGCGTCAGTTATCGCTAAAAAGGAATGACTGGCGTGCTTTGATATGCAACGGCCAAAATCGCTTAGGCGGTTAAGCGCCAATACATGATGATGATGAATTATTTTATTAGTTACCCTTAGGGGTAAGTTAGAGCGCTAATTTTTTGCAAGGCTTATTTTCTCATCAAAACCTATAGTTTCAGGGGGTAAGACCGAGGTTAGGTTAGGTTCAAGTGGCTACCGTAGAGGCACACCTAGGCCAGTATTAAAAGGCCCGTTGTGATACCACCAACACTAGGAAAGTCAGTTCCGGGACCCTGCCATATGGAAAATCCCGGTATTAACGGAATTCTCCACATAGAGGAATCCCGGGACTGACGTTCCTATACCGACACCGTTACTCCTCCTCGAACCATTTAGATGACTTGATGAAGGCCATCAGGTCCTTTATGTCCAGCTCCGTGACCTGGCGTAGGCTAACCAGGAAGGGAACTCCCAAAAAGCGCATTCTCGCGCCACTTAAAGCCGGGCAGTTGCAGATGAGGTGCTCCACCGTTTCCTCCTCCTCATCATCCTTACAACTCCTACAGCATCGTCGGTAGGGCACACCAAGTCTTTCTGCGTGCCTACCAATGAGGCAGTGCCCAGTCAATACGCCTATTAATATGGAGATTTCTCTTCTCCTTAGGGCATAAATTTGTCTCGATCTTTTATGATCCCATTTCGGCCAGGTTTCTTTGGATATCCGGCATCCTGGAGATTGCAGCCATCTTTCGTTGGCTTGGCGGAGTGTGTACTCCTTCAGCATAAGCTTGCAAGTGGCAAACGGCATACCTAAGCGCTCTTTATCCCGAAGAACCTGCTTGGTCGTGCCCTGCCTCGCAAGTTCGTCTGCCCTACAATTTCCCTCAATGTCCCTATGCCCCGGGACCCATGTGAGGTTCACGCGATTCTGTTGGGCCATCTCCTGTAGAGATCGACGACAGCTGAGCGTCAGTTCAGAGTTGAACGAATAAGAGCCAAGGGATTTGATGGCCGCCTGGCTGTCGCTGAATATAAAAATGTCGTGTCCGATAGTGTGTTGGCCTATCCAAGCCGCGGCGTCCATGATTGCTGAAACTTCAGCCTGGAAGACACTGCAGTGATCAGGTAGTCTGAAGGAAAGCTCAAGGTTCAGATCCTTTGAATAAACCCCTCCTCCAACTCTGCCGTCTAACTTCGAGCCATCAGTATAAATGGAAGTGCCGCCATGAGTGGCGGGACTCCGATCCGTGCTCTCCCATTCTTCCCTGCTGGGAATGTTGATTTTAAAACAGCTATCTCCGACTGTTGTGGTCGCACAACGATCCGTGCTCAGCGGAAGAAAGCTATAGGATCCCAAAATACAGGCGTGTTCAGTAGTGCTTGCGCCCCAGCCGGACGTTTCCCTTAGACGTAGAGCCGATGCTGCTGCTACCCGGTGCCCTTCCAGATCGAGTGGCAAAATGCCAAGAATGGCCTGGAGTGCTTCATTGGGCGTTGTTCTTAACGCACCGCTTATACAGATCATGCAAGATCTGTGTACTTTACCTAGCAGATTAAGGTTTGTTGCCTTGCTCAGCGCAGGCCACCATACCACAACTCCATAGAGCATGATTGGTCGAATGATTGCGGTGTAGATCCATTTGCATATTTTGGGGCTGAGCCCCCATTTCTTTCCAATGGCTCTTTTGCATGTGTAGAGTGCAATACACGCTTTCTTCTGGCGCTGAAGAACATTCTCCTTCCAGGTTAGTTTCCTATCCAGAACTGTGCCTAAGAACTTGGCTTTGTCAGCCAGGTTCAGGTGCACGTCATTCAGTTTTGGTAGTGTTAGCGGTGGTATCTTATAGCGGTTGGTGAAAAGAACCAGTTCTACTTTTCCCGGGTTGATGCTCAGTCCGCAGCGCGAGCACCATGAGGAAACCTCTCGCAGTGCTGCTTGCATCAAGTCGCACAGGGTCTGTGGGAATTTGCCCCTATATACTATAGCTAAGTCGTCTGCATATGCCACTACCTTCCCGCCCCCCAGCTTGTGTCTCGCAGCATCGAGTTGACAGTGAGGTTCCATAGAAGCGGGGAGAGAACACCACCCTGAGGCGTTCCCCTTGTGACATAGCGTGATAAGTCAACCGAGCCCAGTGATGAAACTATTCGTCTACCCCTTAGCAGTTGATCAATAAGTCCAATAAGAGACCTGCTTATGCCCAGACTTGTTAAAGCGGTGTTTATAGCATCAGGGCTTATGTTGTTGAAGGCTCCTTCAATATCTAAAAAGGCCGCAAGACAGTACTCCTTCTCATACAGCGATTTTTCAATAACAGAAACTAGGCTGTGAAGCGCAGTTTCTGTAGATTTCCCTTTGGTGTATGCATGCTGATAGCTACAGATCAGGTTGCTATCAATAGTAGAGGAGAGGTAGTCATTTATTATCCTCTCGAAGGTTTTGAGCACAAAGGATGAGAGACTGATCGGCCTGTAGTCCTTCGGCTCGTAATGAGACGCCTTCCCCGCCTTAGGAATAAACACTACCGTGGCACTTCTCCAGGAGCACGGAATGTAGCTAAGAGCCAGGCAGGCTGTATAGAGAAATACAAGCCATTTGGCTGATGTCTCCAGCGTGTTTATGAGTTGTGCGGGAATAATCCCGTCTGGCCCGGCAGCCTTGAACGGTTCGAAGCTCTTAACCGCCCACCTAACCTTTTCCTCCGTGATGGGTATGTATACAGCCAGGTTTGTTGTAGGTGCTACGGGTTCCTCATGCAAGTTCCCTGGGAAGTGCGTATTCAAGAGCAGCTCTAGGGTTTCCCTCTCCGTGCTGGTCCAGGATCCGTCAGGTTTGCGCAAATAGCTTGTGGCTGTTTGAGTTTTTGAGAGCACTCGTCTAAGTCTCGCTGTATCGTCGACATTTTCGACCCCAGTGCAGAAATTTCTCCACGATACTCTCTTCGCCTGCCTCAGAGCTTTTTTGTAGGCCCTGAGTTTAACTTTATATTCGAGCCATTGAGTCTCCGTGCCAAGGCTCTTGGCCTTATTAAATTGTGTCCTACATGATTTTCGGAGCGAGTCCAGGTCGTAGGACCACCAATGCGGCCTATGTTTACCACGTGGTTTTGGCACTGGGCAAGCCTGCTCTAAGGCATTCGAGAGCGCCGTTGTAAAGGTCTTTACCAGATCCTCCAACTCCCCTACTGATGAGGGGACTTGTGGGGGCAGTGCTGGTAAGTCCCTAGATATTATTTCATTGTGTAGCTGCCAGTTAGTGTTACGTGGGTTGCGTTTCATAACCGGCTGCTCAACAGAAAAGTCTAGAACTATTTCTACGTACCGGTGGTCGGAGAATGAGTGCTCATCGAGAACGCGCCATTTTCTGACCCACTCATAAGCGCCTTCGCTGCAAATCGTGAGATCTATTACCTCCCTACGGGTTTTAGTAATAAACGTAGGTTCGTTACCCACGTTGCAAACTACCAGGTTAGTTGTTAACAAATAGTCAAACAACGACTCTCCTCTAGCATTGATATCGGAGCTTCCCCACTGGACGTGATGAGCATTGGCGTCAGTTCCGATAAGAAGATGACCCATGGAAAAATTTGCCACCAGGTCTTTTACCTCCCTCTGTGGCGGAGGTTCTTCGGCGTCATAGGGCATATAGACCGACGCAATCGTCAGACTGGTACTGTCGACTGTTAAACTGGCAGCTGTAACGTCACCATTGGTATAGTTGGGCAAGAGAAATGCATTCAGCTCAGACTTAACTAAAATACAGGCTCTAACCCGGCCCCCTTCGCTGGCTCGAATAAGCTTATAACCCTTAGTCCCCAAACCGCAAATCCTTGAGCTGTTGACCCAGGGTTCTTGGATGAGGACCACATCTACGTCGCCTTTAGAGAGACGACTGATTAAAGCAGCCGAGGCTGCTTTAGATTTGTGCAGGTTTATCTGAATCACCACCAACATGAGAGTGCTCAGACTTCCCTGCCACCGCCGTATCGTCGAGTTCCACCTCGTCTGGAGGCTTATCTTTCAACGACGATTTCTTCAGACCACGGTTTGGCGTGGCAGAGATCCTCCTAACTGTGGCAGTGTCAACTGTGGTGCGCTCAGGACTAGCTGCTATCACTGTGACGTTGAGGTCCTCCCCGTCCAGCAGGCTGTCTCCCATCTCCGAGCTGTTCACTGCTCCTTCGCCATTTGACGTGGCAGATACCATACTTTCCGAGTCGGACATCTCCGACTCCCCTTCCGGCACTGCGATGTCCGAGTCCTCCGGTGCAGCCGAAATAGCAGCGCGCTGTGCATCGCCGCGGTATACGTGGATCACGATCTGACCCATGCCGTAGTGCACTCGTCCATTGCACCGTTTAAGGGGCTCGAGTGCCTCCTTATTCAAGGTGAAGACCACTTGCCTATCAGGCCCTACCGCGTCCTCGACCAGATTTACACCCCAGTCCTGCGTCGGGAGAGACGGGTTCATGATCCTCAGCATCCTGAGAATTCTCTCAGGTTCAGCAGGGATAGCAGGAATCCACGCTCTTGCCCTTGGCCGAGCCGGGATGTCCTTCCAGTCGACAACCTCGATTCTTGCCCCTTGGTAGATCTCACCTAGTCTTGCAGCTGCTGCCTTGTACAGTGCAACAGTTTTTGCATCCTCGCAAGCGAATACCTTGATTCGGCCCTGGTGCCATCCCGCATCAGAACCCATCGGAGTGGCACCCGGAGACTCATCCATAATGTCGAGAAGGGCATTACCGATAGCGTTCCGGACGAACCGCCACTGGTCTCTAGGGATGGCCCAGTTTTCATTACCTCGGTCAATGACGCCTATGAGGATCCTATCCTTAGTCACTTCAGCAAAGCTGAGTTTACCCATTACGGGGGCGTGTTGCTGCCGCTTCGTGTGAGGTTTTAAATCCACGTCCGATCTCTGGCGTTTGAAGGGATTTATATTAACCTTCTTTGGCGCGTAATCGCTTTGGAAGTTCGGTAAGATAGCTTCAGCCATCTCCACCGTCTTCCTAGCATTCGGCGATAGCGTCTCTTGTGAAATACCCTCGTATTTCTTCAGTATCCTCGCGGCCGCTCTTTTGTCCAAGTACTCAGAGCGACTGGGAGATGTCTTTTGGGGTAAATTTCGACCCGTAGTTGCCATCGCGGTCGTTCCCTTATTTGGATCTCTGGGGCCAGGTCGTGAGTCCACTGCCACAGACGTTAAAGACTTGGTTTCGGTACCGGCACTTACTAGGGCTCTAGCATCAGCCGTTGTTGGCTTCACCGTGTTTGTACCGGTACTTACTTTGGGGATTGCCCCCTTATTATCCAGAGCTGATCGACTCGTAGTTGCCATCGCTGTCGACCTCTCGGCTGATGAAGAAATGGAGTTTGTCCTCCGACGTTGCGTTCTCGCTTGCTCCAGCATTTCCTCCTCTGCTGGGCAGTATACATGGTTGTATCATTATTATTAAGGTTTTTATTACTTTTTTCATCTTGTTCGTACGACCCCTTGCCGGGCAAGGCCAGTTTAGGGTCAAAGGAAGAGTATGGGGAATGTGTCGTCCGCCGCGGCAGAGCCCCATGCCGCGGTAAGGCCATAGTTACTCTCCGAGGCGGCCCGGTATCAGAGAGGCTCCGTTCGATTACAGCCACGATTTGCCTCCCGGCTGCAAACGTCCAATGGGCACGTGGTCGCATAACACCCTGGATTGGGAGGGGGAAGATCTTAGTCGTCGCGCCAGAGAGGCTTGGCTTCTCTCGTGATGTAGTACCGGCGGCACTATGATCACAAGGGCAGCGCAGCCCTGTGGCTATCGACTTAAGCCCTCGTACCGCGGCAAGGTGTCAACCCTTCACGAGGGGGGGTAAGACCGAAAAAAGAACCAAATTTTTTTTTATTTGAATCACCCTAATATACAATATACCAATATATATGTTTTCTTTCTATTTCTTCCATTATTAATTGAAATTATTTAGTTCGGTCAAATTAGAGATTTGATTTAACGAAACGCCCGACAGAGCCAAGTTTTTCTAATGAGCGTAGGTATCCCGTCAGAAAAAAAATTTCAAAAGTCCCAATCGATCGCATGTGTTCTAGAAAAGTTATTCGGGATCGAAAGTCAAAATTTGACGTGTTTTTATTTTTCTCGAAAACCGTAAGATTTTTCGAAAAAATGGCCTGAGACAAAGTTGTAGACCTTAAAATTCTCTACAAAAATGATCTAAACATTTTATCTCTAAGAGTCACCAGCTCTGAAAAACGGGGTTGTAAAATTAGCTCTATACATTATATGCCATGTATAGACATTTCAGGATTTTTTTCAGTCTACAACTTTGACTCAGGTAATTTTTCAAAACAACTTACGGTTTTAGAGATAATTCCAAAAATCCCAAATTTTGACCATTGACCCCGAATAACTTTTTTAGCACACATGGGATCGATGGGGACTTTTGAAGTTTTCTTCCTGACGGTGAGCCTAAGCTCTCCACCGAAATTTGGCCCTGTGAGAATTGTCGTTATTTGACCACTATTTTTATGTTTATTTTGAGCGGACTAAGTAATTTTGTTAAGTTCATTCTAATATTATTTTACTTTTTAACCTGCTTGACACATTATTACCATCGAATTATACATGTCGCCAATTATTTTCGCCATAACAAGCCATTAAAAATGCTCTGCTCCATCTTTGTTAATTAATCGTTACATGAAATGGGAATGGGTAATGTTATTCAGGTTGAACCACTCCATATCTTCGGTGACCAGGGATGTGATTTATGGGCTTTTCCTACCAAAACCTAAGGTTCAATCAGCAGACTCACACGGCCGTGCCGCCGCCAACGCCAGGGGAAACCCAACTCACACCCCAGGCAGGGGATCGAACCATTTCGTGGAGTCAATGAATTTAGATAAAGACTTTATTTCCATTTTTGATACCTCCGCGAAGTCATCGAAAAACGGTTGGCCAAGGATAGCCAACCTGCTGAGTGCAGGACATTGACTCAGCAGATGCTGAACACTCTCCTTCTCGTCAATACATCTGCAGCTTCGACAGTAATCATGAGTTATTACGCCCATTCTCGCACCGTGCGTATTAGACAGTGTCCTGTTAAAACCCTTACCAGGGACGAAATACCCGATTTATTAAGGGTCAGCAGGGAATTAGTACGTCCTTTGTTATGAGAAGGCCAAGCAAGCCTGGATACCTCGCACGTCGAGAGATCTGACCAGAGCATGTTTGCTTTTTGTGAGGTATTTTTGCTAGCACGAAGTTTAAAAGAGGCCATGGGTATGCCTACCGATCCATTTCCTGGAAGGAGATGGGTGGTGGTACCTCTTCTGGCCAGCTCATCCGCTCTGCAGTTGCCCTCAATATCCCTGTGCCCAGGTACCCAAAAGTGGTGGTACTTGGTACTTTCGTACCAAAACTGGTACTGTAAATATAATTTGGTACGTTGGTACGCTGTTCTTGATTTTGGTACTTTTTTCCTTAAAACCAACTTTTGTGGAGTTCTCTAATATATTATTTTGAATCGTTAAAGAATTTTACTTCAAAAATGTTTCCAATCACATGAAAAAAGAAAACATTTTCATAGGATCAAAAGCCGAAATCTTTTTATCGAAAACTATTCTTACACACGCGCAAATAATTGCAATAAAAGATAATATTTTAAAATTTTACTACCGGACCCTCACCCGCTTCCCTGGGTGAAAGAAAAAGAGAAATGAAAGTTGTGGTACCACGAAATAAATCCCAAATGAAATAAGTCCCATGAAATAAGTCCCAATGAAATAAATCCCACCAAAAAATGAAATAAGTCCTGGGTCCTTTTTCGGGATTTTGATCATCATTTTTCACTGAAACAAAAATTTAAAAAAGCGCTCCGGGATTCGTGATCCTGCGGCCAATACACATGTTTTGAGCCCTCTCCCATAATTTTTAAAAAATTGTTTGCAGTTGACCCCTAAAGGAAACAAATACCAATGCTTTTTGGCTATAAAATCCCCAATTCATGATTTAGGCAACATTGTTTGTTTTTCCCCGCCAAGGAACAAACTCAGAGCAGCACTACAAAAATTTGAAGAGAAATGTTTTTGAAGGTTCTAATGATAACCTGTACATAGTTCTTTTTAGGTGTGTTTTTCCATGCTAGAAAATAAATTTGGCAGTCTTGAAACTGTTTTGGTACAAAAAAATGTGAGTGGCAACACTGCGCTGGACTGGTAGTGGTGCAAGTCTTACCCTGGAATTCTGTAATTTTGTCCCATCTCAAGTCACAAAATTGAGATCTGTCATTTTAGGTTTCGTAAACAGGGAAGAAAGAGTTGGGTAGAAGATGGCGAGACGTGGGGGGGGGGGGGGGGGGGGGGGTTGGAAGTCTGCCTGCCTTTTCATATTCTCTACATATAATAAAATTGTAAATTTCTGTCTGTCTGTTGGTTTTTATGTATCTCTCAGTTATCGGCCAATATTTGGGATAGTCCTTTTCTACCTTTTGGCGATCAAAATCAACTGTTTAAAACACCCCAGTGGTAAAATTGAAAATGTGTCATCGATCAAAATCTTTTTATTGTTGTTGTCCAAAGTTATTGAAAATATGTTCTTTTTGGGACATATTGACACAACAATATCAGTTTCGATGTAATAAGACTGTGGGTTTTTTTTGCTAAAATCTTACCTTACAACAGTTATAGAAATATGTAGTTACAAAAAAGTGAAAGCTTGTTAAATTGCAATTTTAAGAGAAATGAAATAAATCCCAACAAATATGAAATAACTCCTGTTTAGGCCTGGAGCCTAAACCTACAATCTCCACCGGTCGCCCTCGTAATATTCTTATATACTTATAGTTAACATTAGCGGTCGAACTGTTTATGTTAACTATGTTAAAATATCGCTGGAAATAATAAACAGTTCGACCGGCAAAAACTTGCAAGTGCAAACCTTCCATTTCTTCACTTGGATTACGAACTCAGCGATACCAGACGTATTCCAGCTACCAGATCCAGACTCATTTAAGGTAAACTGTAAATATATATATATATTTTTATAATTAATAATATTGGACTTAATACTAAAAATTAAAGTACTTATTTGAATTAAATTCTAATACTCGCTTTTCCTTTATTTCCTTTTGGTGCACTTAATAACTTGACCGAGAGCTGCGTCCGGTCAAGACTTTACCAAGACCATTTTAATAATCACCAGCGTTTTTACAGTCCACTCAACAAAAAATCAGTATATTAATTTGCGAGCAACACATTTTGGGAAAATTTGTTCATCCATACCAGCTACGAGCGTTTTGTTGGATAATTTGCATCAGCAACAACAACCTTGGGTGAATTTTTAAAAGCAGCATCAGCTCTATAAATTTTTTAACATCAGCTCCTGATATAACTAAATAAAAAGTAAAAGGTACGTGGTTTAATTTCAAGTGGTGCAAATTTAAAATACAGATTTCAGTGTTAAATTGAATTAATAGATTTGATTGACAGTGCGAGTGATTTTGTGTGCCTTTAGAGCAAAGTGAGTTAGTGTTGTTGCAAATAGCCCTTTTGACTATCAGGTCACCAGTGGTAAGGTATTCCTGACACAGCTTAAGGGTCTTCAGAGTTTCATACACTCACATATTTGCACAATTCGTGTTTTTTTGGAAAATATATTTAAAGCTGCAAGTATTTTCATTTTCGGGAATAAATTTATTCCATCTTGCTACTCGCTACTTGCACTTTTTATATTTAACATTCCAAAAACAACAACAATTCACTGCTTTTTAATTGCTCTTCATAATTTTCAAAGTTTTGTTAGCACCAGAATCACTCCAAACGTCACATTAAAATTGTTATTAAACAATTCTTTGATTTTTGCGATAATTTAACAAATAATTTTATTGAAAGTGCTAGTAATTTGATGTGCATTGAAAAAATAGTTAGTTATTGGTGGTATAAATAGTATTGTTGGAAACTCGAGATAAAGTTGCAAGTATTTTTCATTTTCGGGAATAAATTTATTCCATTCTTCTTCTCGCTACTTGCACTTTATTGCATTTAACATTTGCCCCCTTTGAGTTTATCAACTTTCAAAGTTCTTTTTTCGCACATAAATCACTTCACACTTCAATTTGATTTTTAAATAATAATGTGGCGAATGTTCTCAAGAATCGCTCATCTCCCAACTCTAGCGTATTTCCATCACTAGCGTCACTACCACAACTACAGCTGTTTAGATACATGGCGTGAGAGCGACAGAGGGAGAGGCAGCTCGCGTGTTTGCGAATGTGGCACAAAGAGGAGATGACGATAGATAAACGCTTCGAGAACACTGTTGCACGAATAAACCAGAAAGGTGTAGACATTTGTAGGTTGTGAAGCTGCTGTTTGCTAGGGTATATAAACCGCGCAAAGACAACGCAAATCAATCAGTTTATTTTGAAGTGTTGTACAGTGAAGTACTGAACAGTAAATTAACCCGCGATATTGTACTACGGTTTTTAGTACTGAATAAAGCGTACTACTTATTTAACAGAATCGGAGTGTTTTATTTAACGTACAGTGATCGAACTCAGGGAAAATAATCAAGGAATCATCGAATTCGTCACAATTGGTGTCAGGGGCGGTATTGTTAAATAAATACAGGAAAAAAAGGACATTGTAAAGGCAACAAGGATATTGCAAGGTAACAAGGATATGGTAAAGTTTAATGAATTGAAGATCCAGCAACTCAAAAACGAGTTGGAGAAACGTGGATTGGTAACAACAGGCAATAAGCCAGAGCTACAATCACGTCTACGCGAGGCTATGGAAGCGGAAGGAATCAATGTTGACGATCATGTTTTTCAACTTTCGGAAGAGGGAGCGACGAAAATAGAAGAGCAAAAGGACTCTCAGGATTCAGTGGCAAATGTGGGCACAAACTCTTTATTGGCTGCCTTGGCTCAGATGTCAAACAACATAACAACAAGCATGTCATCTCAGTTGGAACAACAAGAGACACGCATGGCATCTCAGTTGGAACAACAAGAGACACGCATGGCATCAAAGTTGGAGGAACAGAAGACACACATGGCATCTGCGTTGGAAGAACAGAGGACATACATGACATCTCAGATCTCAGCACAACTTGAGGAGCAGGAGGCCCGGCTATCTTCAAAAATAGCATTACAGCTGGAGGAGCAGGAAGAACGTATGTCCTCACAGCTAAAAATACAGGACGAGAAAATAATGCAGCTTGAGGAGGAAGTCGAGGCCGAGGTGGATGCGTTAAGAAGTCGTATCCAGGAGTTGCAGCTGAACCGTCCCAGTGTTTCCACAAGCGTACCCAAGGTAAAACCTCCATCATTTGACGGATCTGTTCCTTTCCAGTATTTAAGCTACAATTTGAGAAGACAGCAGCTGTGAACAACTGGGTCGCTGAAGATAAAGTCGCTGCACTCTTCGTAGCATTGAAAGGACCGGCAGCCGAAATCTTACAGACTATTCCTGATGGCGAACGAAACAACTATGAATCATTGATGGGTGCTGTGGAGAGACGTTATGGTAGCGAGCATCGGAAGCAGATTTACCAAATAGAGCTACAAAATCGCTGCCAGAAGCCCAATGAGACCTTACAAGAATTTGCATCGGACATCGAGAGGTTAGCGCACCTAGCAAACGCGGATGCACCTGTAGAGTACATGGAGAGGGTAAAGATACAAAGTTTCATAAATGGAATACGTGATGTGGAGACGAAGCGGGCCACCTATGCAAATCCAAAGAGATCATTTGCGGAGACGGTATCACATGCTCTAACTCAAGAAACAGCATCACTTTTGGGCAAGCCAGCGTACAAGGCTCATCGTGTGGAGGTGGAACGACCAGAATGGGTGGACGCAATCCTAGAAGCAGTGAACGGAAAGCAACAGAAAAATGAAGCGGCCATTAAATGCTTCAAGTGCGGAAAATCTGGTCATATTGCACGTTATTGTGGATCTGGATCTGGCTCCAATAATTCCAGTAATGCAAGCGGACGTAAGCGCAAGGCTGAAGGAGATGAGCAAGTCTCCCAATCCAACCAACCGTTAAACTAAAGAGAGTCAGCCGCAAGGGACGTAGGCTGGCTCCCGCAATTGGATGCCCCATAATCTCTGTCTCACAGATCGGAAGGAAGTCGAGTAATGTTACTGTTGGAGGACTCGTGGACGGAAAGGAGCGTTTACTGACTATTGATACGGGCGCATCTCATTCCATCATTCGATCTGATTTAGTCAACAAAGGAGTGAGGCCATTACATGGAGCAAAGTTGCGTACGGCGACTGGTGAGGACACCCAAGTCCAAGGAGAAGTAACATGTGAAATCGCAATTGGAAATGTCACCGTACTGCACAATTTTATAGTGGCAGATATTGTTGATGAGATCATAGTTGGTGTGGATTTCTTAAGCAACCAAGGCATCAAGATCGACATGCAAAACAGGACCATGAGCTATAAGAGCATGGATGTGCCACTCAAATTTGGTTACGAGAACAAGTACATCAGTAAGCGGGTATTCGTGGAAGATAGTCAACAAATTCCACCGAAGTCGGAGGCAGTCGTTTGGGCAAGGATTGATGGAGATTATGGGACAAACAAATTGTGGGTTGTCGAGGCAGCAAACAATTCAAAGACAGATATACTAGTAGGAAAAACACTGGCTATGACAAAAGAAGATGGACGTATACCGGTAAGAGTACTGAATGAGTTTCGATCGCCGATTAAGCTTTCCAAAGGAGCTATATTGGGAAAATGTCAGGAGGTGGAGGTGATTATAAACTGTGAACAGCTCCAGGAAAATGTCTCTACCAGCAACATTAATCTATCAGATAATATGACAGCGTGGACGCAAGAGCTCGAAGAAGACCACCAGAATAAGGCGAAACAACTTCTACTAAAGTACTCTACCATATTTGACAAGGGTGGCTCCAAACCAGGTCGGACCAATGTAGTGAAGCATCACATTGATACGGGTGACGCGAGACCAATCCGCCAAGCTCCTCGAAGTGTTCCATTGGGCAAACGCCAAGTGGTAAGAGAAATTATACAATAAATGAGTGAAAGCGGCGTGATCGAACCATCAGCTAGTCCATGGAGCTCACCGGTAGTGCTAGTGAAGAAAAAGGATGAAAAAATGCGGTTCTGTGTGGATTACCGGAAGCTGAACGACGTAACGAAAAAGGACAGCTATCCACTACCAAGAATTGACGATACTCTGGACTCACTATCTGGTACGAAATGGTTAAAGATGAGGATAAGGAAAAGACAGCCTTCAGCGTTGGAGAGGGGCTGTGGCAATTTACGGTAATGCCCTTTAGACTATGTAACGCTCCAGCTACTTTTGAGAGACTCATGGATCAGGTATTGAAAGGACTGCATTGGAAAACATGTTTGGTGTACCTGGATGACATCATCGTGCTGGGAAAAAGCTTTGAGGAACACCTCAAGAACTTGGAGGAAGTTTTCCAAAGGATAGCTGGCGCCGGTCTGAAATTAAGTCCCAAAAAGTGTGCATTGTTCAAGAAGGAAGTAAGTTACTTGGGTCACAAGGTTACTACGGAGGGAATTTGCACTGCTAAAGAGAAGATCGAAGCAGTAAAGGTTAGGCCAAGACCGAAAAATTTACATGAGCTACGAAGTTTCCTCGGACTGTGCACGTATTATCGTCGATTTGTACCGAATTTCGCTAGCGTAGCCAGTAGCCTTCATGAGTTGACCAGAAAGAATATGTCATTTGATTGGAAGAAGGAACATGAAGTGGCTTTCCAAACCTTGAAGGAACGGCTGTGCACTGCCCCAATGTTAGCGTATCCAATCCCAGGTTCAACGTTTATTCTGGATACAGATGCAAGTGGTCATGCGATTGGAGGAGTTTTGTCACAGATTGTCGATGGGCAGGAGAAGGTAGTGGCGTACTATAGCCGCACAATTGGAAAGCCCGAAAGGAACTATTGTGTAACACGAAGAGAACTACTGGCATTGGTGGAGTGCATCAAACATTTCCACAAGTATCTCTATGGACAGCGATTCCACGTCAGGACAGACCATGCAGCGTTGAAATGGCTTTTGCAGTTCCGTAATCCGGAAGGTCAATTGGCATGGTGGATAGAGCGACTACAAAGTTATGACTTTTCCATAGAGCATCGCAAAGGCAGCAACCACGGAAATGCTGATGCAATGTCCCGGCGACCATGTAACCTAGAATGCAAGCATTGTTCGACAGCTGAGGCCAAGAAAGATGTTATAGATGTGCGGCTGCAAGGAATCATCGAATTCGTCACAATAATTTAATTAATTAATACTGGAGACGGATTGTTTTTTTTCTCTCAAGACAAGGACCACAATGTCTTGACCGGACGCAGCTCTCGGTCAAGTTATTAAGTGCACCAAAAGAAAATATAGGAAAAGCGAGTATTAGAATTTAATTCAAATAAGTACTTTAATTTTTAGTATTAAGTCCAATATTATTAATTATAAAAATATATATATATTTACAGTTTACCTTAAATGAGTCTGGATCTGGTAGCTGGAACACGTCTGGTATCGCTGAGTTCGTAATCCAAGTGAAGAAATGGAAGGTTTGCACTTGCCAGTTTTTGCCGGTCGAACTGTTTATTATTTCCAGCGATATTTTAACATAGTTAACATAAACAGTTCGACCGCTAATGTTAACTATAAGTATATAAGAATATTACGAGGGCGACCGGTGGAGATTGTAGGTTTAGGCTCTAGGCCTAAACAACTCTCAATGCTGGAAAATGAAATAACTCCCAGCGAAATCCCGTTAGCAGTTATTTCATTATGAAATAATTCCCTACAAAATTTTATGAAATAAGTCCCAATTTGTATGGAAAATATTTGTACTTATTTCATTTGGGATTTAATTCGTGGTACCGAAAGTTGTTCTTTGTTTTTTTCTTGTTTTATCATTTAATTCATGTTCGGCCATTATTTTGTGACTTACCGCCCGGTTCTGTGCTCTTGATAAATTTGTCAATCTTGATCAAAGTATATTAAACAAAGTAATAGTGATCTTGACAGTTCTCTCTTTTCTGTAGGAGTTTTCCCGTCAAATGAAAAAAAAAAAAATATTAAACCGTTTTGTTTAAGATTTTAAAATTTTTCCAATAGCGTGAAGAAATAGAAAATTGTGTCATATAAATACACTACCGCTTGCCTCAGACCCTTGAACGTTTAAATATAGTTTAGAGTTCAGATTAGCTAGACTCTTAACACATTTTAGCTGAGATGAACGATGTAATCTTTTTTCAACCGGATCTTAGACCGAAAACGAAGGGTTAGGTTGGGTTCAAGTGGCTGCCGCAGAGGCATACTCAGGCAGATTTTGAAAGGCCCGTTGTGATACCACCAACACTAGGAAAGTCAGTCCCGGGACCCGGCCATATGGAAAATCCCTGAGTTGTTGGGATTTTCCACATAGCAGAATCCCGGGACTGACACTCCCGTACCGACACCGTTACTCCTCCTCGAACCACTTATATGACTTTATGAAGTCCATCAAGTCCTTTATGTCCAGTTCCGCGATCTGGCTTAGGCTATACAGGAAGGGAACTCCCAAAAAGGCCGTTCTCGCGCCGCTTAAAGCCGGGCAGTTGCAGATGAGGTGTTGCACCGTTTCCTCTTCCTCATTATCATTGCAGCTCCTACAGCAACGTCGGCAGGGCACACCTAGCCTTTCTGCGTGCCTCCTAATAAGGCAGTGCCCAGTTAAAACACCTATTAATATGGAGATCTCTGACCTTCTTAGGGCGTGAATGTCTCTAGATCTTTTATGATCCCATTTTGGCCAAGTTTGTTTGGATGTCCGGCACCCTGGGGATTGTTGCCACTTTTCGTTGGCTTGGCGGAGTGTGTACTCCTTCAGCATTAGAAAACGAAACTGTAAGCGATTAAAATCGATTCATGACCTCTCTACAAAAACAAAATATTTCAGTTGTCAATTCTACCTTGTTGAATTTGCCTTGATCTTGATAAATATTAAAGAAAAAAATATTATTATCAAGTGTTTTGAATTCTGCGTCATAATTAATAAATTATTTAGAATTAATTTGAATAAAATAAAATTTGTTTTTGACGTAAAATTCAAAAAACGCTTGATAAAAATATTTTTTTCTTAATAAATTTTCAAGATTGACAAATTTATCAAGAACACATAATCGAGCGGTTATTCTTATAACAATGTTTTATTTATTTTAGTGACTTACTCTAATTATTGTAAACGTATTCTAAAGCCTTCTGATACACAACATTTTTGGTTTTATTTTCAGTTTTGGTTTATATACAGTTACGATGGTTTCCCTACTTATACACTCAGAGAAAAATAAAATTCTAAGATTAGGTCCGACCGGAATTAAATTTACCTTTTTCCATTCTTAAAATTTCAAGAATTTTTCATACTTAAATATTCTTAGAATAAGAAGTTTTCGTTCTTGTTTTCTCAAACTGAGCGGAGTGTATCGAAATGGAATCCACATGCTCTCATTGAAATATTTATTCAGAGATGCCAATCATGCAAAACAAATACCCATTTTAAAAAAAAAGCGAGTTTCCATTTATGCAGTTAAATTTTACATAATATTTTTTAATTAATATAGTTCAACAAATAATCCTGTTATATAAACAACATTTGAGAAAAAGTTGAGAATAAATGTTTTCTCAAACGTTTGAGTTTTTGGTGCTCGAATTTTAAATTTTCAAAACTTAAGCGATGATAATATAAAATCATTACCCAGTGGACTTTACTTAAGTTGAGTGACCATTCGGCGAGCTAATTTTCCCAGAATTGACCAATTTTATATTCAATTTACTAACATTGCCATGTAGCAGCTGCAGAAAGAAAGTTTTCATCAGTTAATCAATTAATTTAAAAAGATGTACACTGAAAAAAGGGTTTCCTTATTTCAATTAAATTGAGGAAAAGTCTTTAAATTAAGGAAAATGTTACTTATTTTAAGGAAGCTATGTCTTTGGAGCCAAACAAGGGAAATTTTCCTTGAAATAAGGAAACACTTTTTTGAGTGTAGGTAAATCTAATGCTGATTTCGTTTCAACAAAAAAATGTGCCTTTGCACGGTGAAAATCATTGCGAATAGCTTCATTGTAAATAAATTTGGCACTATGTTTTTGATTTCCTCTTTTATCTCATCTTCTTATCTTATTCTATCATTCGCTAGAAGATAGGAGAGACCAACATGTTGATGTCTGCCGGACGTAAATAAAATGTCACAAAATGTAAACAAATCGCACGTATTGCTATTCACAATCAGTGTTGCCGTTGGAGACTTTGAAGGGTCAATTTGACCCCTTTTTAGAACCAGGAACCTGGACCCTACTTTTTCAAAAGTACCATTTTTGATCCTTTTTTTTTAATATTTGTGATCCTTTCACTTTCAAACTGCAATGAAATGCATTTTTGTCGTTTTTTTTGTTAAAAACCAAAAAATCTCCTTGCTCTTTTTTTACTCTTTTATCGGGAACTCTTGCCGATTTCCAAATGTCTTGCCTAACTGAAGTCTTACTATTGGCAACGCTGTATCAGGTGACAACTCCGTCATATGTATGTATGTATACATTAGGGTGATTCAAAAAAAAGTTTTAGTTTTTTGAGTCTTACCCCCTACAAAGTTAGTAAATGATGAGAAAATAAGCCTCGCAAAAAGCCTATTTAAAATAGCCTTTAACCGCCGGGGTCGCTTTTTCTCCCTTTCCCATAATTTTTTTACGGAAAAAAATTGAATTCTTTTTGTTGGCGACGACGACGAATTTATAACAAATGAATCGAACTATTTAGGTTTAAGATTGTTTGAATAAAACATTGAAAAATAGTACATTAAACATTTGAAGTTAAATTGAATTACATTGAAACATTAAAACTGTTTTAAAATTGCTGTGCCTGCTACCGCTTAGCCGTGCAAATTCGATCTCACTCTCCCTCGGTCAATAGCAGCACTTTGCTCGGTCAATTGTTGACATTTACTTTGTCTTTCTTCGTTGGTGAATAAGAGCAGGGTTGCATCGTCATTGCACTTGTCCCAATGTAGTGTTCGAAAGACGACATCCCACTCCGGTGAATCCTCGGGGGATTCACTAACACGCAAAGCGGCTAGCTTACTTGCTGGTCGACGTAAAACACCGGAAGCCGTACGTACTGCTGCGCTTCTGACTTGCCTATCTTTGCCAGCGAAAACCTCGCATTTCATTGATCGTAAGGCTGTCATTCCGGTGATGTAGTTGGTAATGATATTTTTTCACAACGAGGCTGTAACCTAGTGGTTTTGTCTCGCTGTAATAGGTAGGCAATAGGCGGCGTCAATTCTACCGTTTATCTTTAGCAGACCATCGACGTCAATAAACGGCGTTAGATGGTACAAGGAATTTGGCTTTTGGAGACAGCCTTTCTCCTTAATAATTTCGATTTCAGTGGCAAATGACTCAAATTGAATGCGGCGTAATACTAAATGTTCAGCTGCTGCCAACTCAGCGGAACACAAGTCTCCAGTCCTACTTCCACGGGACTTCGTATTATCCACAAAACGTACCATCCAGGCAACGACTCGTGTAATCTTCAAGAAAGAAGAAAAAATAGTAAATTTAATAGGATACTCGCCTGTTTTCACTATCATGACACGTTTCGCATTTTCTTCCATTCCAATGCACATTCATCTGACGTGAATTCAGTGATCTCATGCGGCCAAGTTGATGGATCTTCACGTAGAAATTGTGGTCCTGCAAACCACCTGGATGTTATGTTACATTCAAATGAAGTGGAGGTGCGGGTTGCCTCGTCTGCAACATTGAAAGATGTTGAAACCCAACGCCACTGATGCATCGATGTTGTACTTAAGATTTCGGCTATACGGAATGCCACAAACTGCTTGTAGCACCGGCTGGTCGAGCGAATCCACAGTATTACTGTTTTAGAGTCGCTCCAAAATGTAGTGCTATTTATTTGAAAATCGTGGACTCGTTCAAGTGAGTAAGCAGAGGCTGGGTTCGACAAAAAAATGCAGCTGGATATAATCAGCATTGGATAGTATCGCGGAGTAGCACCGTGGTACCGAGAGACGTTTGATGGACTGGACATTCATCCACCACTTAGACCACTGTTCTGCCAACTCGCTCGGGATGTCATCATCCTATTGGACGCCAAGTCTCCCAAGCTCTTGCATCAACAATTTCAGTCCAATGGTTGCATTTGCTAAAAGTCCGAATGGGTCGTACATTGACATCACTATTGCCATCACTATTGCCAATAATTCGCGCTTGCTTGGGGTTCGATTGCCATTGAGGACATCTTTGGCTACCTTATGAAAACGAAACTCCAGCTCGTCGCTGGCAGTGTTCCAGAACACCCCCAACACTTTATCTGTTGTCGCTTGGCGTTCCATACTAATAATTACTTTGCCAGTGAGTTTACTTTAACCATTCAGTCTTTGTTGTACCGATTTGTCATTGGATATAAAGTTGCGCAACTTAAAACTTGCAGCGGCATTGATTTTGATTGCTTCATTTACGACCTCAACCGCTTCCTCGGTATTATTAAAACTCATGACCAAATCATCAACATATGTATACTCTGTTACGGCACGTGCACCTCTCGGCATAGTGGACTGAAACTTCGCTGCATTTTGGCAAATGGCACCAAAAATCATCGTGGTCATCTTGTAGACTCCTATCGGCTTATTCGGGTCACCATCGCGCCAAAGAAAACGCTGAGAGTCTTGATCGGACTCCCGAATCTGAACCCTCGAAAACATCTCCTCAATATCACCTGCCACTGCCACGACTCCCTCTCGAAACTTATGTATGTGTGATAGCGACTAAAGGCTGTGCCTGTTCCGGACCTCTTAGTAATTCGGCATTTAGTGAGGTACCATTCGATATAGCAGCTGCATCGAAGACAACTCGGAGATTCTGCGGCTTGTGAGGATTAGTGACGCCAAAATGAGGGAGGTACCACGTCGTTGGACTTACAGAGTCGACCTCATCAGGAGTAAGTTGCCTGGCATAGCCCTTGTTCAAATATTTTGAAATTTCTCTTTTGTAGCTGTCAGCAAAGACGGCATCCTTCTGCATGCGCGATTCAATATTTAGCAATCATTGTTTGGCCATGGAGTAGCTTGGCGGAAGATTGACCCTCTCCTCGCGCCAAAGCAAACCAACCTCGTACTTTTGGCCTAAGTCCTGTGTGGTATCGGCCAATATCTTTCTGGCTCGCTGATGAGAATCTGCTTCCAAAGCAACGTTGCTTCTGACTCCGAAATTTTCTAAGGAAAGATATTCCTCTACAAGTTTGTGCAAATTACCCAAAGCATCGGTTTTGCGAACGTGAAGAACTCTTGGCAAGACGGGTGACTGGCATTATGGGCCGTATGCGACCCAACCCAACTTTGTGTTTCTGGCGACTGGCTGATACAGTTTGGCTTGGCACACCTAAATGACAGTTATCTAAACCAGGTCTTACCTCGTCGTAGTTCTACATTGGCAATTCTCGTAAATGTGTAAATTCAGACTTGTTGAACGATTGTGTCGGCAAGTTGAGACCCTTGATTGTATGTATGCACTTCAGAGCGTAGCTAGAATGATTCACGCTTTATATAAACTTACTTCATCTCCTTGGCGGCAGTTCAGTACACATTCACTATCTGTGTTTGGTTGCGACGATGGACGATTGACTTGTTGAAGTAGTGGCGAGTGCATACGTTTGCACCCGTTGACGTTGCATACTTTGCGGCGACGACAGTCAGACAAACCATGACCTGGTTTAAGGCAACCAAAACACACACGCTTCATATCTTCAAACCTGCGACACACTGTTAAGAGATGCGACTGACTGCAACACGGATATAATGATTGCTCTTCGCTGCTATGCATGACTCGATGTATAGCACCACCACTATTAGAATTGTAGTTGGAGTTGGTAACTTGTCGTTCCGTTGACTGCGCTGATTGACTAACACGTAGTGAAATGTCGGAGACACCAGGCATAATAGACACAACCTTCGCTAGATCAGTCAGCCACTCGGCAAATGTAACTACAGTTGGGAACGGCAAAACAGTACAAGCATGCTTGCTCCGCTCGAACTGCTTAGAAGGCGGTAACTTTGACACCAACTGATCTAAAAGTATAGGATTTTGAAAATGATGCTCGCACTTCGCCGACTTAAAAAGCGCAGATATATTGCGCACACCATTCGCAAATTCCAAAATTTGTTCTATACGGTTGTCATGGATAACAGGAAAATGTTGTATTCGTTGGAATTGGGCGCGAATAAGCAGATCAGGCCTACCAAAATAACAAATGAAATGAACTATTTAAGTTTAAGATTATGTCGATTTAATTAACACATCGTTTGAATAAAACATTGAAAAATAGTACATTAAACATTTGAAGTTAAATTGAATTACATTGAAACATTAAAACTGTTTTAAAATTTCTGTGCCTGCTACCGCTTAGCTGTGCAAATTCGATCTCACTCTCCCTCAGTCAATAGCAGCACTTTGCTCGGTCAATTGTTGACATTTACTTTGTATTTCTTCGTTGGTGAACAAGAGCAGGGTTGCATCGTCATTGCACTTGTCGGAATGAAGTGTTCGAAAGCGACACTTTTCAAAGTGAGTTTTCTTATCATTTTCAAAACCTTTTGCAAAAATATATCCTTAAAGTGGAGGTTTTTAAGTTTAAAACACTTTTTACATTATGCGATTATCATTACTATTAAACTAACTACAGCCATTTAAAAATGTTTATATTTTGTATGTGTTACTTGCAATAGTACAAAACTCAGTCATTCAACATAAAAAATGGAAAAGGCTTATGTAAATGTGTTCCTATCTAAAAAAAAGAGGGGACCCTTTTTTTCTGCTGGAACCTTTTTGAAATTTTTCAGCGGCAACACCATATCACCATAAGTACCTACTTGATCTCGAGTATACAAACGACCAGGTATTTTTAAGTTTTAAGTTGTAAATTTGTTTCAATATATTAGAGTGGGTCGATTTAAAAAGTGAAAACTTTGCTGAAGAAACTATAGGTCTAAAGTTGGGTTGGAACCCCCGGAAATCGCGTTGAAGTTTTATAGTTGGTAATAAAATTTTTTGTATGCGACCTATCACGCTGTGTGACAGTGAGCATTAACTTTTTTCGGGACATACCTTAAGTTGTAGTTCTAGTCAAGCACACAAAAACTACACGGCGAGAATTTCCAATACATTGTCAACATCTGGAAATAGGTTGCAAAAACCCCTTTGTAATTGTTTGTAGGATATATCTGAAACTTTAACAGGTCGATGTCTGTACATTGCAGATATTCCAAAAAAATTGATACGGTCAATCATTATTAAGCCAATAGAATCCAAATCAACTGTTTTTACAATTTTTGGCCGTCTGTCTGTCTGCCTGTCTGTACAAATGGTTATGGTCGCATCACTCGAAAACTGCTAAATGGTATTAAATGAATCTTTCATCATTTATCAGTAGACGTTCAACTTAAAAATTAAAGTAGGTATCCCTTGTTTTAATAACTCGACCGGTTTCAGAGTTATCGACCAATAGGTGGACAAGGAGTGACCAAAAATGTGTAAGTACAATATGGGTATCAAACGAAAGGTGCTAACGAGTGCTTTCATAATCAATGTGATAAATTTCAATATCTCAGCTTATTTCGGAGATATCCCCAAAAATGTGAGACGAAAAAACGGAAGGGTGAGGACCTATTATGCTGTGTGACAATGAACATTTACTTTTTAGGGAACATTTTTTTGCAGTTCTAGTTAAGCGCACAAAAAATTCACAACGAGAATCTCAAATACATGGTCAACATCTGGCAATAAAGGGCGAAAACACCTTTTTCATTGTTTGATGCATATTTGAGGCCTGCATGACTCCATTCCCATAAGAATGCACAGTGAATTCGACGGCAATGAGCTTGTATTGTGTGAGAGAGGAATGTGTAAATTTGCATGAGCTGTAGCCCTTTAACTGTGCTGTCAGTTTGTTGAGTCCATAGTACAACTGTATAAGTAAGATATGAATCAGCTGTTCGACTTACAGCTGTGCTCACCTGATCGGGTTCCCCTTATTGGAAGCCACTTAACGAAGGGTGTCATTCGTTAGGACCGAAATAAAAGTAGTAGTAGCTTGTGACAAATGTTTAATAACTTCATAAATAATAGAAACTATTTGCCGAAAATTATTTATTATAGCAACTAATTTGATCTGGAAATGTTTGTACAAAGATTTTACTTGTTTAGCGAAAAATTTTTCATATTTTCTAAAACTTTTAGCACTACGCAGAAAAGCAATCCTGTGGTTGATATTTCCATGACAACTCTCTTGTTCTTCTTTGTTTACATAAAACGCAACTTGCTAATTGTATAAATTTCTGTGAATATTTTTAATAAACAAGCATTTTTCTTACTTACAGCATATATTAGTAAAGGCCCCACCATTTAAATGTGTTTTTTCATAGATGCCTGTGCTTATTTTCTTTTTGTACTTTGTGTGTGCGTGGCGTGCATATAAGGGAGTGTTCACATACTGCTACAAAGTTGCTTATATGGCGTTTCCACCAAACATACACAGCATCCTTTGGGTTTGGAATAATTGTCAACTGTTTCTGATGCGTGTTCCTCCTGTTGTTGTTGTAACGAGGTGTAGTCCTGCCCAACGCGTATTTTTCCTTAACCTAATTGCCATCAATATATTCTAACGGGAGTCCAAGGAAACTAGCAGTTTCAATAGGGTTGGACCAAAGAGAGATGGGTGTTAGAAGAGTGGGCTCAAATGAGCAAGAAAATAAGTGATTGGTATTGTGGGGGGACGAGCCGCATGCCGGACATACATTCGGCACATCAGGGTTCAGTCTAGATATGTAGGAGTTTAACCTACTACAATATCCAGAGCGTAATTTAGCCAGAGTGGCCCTTGTCTCTCGAGGAAGATGACGCTCCTCTTCAGAAATGCCAGGTGTTGCGGCATGTAAGACATTGTTTAGCGGACAGAGCGCAGAGTAACGGCCAACAGACGTTGTATGGATATGCCCCAAAACCTGTTTATGCACCTGTAGATCAAACGGCGTTGTTATATAGTGACGGATCTCATCAAAATGTTTACGTAGATGCGACCTTATGGTCCTAGGAGGCGGAATGAGTTCAAGCAGTTGTCTACCGGGATGCTGTGGTTTACAGCAATTCAGTAGATACTGCTTGTTTAGCATTTCATTATGCTCCCTAACTGGAAGCATTTCCACCTCATTATGTATATGAGATATAGGTGACATAAGGACGCACCCCGTAGCGGTTCTGAGCGCGGTGTTTTGACAGGCCTGAAGCTGATTCCAGTGAACGTCTGCAAGCCCCGGCGACCATATCGGCGACGCATAGTTCAGGATCGGCCGACCAATTGCCTTGTACGTTACCAACAACGTTTCTTTGTCTTTACCCCAAGTACTGCCGGCTAGTGACTTGAGGATTTTGTTGCGGCTCTGTAATTTTGAGACAATTGCAGCTAAATGGGCAGCGAAAGTGTGCATTGTGTCAAAAGTCACTCCTAAGATTTTTGGGTGAGCGACAGTAGGTATTTTATGATCACCTACATAAATTTCTAATTCCATGCCAACCTGCGCTGTCCACGTCGTGAATAAGGTCGCCGAAGACTTTGTTGGCGAAAATGTCAAGGTTCGGGTAGTGAAGAACTCGACTAGAGAGGGGAGATAACCATTTATTTTAGAGCACAGCTCATCAACGGAAGTACCAGTTGCCAATATCGTGCAATCGTCTGCATAAGAAACAATCGTAACTTCTTCTGGTGGAGGAGGAAGCTTCGAAATATAGAAGTTAAACAATAACGGGGAGAGGACACCACCCTGTGGTACCCGTTGTTTTATCTTGAATACAACAGACGACCGACGACCACTGAGATAATTGGCGGTCCAACGCTTTAGGCAGGGGGGGAGTGACGAGTCTTCCAAATCAGCTACAAGTTGCCCATGATTTACTGTGTCAAAAAAAAAAAAAAAAAAAAAAACTAATGGCGGCGAAATACCAACAGGTTATCATAACCTCTAACGAGATTTTTAGCCGAGCTTCTCTTTCCAACTTGTGGTGTGTTGCTTTTGAGTTTTCCTACAAGCTGGCGGGACCTACAGTTTTTTGCCGACTCCGAACGGCACTTGCAAAGCAAATGAATTTTTTGCTGAGAAGCTTCTCATGGCAGAAATACACCCGGAGAGTTTGCCAAACTACTGCCGAGGGGCGACCCCGTTTAGAAAAATTCTTTTTCTAAATAATTTTTGATGTTACTTTTGTCGGGCATCGAACCGCCACGACTTGGTGTAGAAGGCCGAACACTTAACCGCTACACCACGGCGGCCGCCTACTGTGTCAAAAGCTTGACTCAAATCAAGTGCAACTAGAACCGTCCTGTCATTAGGCCTGTTTTGATTTAGACCGTCAGTTATCTGAGTGTTTATGATATTTAGAGCAGATGTTGTGCTCCTACCTTTCCTGAAGCCATGTTGGTGCTCGGCTAACATCAGATGTGATGTATAGAGCGGGAGTAAGACCGGTTCAAGTGTCTTTACTACTGGCGAGAGGAGTGATATCGGGCGATATGACTCCCCAACGTTAACTGGCTTGCCAGGCTTTAGTAGTGCGATCACAGTTGCCTGCTTCCATTTATCGGGTATGACAGCTGTGATCAGAGACAAATTGAAGACGGCAGTTAAATATTTGACTCCCGCTAGGCCGATATGTTTTAGATGCACCATGGCTATGCCATCAGGGCCGATGGCTTTGGAGTTGTTGGCCTTCCGGATGGCCTATTGAACCTCTGTAGCGGTGATGGGAACGGGGGCATAGTTTTTGTGTTTATGCGCACGCCTGAAGATTCCACGTCTAGCCCTGTCTTGCGCAGGGTGTGGGACATATTGTCGACAAAAAGCCTGTGCACATTTCCTGGGGTCATTTATTGTCTTGTCACCAAAGGTAATGTCGACATTTTTTGGTGGACCCGAAGGATTCGACAAGGACTTGACGGTGGACCATAATTTCCCAACACCGGTAGAGAGGTTACAAGACCTAAGGTGCTCCTCCCATTTGGTTTGTTTGTGTTCGTTAACCAGCCGTCTGATTTCCACGTTGAGATCACCGATCTGTGGGTCAGAGGGATCGATGTTGCGTATGAGGTCACGTTCGTTGGCCAAGGCTGCGGCCTCAGCTGGGAAGTTAGGCCTAATATCTTTTATCCTACCAGCTGGTATAAAACGGGCTGTAGCCTTTTTAATGACCTCTGCCGTCTACAGAAAGGTGTGAATGCCACATATCATGATGGGCATTAAAATCGCCCATGATGATACGGTTATCGCCACAAAGAAACGCCCTAAGGTCAGGACGATAACTTCTGGGGCAGCAGGTGACGGGAGGGATGTATATATTGATTAGCTCGAGATCAACGCCACCAGCTTGTATAACTATACCTTGACACTCTAAAGGTAAGTCTCTTTGGTCAGTGGTGATATCAAATTCCCTATACTGCACCGTATGGTGAACAAGGAACGCGAGACCACCTCCGCCGTCCGTACGGTCATGCCGGAGTACGTGGTAGCCTCCACTCGCTCGGAGATTCGAGTGGGGGCCAAGTTTTGTCTCCTGGATTGCAGCAATTTTGTTTTTATGTAGCTGCATAAATGTGGTTATCTCCGCTATCTTGCCGGTCAAGCCGTTGCAGTTAAATCTTCGCAATTTAAATTGCGAAGGAGAGGCAATGGCCACTCTGGGAGTTAAAGACTGATGTGTTCGCCTAGATGGTGGTAGGTTATGTCGCGATATTGATCTCCGTTGCAGTCCTGAAGCCGGCGGAATTCGTTCACTATTAGATGAGTGTACATCCGCCGGCGTTGAGGGCTGCACAACTCGACAGCAAGGCGCGACAAACACATCAGTCCAGAGATTTCTGTTTGCGAGCCCAGAACATATGCGTAGGTGACACAGGCCTAGGCAGGAGTCGCACTTGACCGATGCCACAGACGCATATATCCTGTGCCGACATACAGTGCACGAAGAGTGAGGGACCAGAAGTTGATGGACTTGACTTTCATTCGTGCTAGTGCCGGAAGAAGTTAGTAAAGAGTTTAGAGACGGGGGCTGAAGCTCAGTAGTGCTACAAGCATCAACTGATGTGCTACGAAGAAAGTAGCCATGAGTGGGTGCTTGTGCTGTTGATGCACTAGGAAGTAAGCTACAGCCGGGAACACATATATTCTGCTGGGCAATATAATTATTGCAGGTCGAGGAGACTTGATTATTAGAGGGCGATAAAGCAACATATGAGCGTCGCTTGCCTCGGGACGTCCTAGGACGTGAACAGCAGGGCGCCACAAAACTTTTATAGAAACTAGTGGGCCGATGTGTTTTTGGATCTAGTCCGGAGCAACTAGATTTATGCAACCAACCTTTGCATGATGCACACTGCAAGGGGCTGTTCCGGGGATGACAATAGTTGAGGGAATCGTGACGCGTTAGACAGGGTCACTTCGAAATGTATTGCTCTTGGCCGAGTCATTATAAAAAAAAACAACCCGGGTCGTTTCGGTACGAAGGGTATTGTACAGGTACAAATACCGTTCTCGCAGAACCGGCAATACGTGAAAAGCCTGTGTACGTGTTCCTCCTCGTTGCTCGGGCTTGATAGATCGCGTAGCTTTGTTATGAATAATCATAGCAATTAAATAATTATTATTATTACCTTGCATTAAACTCGAGGAAAAGCGACGTATTGCACCCTCGCTGTTAATATTGAGATTTATCACCACATTTTCCATTAAATAATGAATAAACAGACATATTTGTATAAAAAATCATTTTTTATTTAAATAAATAAATAAAGAAAAAAAGTGAGTCCCATAACTCAAACATAAAAAAGTTACTATAATTGGACACAGTGCACTAAATCATTATTCTCACACATTCTTAATAGTAATATCGTCCCCTTTTTGCGTTTTTATCGTAACCACCATTTTTTCGAAATTTACTTTTTGATGCAAATTGGTTCATCATCCCTTAGCGCATCATCTGGAAAAAAATTATAGCTGAAATCCTTACAGTTATGTCAAAAAATTGCTATCTTTTTTATCGTATCCACCAATTCATAAAAGAAAAAATAAAAAAAAAATTAAAAAAATGCTCTCCTGTAAAATTTGGGTTTTGGCGTTTACGATAAAAACGCAAAAAGGGGACGATATATTAAAATTTTAAGATTAGTGAGCTGTATTTTATTATGAAAGTTGTCATTGCTTTTCCACACCACCCAGGAGGCAGCAATGTAGGCGCGTTACCGATTTTTTTAGGTGTTCGGTTCCCCTAGAGGCCTGTTTTCACCAATATACGTAGTAATTACATAAAAACGTAAAAAACAAAAATCAAACTTATTAATAAAAATAAAAATAAAATTGCACATTTTAAAAATTCAGGTACAATAACTAAAATTAAATATAAAAAATCTAAACAAAACTACTTAGGGGAAATAAAAAAGTATATTCAGTTCAAATAAAACTATTTACAATATTTACAAAAACACCCATAGTGAAACCTTATTAAAAAAAAAATTTCGGCTGACGAATAAGAGTATTGGAAAGAAGATTGTGGCCTTTAAAAAAATATCTAAATTATGAATGGCATAATATCTAATATCTGAATTTATGCACAATAATTTCCCATAAAGAACTTAACAAGAATTATTGAAAGAATAATTTCTCATATTTAAAACTTAGTCACTTTATACACTCACCTTGGAATTTCTGTTTCTGGAGGAAAAGGGTATCGCGGGACTCCTAATCCGCATCCTAAAATACTGCAATGGTCGGGCATTTCTGGAAACGAACAACTTTATTAGATACATGTATGCATGTCTTATTTGCTAAAATTCTTATTACCACACACTATTTTTTTATTATAAGCTTTTATTTAGTTTCACCTGACGGCTGTCTGTAATCAAATCTTGCAAGCTAAATTTGATACACTTCCCGGTGTCCGATTGATCTGAAATTGTGCACCCATGTATAACCCCGATGACAATGCAATATTATAAAAAAAAAGTCGATAGGTGGCGCGTGGGTCGCTATATTTTCAAAATTCGCATTTATGGTCCGATTTAGCTGAAATTCGGAACATGTATTACTACCATGGAAAGAAATATTTTTGTAAAAAAAAATTACGCTAGGTGGGGCTGAGATAGCGGCAATAAAAACTCAAAATCGTAATTATGGACCGATTTGGCTGATATTTTACGTGTGTGTTACTTAATTAATTTCTAAATGTTAAAAAAAAAATTGGACCCGCTAGGTAGCGCGTGAGTCGCTTTATTTGAGAATTACGAAGGTCTGTTTTCAGTGTCGATTAATTCGTTTTTCAACGAACTTCCCGTTGAGGTAGGATCTTGAAATTTTCATCATCGTTTAGTTTTCTGCCTCCACGCAAAATAACAAAAAAAATAGTTCCGATAGGTGACGCACGAGTAGAGATATTCGAAAGTTTTCATTCCAGGAAATTTTGCTTTTGATATTGTACTAAATTGCAGTTAAGATGGGATTTTGCAAATTTTCATCATCGTTCAGGCTTCGCTAACTACTAATGGCGGCGATATACCTACAGGTTATCATCATAACCTCTAACGAGATTTTTAGCCGAGCTTCTCTTTCCAACTTGTGGTGTGTTGCTTTTTTTGAGTTTTTCCTACAAGTTGGCGGGACCTACAGTTTTTTGCCGACTCCGAACGGCACTTGCAAAGCAAATGAATTTTTTGCTGAGAAGCTTCTCATGGCAGAAATACACCCGGAGAGTTTGCCAGACTACTGCCGAGGGGCGACCCCGTTTTAGAAAAATTCTTTTTCTAAATAATTTTTGATGTTACTTTTGCCGGGCATCGAACCTCCACGACTTGGTGTAGAAGGCCGAACACTTAACCGCTACACCACGGCGGCCGCCGTTAGGCTTCGCTAACAGTAAATAAAAAAATTAGCTTAATTTCAAAAATCCCATTTATCGTTTAGTTTAGTCTTTATTCCAATATCCCAAAAGTAACTTTATTAACCACGCGGCTTTATTGTAAAAGATTCTATGGTTTCTGTTGCTGCTAGCAGCCGATTGATGTCGCTGCGACATTATTGCCTCTTGTTGATAAACCGAAAGTAACTTTATTAACCACGCGGCTTTATTGTAAAAGATTCCATGGTTTCTGTTGCTAGCAGCCGATTGATGTCGCTGCGACATTATTGCCTCTTGTTGATAAACCGAACTAAAAAGTAAAAAATAAAATTAAAGAAAAAAAAACTTTTTTAAAAATAAGCTTTTATTATTGGTTTATAAAATTAACTAAAAAGTAAAAAATAAATTGACTGTAAAGGAATAAATTTATAAGTTCATTGTAACCTTTAAAGATAATTTAGCTTCTTCGTCTGCCACAAAATAATTCCATATTGTACATAATTATATATTTCTAACATTAAAACTTTACACCTAAATTATTATATTCTCCCATGATAATCGAGTCTTTAAAATACATATGTGCCTCATTTATGCTTAAACATTGGTTTTTTAATGCAATCCTGAAGGTTTTGAGGAAAACCCGCAAACTAGCTGACTCTACTGCTGATGACGCCGAAATCCTCAAACCATCGGCACAAAAAATCATTCTTAGGGCCGCTTGCATAAAAGCCGATAACATTGTGTATAACATAAAGTGTGAAATGTAGCTTCCATTGTGTATCAATACCAAGTGTAAACTCTTCTGCATAGACGTCAAAATTCCAAAATGAGTTTAACACCTGTTTGAGATTGTGGTTAATAACAAGTGTGATATCATAAACATAGTCGTGAAAACTTCAAGGGAGTTTAGTCACCTGTTTTTAATTTCCTTTTTTGTCTCACTTCTTTCCATCTTCCCATCTCTTTCTACCATTAGGTAAAAGATAGGAGACCGCCATGTTGATGTGTGCAGGATGTTAAACAACGCCATTGCTTTTCTGTTATTCGGTGCTGGCGATATTTTAATATGTGCAGGATGTAAACAAACCGACATATTAATGTGTGTTGTCAAAAGAAGAGTTTACACTTGGTATTGATACACAATGGTAGCTTCGACAGAAATGTCAAAACACACTTCAACGTCAAATCACAATTGTCAAAACACACATCCATGTCAAAAATCTGGGTTGCTATTGTGGTTTCTGCAAACCAGGGTTTTGTGCAGGACCGTAAAGCAATGAGACAGGGTTCTTGTTTGCAAAAAAGTGTTGCTGTGTTGCACAACTTTTTCATTCCAATTTGTAGGGAAATTTTTAAGCGAATCTTTAAGCTAACACTTTTATTATATTTTGCAAAAAATAAAAAACTTAAAACGATTAAATTTTATTTATTTTACAGGAAAAATTTTAATGTTCGAAATAAGAAACCAGAAAATGAGAACACAATTTTTTTAGATAGATTGTTTTTAATTTATAAACCAAGTACCCATCAAAATTAAAACCGTGGAATTTCGCCAGCATAATGCAATTGGCCTGTCGTGACATGTTGTTAGCAGTTTCAATTTTTTTTTGCCTTTTGCAGCAAGTTTTTAAATCTTTACAAATTCTAAGAAGTAGCAAATAATTTCTGAAAAGAGAGTGCTACAAGTTCAAAATTTAAAATAAACTTTAAAAATTACAACTCTAAAGGCTGGTTTTCATTAGGTCAAGAGGTGTCAAATTTCATCGACTTTATCAAGATTCGGTCGCTTATTTGGTAATTGTCTACTTAAGCTGTCAACTGCTAATAAATTAGCTAAAATTATTGGAGGGGGCTCAGAAGGCGGACTTTGGCCTCAGGATCACGAATCCGGAAGCGCTTTTTTAATATTTTGCTTGTCTTTGCTAGCCCCCTTCCATAATTTTAGCTAATATATTAGCAGTTGACAGCTAAAGTAGACAATTACCGCATATTTCGATAAAGTCGATAGAAATTATCAAAATTTTACCTAATGAAACCCAGACTTAAGATGTTTTCAACCATTATTTTTCACCTTATTTTATAAATTTAGAGAACTATTACCCCTTTATTTACTACTAATTTTTTTTACGCAATCGAATGCAACTCGGCGCTAAATGATACTATTTTCCAAAAAAGCAACTCTGATCATCAGGTGTTAAACTCACTTTGAAAATTTGACGTCTATGCAGAAGATTCCACACTTGTACTGATACACAATGGCCGATAACGACTAATCGGTAATTAGTTTGACAGCTAACCGAACAAAATACGTCAATTAAACTCCGGTAACCGGGCGATTAGTCGTTATCGGCTTTTATGCAACCGGCCCTTACTAGCGTTAATTTGATTTAAGTGATTATACTGAAACCTCTTTTTAAAGGATTTTTTAAATGCAAATGCATTTAAACTAATAGTACATTTATACCGCACCAAATTTGGCGCTTTTTTCCATACAAATCTCATTTTCCAAATTTGGAATTCCATCACATTTGGTCTCATTCGCCGAACAATACGATCCACAGTTCATCCAAATAGCAACCCTGCGGGTGTTCCACATTTATAATTGCCCAGCAAGAACCTTAATGGGTAATTAACGTGTGATAACTTTTGCATTATGAACAGCTGTAAATAACAATTTCAACTAGTTTTTTTTAAGAAAATGGACCAATTCTACCAAGAAAAGACAGAAGCCTTGTTGAGTCTTCATTTATTATTACTCTACAGGTGTTTGAAACATCACGGTGGTACATTTTCTTTCGGTGGCTTTGTGTTCTGGTAGAAGATTCTTGCAGGGAAAGTGAAGCCAAATGCAAATTTGCCAGTGTAAACAGGTTGGAAATGACTCATTCAAATTCGCCAAATTTGGTGCAGTACAACCCCCGAATTCTGTAAGCTGTCTCTAGTCACTAATAGAGACAATAGTCACTAATAGAGACAATTCGTGTTCCAATTCCATGTTGTCCAATTACAAACCTCAAATGACAGATCTCAATTTTGTGACTTGAGATGAGGCAAAATTACAGAATTCCGGGGTAAATGTACTATAGGCATAAATGGGCTGCTTATTTTATAAGGATAGTTAACCACTACCCACACGAAATACAATGCAGGTAGTGACATACACGTACCTAAGGCTCGTTAAAGCTAAGTGATTCAAGTAGATCTCTTTAAAGAAAGGATTAAGCATACAACATGATATGCTATAAGGTTCCCTATGTACAGTCACTTCTCAGAGCAGAAAACCCAGGACATCGCCATGGATCTCTGCGCAGTGGAACCACCCGGGGTTTTACCTCGGCCAAGGACTGTCACTTTCGATGTAACCCTGTTTAGTATGTTTTGTCCCATTCCGAAACTATCATCCTCCCCCCTTGCAGCAGGGATGCAAGATATTCTTTTGTTACGGGCGGGCGTTGAGCCGAACCGCGGACCAAAAGAATGGATATGAAGTGTCTGTTGCAAAAAAATATATATTAAACGGTCGCATTCTGTGCAATGCTTCTCGTGTAAGAGATGGCTCCATAAATCTGGTTGTTCAGGGCTTAACCTTAACATCCACAGACCCCGTACTTTCTTTAGTACTTTCGTGGCCCCTTGTTGTTTGCGCCGTCGGGCGTCCCGCGGTAAGCGCCGTTCAAGCGCACCCCTACGGCCACCTTCTAGTAGCAATACTAATAATAATAATAATAATGTCTTAACGACTAGCAGCATCTCTGCTATACCCGCCACACAAATTCCAGACTGTTGCTCGTGCCTTATGGCGTCAACATCACGCGCAGCAGCTCAACACTCTTGCTCCCACCGGAGCAGTTTAGACATGAGCAACTCCGAGCATCAGTCTCTGTCTGTTTCTTTGTTACACCCCCCCTCCCGTTTACACGTGAGTCAGGATCAACATCTTCTTGCACCTGTCTCGACGTGTACTGTTTGTCGGCAAAGATTATACACGCTCGCGTCATCGGTCAAATGCAATAACTGCTTAGGCCAATGCCACGTACATCTATGCTCTGGGCTCGCAAACAGGAATCTTTGGACGGATGCGTTCATCGCACCATGCTGTAACACGCCTCAACCTACGACGCCAGCCAACCCGGTTACACCAGGTCCACAGCTAACTAGGCTGAGGCACAGCCTTGGTCTTCGCCTACCAACACCTGGGCGAACACATCCGTCTCTTACGCCTTTGGTTAACTCGACATCGACCCCACCGGCGCACTTCCAAATCTTACAGCACAACTGTAACGGATTAACTGGTAAGATCGCAGAGATAACTAATTTGATGACGCAATATGACATAAAACTTGCCGCAATCCAAGAAACCAAGCTCAGTCCAAGGTCGGACCTCATTACCTATGGCGGATATAACATTCACCGGAAAGACCGTCATAGAGCAACAGGAGGTCTGGGAGGTGGTCTAGCGTTCATAACGCACAACTCTGTACAGTATCATCTATTTGATACCGACATCGAAGGAACGGATGATATCTTAGAAAGCCAAGATATTACCATCCGTACAGGAGATGTCGATCTGCAAATCATTAACATCTACATACCCCCTGTCTCAAGTTGCCCCACCGGTTATCACCCCGACATTAGCTTGCTATTACGAGGAGATAACCGCGTGATCCTGGGCGACGTCAATGCGCACCACGACATGTGGCACTCAAACTTGCCAGCAGACAGTAGGGGGCATGTACTCGCAGAACAAATAGATGATACGGCTTTCTGTACATTGAACGGAGACGCCCCAATGAGAGTATCGGGTAACTGCTATAGTTCGCCAGATATTTCTTTCGTAAGTGCAGGACTATTGAACAACACCAATTGGCGACCCATACTCACGCTGGCGTCTGACCATCTCCCAATAGTCATTACCATCGAACGACCGACGGACTTTATAACACCTGAGCATGGTACATACATCAACTTTACCAAGGCGGACTGGGACAGTTTTCAGACATATACGGACCAATCCTTGGCGGCTCTATCCATTCCTACGGACGTACGCAAAGGCGAACGAGACTTCCGCAACATCATTGACTTGGCCTCTAGACGCTTCATTCCTGCGGGTCGAATATCCCGAATAAGACCAAATTTCCCCGCGGAGGCAGCGGCCATGGCTAGAGAAAGAGATGAAGTGCGAAGTCTCAATCCCGCAGACCCCCGTATAAGGGATCTCAACGCGGAAATTCGTAGGTTGGTCGATAAACACAAACTGGCCAAATGGAAACAACACCTAGAGCAATGCAACCTCTCTGACGGTGTTGGCAAATTATGGACTACGGTCAAAGCTCTATCTAATCCAACACAACACAAGGATAAAGTAGATATTACTTTCGGTGACAGGGTGAAGAAGGACCCTAGGGGATGTGCGAACTCCTTCTGTAGACAATTTGTACTACATTCCCCACCCGATAGAGCTAAACGTAGAACCATGCGACAGGCGCGTAAATACAAAAACCAAAACACGCCCATTGTCATCACTGCCTCAGAGGTCAAGGAAGCCATCAGACAGGCTAAGCCCTCAAAATCCATCGGCCCCGACGGCATTGCCATGAAGATGCTGAAACATCTAGGCCAGGAGGGACACAAATACTTAGCGGCTCTATTCAATCTTTCACTGAACACTTTCGTCATTCCTGAAATATGGAAAAAGGCGAGAGTGGTTCCATTATTAAAACCTAGAAAGCCGGCAAACATAGGCGATTCATATCGCCCTATATCACTTTTGTCGCCGGTAGTGAAGACGCTAGAGTCTATTTTGCTCCCGTATTACACCGCAAATCTGCACCTGGCTAATCATCAACATGGCTTCCGTAAGCTGCACAGCACCACCACCGCACTCAATGCCATTACAACGCAAATAAATAGCGGTCTAAATCAAAACCAACCAAATCACAGGACTGTGTTAGTGGCACTTGACTTGTCGAAAGCTTTTGACACAGTCAACCATGCCACTCTCATACAAGATCTATTAGAAACACAAATACCTGATGGGTTAAAGAGATGGACCGCTAATTACTTGAATGGGCGGCAGGCGTCGGTCAACTTTAGAAACGCAACATCAAAACCAAGACGAATTAGACAGGGGGTGCCACAGGGTGGTGTCCTATCCCCGACACTGTTTAATTTCTATCTATCGAAGATGCCCCCACCACCAGAGGGTGTCTCCGTCGTTTCTTATGCTGACGACTGTACAATAATGGCGACGGGGAAGGGCCCCTATACTGATGAACTCTGTAATAAAATCAACGGTTACCTCTGCGACCTTTCCAGGTTTTTCACAGAGCGAGATCTGACGATATCTCCGACTAAATCAACGGCGACGCTTTTTACGACGTGGACGCACCAGGTGAGAAATGAATTAGACATTTTCGTTGACGGCACTAAGCTACCAACTGTCAGCCACCCAAAGTTATTAGGGATGACATTGGATAATACTTTCTCATTTGCTGGTCATGTGTCTGCAATGGTCTCAAAGGTACGTGGTCGCAACAAGATCCTCAAGTCACTTGCCGGCAGTACTTGGGGAAAAGACAAAGAAACGTTGCTGACTACATATAAGGCCATTGGCCGACCAGTCTTTGACTATGCTGCACCCATATGGTCGCCTAATGTACATAACACCAACTGGACGAAGTTACAAGTCTGCCAAAATACTGCCATCAGAACTGCTACGGGATGTCTCCTCATGTCTTCCGAGTCTCACCTCCATCAGGAGGCAAAACTGCTCAATGTAAAAGAGCATGCGGAAATGCTGAGCAAGCAATTCCTTCTGAACTGCCACAAGCCAGCACATCCAAACCGTCATCTTTTGGACATAGATCCGCCCCCGAGAGACATAAGGAAACATCTCCGTAAACATTATGATGAGATCCGGCATCATATTACCTTGCCGTTTGATCTGCAGAATCATAAGCGGGCTCTAACCGACATCCACACCGAGTCGGTAGATACTTTTGTCGGATCCCTACCTGTGAACCCCGTTCTGAACAGTCCTCCACCGGATATTGCTGAAGAAGAACGCACCTTACCAAGGGAGACAAGAGTTACCCTGGCACAGCTTAGGTCTGGATATAGTGTAAGGTTAAACTCCTACTTGTCCAGACTTAATGACACAATCTCAAACACATGCCCTGCATGTGGTAGGACCCCCCATGATACTCTACATCTCTTCAATTGTTCATTTGAACCTACTCTTCTAACCCCTCTGTCCCTCTGGACAAACCCTGTTGAAACTGCACGTTTCCTTGGACTCCCCTTAGAAGAGCTTGATGAAGATCTTCGGAATGATCATACACTCTAGACAGGGCAATGCATTGTTAACAACAACAACAACAACATATGCTATCCGACTTTACATTTTGTAATAGTGCGTATATACTATTTAATAAAGCATTGCGAATCAAACAACGACGATATAGACTGTATAAGAAGTTTGAAGATACGGCTACGCACATTGCTGAATGATACGGTTCTAGCTAATTGAAAAATGGATCATAAAATTGCGATCTTTCTGTTTCCACCTACCAACAAATTGTCTCAGTTTACGCCCTACGAAAAAAAAACAAGGCCAGAGAGCATTGCAAGACTTTTCTTCAAAGCTTAGTAAATGTTGGCAATCTAGTTAATAATGTCACCAGTCAGCAAAATTCTCTTTCGAATAAGAAAGAAAGTCTCTTTCCCGGATTCCTGCAACCTCAAAATTTGCGCAGCAGAAGTGACCGAGTACAACAAGAATTAATGCTGTATGAAAATATATCCGAAGTCATGCAAAACGAGTTCGACGTTCTGAAGTGCTTGGAGTTTAATAAGTTAAAATATCCCTTGTTATTTGAGCTGAGCTTAAAAATATTTGCTACTCCTGCTAGTAGCATATCATCAGAAAGAATATTTTCCAGCTCGAAGCAGTTACTAGCAGAGGAGCGTGGTTCCTAGCATTTAGTTCGACAAGTGTAGAAAAAATTATGTTTTTGCACATAAATATGAAAAATCTATAAAAGAATACTTAATTTAAAAATATACATATATGTTTACGTGTATTAATATTTATATTTAAAATATGACGAAAATGTGAATTAATTAAAAAAATAAAAGACAGTACCCTGGTTTTGACTTCAGTATAAAAAAACTTTAATGGAAGCCAATCCACCAGTTTCTGCGACACTCTGGCGACAACCTTCTTGTGGTGCCATCGGCGGAAACCGATGCAGTAATATATTATTTACTGCTTTTTTGGATTGTAAAACAAAGTTGATGTAATACCCTTTATATTTTAGGATGTTCTATTTTTAATAGCTTCGTTCGCATTTCAAGAACCTGGTTGTTATTTTGAGACAGGGTGCTAGATTTTCAAGAAGAAGCGTTCTTTTTTTAAGACCAAAAAATCAAGAACACGAAAATCTAAAATTGAGAGCGGTGTATTTCCCTGAGTTCAAACCCAGTGAAATCAGTACTCGACCTATGAAATTGGTACAAATAATAAAATATTCTGTGCAAACAGTTTATTTTGATTCAACAGGCTTAAAATTTTTTATTTACACATATTTGCGCCGTTACTATAAAACTAATTACTTACTTACCTTAAATAGCCTTTAACCGGCTCGGCGATTTTGGCCGTCCAAATATCCGAGGCTCGGTTGTTGGATCTCATTGGATTTTTTTTTTAAGTGGTGGGCCCAGACCCTACGCACAACCCGTTTCTCGGGGAGTTGGATTTAAGTTACACATTTATATAATGACCCACTTGATTCAAGACAGACGTCCGCTTGCAACCGCACCTTATGATGACAGACGCTGCTGATGAAATCCCCTGGCAAGCCCTTAAACCGATTATGTCGGAGTGGCCTTGTCAGGTTGTCGCCTTCCAAACTACCTATAAACAAAAATTAAAATGGCATATTTCACGTCTAAAAAACAGTCGTTAGTTAATTTATTAGTTGGCGGCCGCCGTGGTGTAGCGGTTAAGTGTTCGGCCTTCTACACCAAGTCGTGGCGGTTCGATGCCCGACAAAAAGTAACATCAAAAATTATTTAGAAAAGGAATTTTTCTAAACGGGATCGCTCCTCGGCAGTAGTTTGGCAAACTCTCCGGGTGTATTTCTGCCATGAGAAGCTTCTCAGCAAAAAATTCATTTGCTTTGCAAGTGCCGTTCGGAGTCGGCAAAAAACTGTAGGTCCCGCCAACTTGTAGGAGAACTCAAAAGCAACACATCACAAGTTGCGCCGCCATTAGTTTTTTTTTTTTTTTTAGTTAATTTTTTGCTTGGAGTGAGTAGCTTATTTTATTACACTAGGTATATGTGTAAATATAGTGCAATTCATAACTATAGCACACTCGAAATTTACACGTTCCATTAATTTATATTCTTCACAGAGCCAAAAATGCCGAATATAGCAGTTTTTGGGCTCAGGAGTAGTCGAAACGTCGGAAACGAGGAAAAACTATACGGAAATCTCTTTAGTTTAATGAGAAAATTCTTATTGATACATATTATTAAGTGAAATTTCTTATTTCTTTGCGATTTCTATTTATATGTGTTATTGTTGGCGCAGGGAGACGTTGCGAACAGTGTGGCCGTAATTGGTACTTTCGTACCAAATCTGATACTGTGGAAATGATTTGTTATGTTGGTACCTTGTTCTTGATTTTGGCACTTTTTCCTCTAAAAGCCACTTTGGGGAAACTAAATTTTTTCAATATGTCCAGAATATCAATTTTCTTCTTGACCGAACCCAGAAATTTCATTTTGGGTCAAAGATGAAACATTTAAGTAGATAGCAGATAGAAGTTTTTAAATATTCTCCTTAAAATTATACTTCCAGCACGGACGGAAACTACTGTAGCCATCAACGGCTTAAAAATAGTATACCATAGGCCTGACTCAAATTTTGGCTAATGTTGTGAATACTTTCAACGAAAAGTTTCCAAGAAAATAAAGAAACCAGTATTAGTTGTTAACGAAATAAACGCGTTGCGTTCTAAAAAATCACAAATAATGATTCAATTTTCGATGCTTGGAACAGCATATGGACATTTTTTAAGAAGCATAAGACAAAAAAAATTATGACAAAATCGTACTCCTCTTTGATTTGTATATTAATTTTTCTAAATATTTTGTCTAGCTTTTAAGTAGTAAGCTTAATTTCTGATTAAAGCAAAACTGTTTGTCTTCCCTTACTACAAAAAATGGGTACTTTAGAGAACGTTTTGGTACCCTTTTTGGTACGAAAAAAATTATGTCAGTGGCAACACTGGTTGCGAACGGGCGTAACCTGCACTGTATGGTAACCCTATCGAACCTAGCCAGCATTTTGAATTAGACGTTTTTATATGGAATGTCTCATTTATTTAACACGGTCTAAAATATTAAAAAGTAACAGAAATCAGCTACAGAGCGCAATAATTAATAAAAATTTGAGCTAAAAACACAGTTTTTCTTAAAAAACACGGCGAGAGTCTCTGCGTTTGAAGGCAGTAATTGCACCCAACTTTTAGTTATAGACAGGCCCGTCCGCAGCAAGGGGTCGAGATTTGAACTACGCCTTATAATTAAAGTTTCAGATGGTGGCAACGCTATGGGTTCTCATTTTTGTATGTTTTGTTTCTTTCATGACCATTGTGTATCAGAATTAGGGATTCCAATCCCGTAGTTTTTTAAGTCCCGAAAATCCCGGGATTACTAGACCTAAATCCCGGGTTCGCCGAAAATAAATTTTTAAATACATTTAAGTTATCTTGTATATATGTAGTTTAAGTAAAACATGATTCTGAATGATTGTAAACTTCTACCAAAAACATCCCCCTTTGAGGGAAAAATAACTATTACTACAACATTTGCAACACCTTCTTTTTACGTCTTTTTAAATAATCCGAGTAATATAGTACCTGGGTGACCGAGCTTGCTCGGTGCTATCAATTTAGTGCTAACTTTACTTACCAACCTTGTGAGGATGTGTTACACTGTCCTTTATATGTGGGCAAATTATTAAAATTTTTTAATTTTCGTAGCCGTAATGGACTTTTTGCGGACTACCCTACTTGAAAATATTTTAGTTGGTATGTCAGCAAAAATACCTTTCATTTGATACCCATATTGGCATATCAAGCTCCATAAATAAAAAAAATTAAATAGGTGGCAACCCTGTAAACTACTCGAAATGTCAACCCTAAAGTAGATAGCCTTGGAATCCTTCATACTGTCACCATACCAAATTTCATCCAAATCGGTCAACCGGTTCTCGAGATAGTACTGCGGTAAGGTGGCAACCCTAGGTCGCAACCCTACTTGAAAATATTTAAGTTGGTATCTCGCCGAAAGTACCTTTCATATGATACCCATATTGGCATATCTTGCTCCATAATTAAAAAAAAATGGGATAGGTGGCAACCCTGCAAACCGCCTCAAGTGGCAACCCTAAAGTGCATAGTCTTAAAATCGATCATACTATCACCATTCCAAATTTCAGCCAATTCGGTCAAGCGATTCTCGAGATAGTAACGGATATACAAATATATTGTGGTAAGGTGGCAACCCTACTTGAAAATATTTTAGTTGGTATCTCGCCGAAAATACCTTTCATATGATACCCTTATTGGCATATCTTGCTCCATAATTAAAAAAAGGGATAGGTGGCAACCCTGTAAACCGCCGCAAGTGGCAACCCTAAAGTGGGTAGTCTTAAAATCGATCATACTATCACCATGCCAAATTTCAGCCAATTCGGTCAAGCGATTCTCGAGATAGTACCGGATATACAAATATATTGTGGTAAGGTGGCAACCCTAGGTGGCAACTCTACTTGAAAATATTTTAGTTGGTATCTCGCCGAAAATACCTTTCATATGATACCCATATTGGCATATCTTGCTCCATAATGAAAAAAAAATGGGATAGGTGGCAACCCTGTAAACCGCCCCAAGTGGCAACCCTAAAGTGGGTAGTCTTAGAATCCATCATACTATCTTTGTGCCAAATTTCATCCCAATCGGTCAAGCGGTTCTCGAGATAGTCCGAACATACAAATATACAAATACACAAAAATACAAATATACAAGATTAACTCGTTTAAAGATATTATATATGATTTAAAGTATGCATTTTCCAAAGAAATTAGCTTATCAGTCATTTGTGGGGAGCTCGAGAGCATCCTTCGTAATACAGAAATCATGCTTCGTAACGAAAACCATACTAATATCAACGACGAAGTGGATGAAGTTGACAAGCCCGTTGTCTTAAAGAAAAGTTGCATCAAGTTTTGACTAGTAGCTCCCAAATTTCCACCAATAGAAACGAATATGAATTAAAAAAAGGTTGGGGGAAAGAAATTGATATTTTTTGGAATGGGGGAAATAAAGGCTATTATATTCAGAAAGCATTTGACTTTTTGTCAACTGTTCAACCCACCAGTGTTGAGGCAGAGGCCAGGTTAAGAGATGACACTATTAATGCAATAATTTCTTTAAGATCACACTTCAAACTTCAGAAAAAGTAATTTTTCTCTAAGTCAAATGGCATTCATTTTTATTTTTTTGTAAGTCGTTATTAATCAAATATATAAGTATCTATATTTGGCTATGTTTACCAGTAGTACAAACAACTTATGTTTCAAGTTCCTGAATAGTAACTTTGAGTTACAAATTTAATGTTACTTTTCGTTCGTTATAAAAATGACTGCCTTGATAAATACATACATACATACTTAAATGAATAACTATAATTTAGTCTACTTTATTACATAGATATGGGATGCCATTTTTAGCAAAAAAAAAAATTCGGGACAATCCCGGAATCCCGGGATTGAAGTTTCAAATCCCGAAAATCCCGAGAGGCTAGAAATCCCGGAAATTGGATTCCCTAATCAGAATGTTTATGATAAAATCAAAGTACATAGATAAAGGAAGGTAGATGCATACGTCATTTTTGAGCTGTCAAATGGCATGCAGCTGGCTGGAATTGAACGCATTTCGACAACAGCGCAAAAATGAAAAAAGTTTTTTTCTTGCGTATGCTTCTACCTTCCTTTATCTACTTTGGACAATGCCAATTGTATGAAAATTCGCATTCAATTTGTGACGGTAAAATCAGATGGCGCACGTCAAATTATACACATTTGCCAACATGTTGGCAAATTTAATTTGTATGTCAAACGTTGAAAACTCCGCTTGCAAACTGAAATTCGATCGTTTTCACATGCATTATTTGATATGACAATGTGTTGTCAAAACTGACTACAAACGCAATTAACACAATATGCCAGCAGATTTCATTGGTTTGGCAACATTTGATGTCATATTTTGACCTAATGAAACCCGCCATTACGCTTCGATTTTGGTGTGTAAATGAGGTTGTAAATTTATCCAATTCAATGACGCTGTTGACATATAGTTTCTTGATGCATTCAATGCACACTGGACAAACAAAGAAGAATATGCTAAAAATGTGTCGAAAATTACTTTTTAATGGGAATTTCGAAATAAAAAGTTTTGGTTTGACATCAAGTACACATAAATTTATCTAGATGTATACATTTACGCATTTCGTAAATTTATATGGTAACATGAATCCCCCTAATGATTTTTAACTTGAATTCCAACAATATTTTCCATGAGGAAACAAATAAGATTGGTAATAAATGGCGTGGTTATTTAATATAAATTATGTAATATAATAGTTATTATAAATGCCTGTTGTAACACAAATATTAATATTTTTTTTATTTATTTACCACTTCTTAACAGAAAATGTTTGCAATTATGCAAGATATGAGAGTTTTGCCATGTGTAAAAATTGAAGGTACACTTTCCAAGGGAGCTAAAATGGTTTTCCAACTTAAACCCAGCCTTGAAAAAATTGTTGGAAATCAAATTGAAATTGAGGACATTTCTCCACAATCCAAAAAATTTGAACAATGCGTACTGGGTAGACACAGATAATTACCCAACAGATTTTCGGGACCATAATTTTGTCCCACAATCATTTTCTGATCAACCCAATTTTCAAATTGTCAATTTCCAAGTTTCGAGATAACGTGCACAAAAGCTTTAGAAAGCAATAAGCTTTGCTGTGTATACGAGGTGTGTTGAAAAAGTATCGCGAATTTTGAGTTTTCGCTGGTTACGTATATTCGAATTTCGAATTTATTGTGGCGTTATGTTGGTACTCATGTCTCTCACTTATGCCGAAAAGCTCGGCCATTTTGAATGTTCAGTTAATTGTTAACAGCTGCTTTGCTTGCACGTCTTTTGGATCGTCTTTGAGAGTTTAACATCTCATTAGCAATGTTCATGCGATGCTGTTTTTGGTCACAATTGCCCAAATCATTGATAAAAATCGAATGGCCCGAGCCAATCGATATGTTAAGGTCCTCAGCAACTTCTCTAACGGTGATTCGACGATTGGCCAATAACATTTTCTCCACTTCATTAATTTTTTCGTCTGTTGTTGAAGTGCTCGGGCGTCCGGCACGCTCTTCGTCGTTCACATCTTCTCGGCCTTCTGAGAACATTTTGTACCACCGATAAACGTTGCTTCGGTCCAAGGCAGCTTCTCCGTATGCCACAGTCAACATTCGGAATGCATCCGCGCACTTCATTTCGTTTTTCACACAAAATTTGATACAGGTTTTGGTATGTAAATGAGGTTGTAAATTTATCCAATTCAATGACGCTGTTGACATATAGTTTCTTGATGCATTCAATGCACACTGGACAAACAAAGAAGAATATGCTAAAAATGTGTCGAAAATTACTTTTTAATGGGAATTTCGAAATAAAAAGTTTTTGTTTGACATCAAGTACACATAAATTTATCTAGGACGTTCATCTAACTGAGCTGATAAATGTATACATTTACGCATTTCGTAAATTTATATGGTAACATGAATCCCCCTAATGATTTTTAACTTGAATTCCAACAATATTTTCCATGAGGAAACAAATAAGATTGGTAATAAATGGCGTGGTTATTTAATATAAATTATGTAATATAATAGTTATTATAAATGCCTGTTGTAACACAAATATTAATATTTTTTTTATTTATTTACGACTTCTTAACATTTTCACAGAAAATGTTTGCAATTATGCAAGATATGAGAGTTTTGCCATGTGTAAAAATTGAAGGAACACTTTCCAAGGGAGCTAAAATGGTTTTCCAACTTAAAGCCAGCCTTGAAAAAATTGTTGGAGATCAAATTGAAATTGAGGACATTTCTCCACAATCCAAAAAATTTGAACAATGCGTACTGGGTAGACACAGATAATTACCCAACAGATTTTCGGGACCATAATTTTGTCCCACAATCATTTTCTGATCAACCCAATTTTCAAATTGTCAATTTCCAAGTTTCGAGATAACGTGCACAAAAGCTTTAGAAAGCAATAAGCTTTGCTGTGTATACGAGGTGTGTTGAAAAAGTATCGCGAATTTTGAGTTTTCGCTGGTTACGTATATTCGAATTTCGAATTTATTGTGGCGTTATGTTGGTACTCATGTCTCTCACTTATGCCGAAAAGCTCGGCCATTTTGAATGTTCAGTTAATTGTTAACAGCTGCTTTGCTTGCACGTGTTTTGGATCGTCATCGAGAGTTTAACATCTCATTAGCAATGTTCATGCGATGCTGTTTTTGGTCACAATTGCCCAAATCATTGCTAAAAATCGAATGGCCCGAGCCAATCGATATGTTAAGGTCCTCAGCAACTTCTCTAACGGTGATTCGACGATTGGCCAATAATATTTTCTCCACTTCATTAACTTTTTCGTCTGTTGTTGAAGTGCTCGGGCGTCCGGCACGCTCTTCGTCGTTCACATCTTCTCGGCCTTCTGAGAACATTTTGTACCACCGATAAACGTTGATTCGGTCCAAGGCAGCTTCTCCGTATGCCACAGTGAACATTCGGAATGCATCCGCGCACTTCATTTCGTTTTTCACACAAAATTTGATACAGGTTCTTTGATCAATTTTTTTGAATAGGTAAAAATCGAAGACGATCCAAAACACGTGCAAGCAAAGCAGCTGTCAACAATTAACTGAACATTCAAAATGGCCGAGCTTGTCGGCATAAGTGAGAGACATGAGTACCAACATAACGCCACAAAAAATTCGAAATTCGAATATACGTAACCAGCGAAAATTCAAAATTCGCGATACTTTTTGAACACACCTCGTATATTTTATAATGGTATTACAAATAGTTTCCGAGCTAGACGCTTGCGAAGTTGCTCCAATTGTCCTTAACATATGCGCATACAAATATTGGAACTTGCTTCACCAAAACTTAAGGAACAAATGAAGAATAGCTCAAACTCTCTAAAAAAATATTATGGGATCGATAGGTATTTTTATAGCGAACATAACGGTGTATTTCTTTTTTGGGGCAAACATCAAAAACAAAAGTTATTCAAGGTCAAAGTTCATAAAAATAATTTTTTTAAATCTTAATTCTTCCTAAAGTACTGAACCGATTTCCAACATTTTTGCGTCGTTGGATAAGTAATTTCAATACCTTTCATTTGATATAGTCTTAAATATGTAGCTGCAAAGAATTTCCTAAAATAATCAAATTTTCTTAAAAATATCTCCAATTTTTAAGAAATTAATTATAATAAGTAACCCTGGGCCACGCCATGCCAAGTCCGGGTGGTTGCCTGAGCCGTGGCAAAGTGCCACGGTAGAAACTAATGTAATGCCAAGTCCTTCTGCGTAGTACACCCTTCTGCGCCAAAAAAAATTTGGACAGCCAGCAACGGTACAATGAAAGCTAATTCAACTACCTACCCAATGCAAAGAAAAAATTTAAAATCGATTTATAAGTTTATTAGAAGTACTGATTTTTGCACCTAAAACAATAATAAATCAAATGAAAGATAATTCAATTACCTACCCTATGGAAAAAAAATTTGAAAATCGGTTAATTAGTTTTTGAGAAATTTTGATTTCAAAACACACTTTAAATGAACTTTGACCCTTAATAACTCTTGTTGTTGTTGTTTGCCCAAAAAGAAAAATGTATATGCTGACTCTCCTTGTGTTGATGGTATCACAACGGGCCTTTCAAAACTGGCCTAAGTGTGCCTCTGCGGCAGCCACTTGAACCTACTACTTTACTCACCTCAATGATATCTATGAATCATCACCATTTTTTTTTTTAATTTGGGAGTTGGAGCTATTCTGCATTTATACCAAACTTAATATTTTACAACTGCGTCATTATAGAACCAGGGAAGCGATACCTTAACATTTGAAAGCTGTCAGCAACAGCTTAACTTAAATGTTTTGCATGCAGCGCGCATCGTTGCAGCCATCATGGTAATATTTAAGCTTCATTCAGTTCTAAAAAAATAATTCCAACCCAACGTTTTGACAATGCAATTCTATAAACTGAATTGCAATTTCCTGTCTTCAAAAATTTTTCATTTCAGATTTGTTTCTTAGTAATTACGAAAACAAATTTGGTTTTCAAAGGTGCAATGCATGCATACATACCTACAGTGCATATCGCTCACTTACTTCAGTTGCGTCATAACTAAAAAACCTGATTTTTTAGGAAGACCATTTAAAATTTTGTATTGCCTAGAATATATGTAGGTATAATCTATACGGCATTATTATCTCTCACACACTTAAATTTCTTCGAATCGCAAAAACTTTTTTACACAGTATATATCGTGATACTGCGCATATTTGCTCAAACTCAACTCAAAAGTCGAGTTTATTGAGTTATGACCCTATTGAAATAAGTGTACACACATACATATCGACGTTGATTCTACAAAACTACACATCATAGGGTAGTTATGCCAGTAACCGGACACCCCTCAATAACCGGACACTTTTGACTTTAAAGGTTTGAAATAAGCAAATCGTTGACTTAATCGAAAATTCAAAAACAACAATGGAAGCAGCCATTCATTTATAACGGTTTTGCAATTTTACTTTTAGCGTTTTTCTCAGAAACATCTTTGCTGTTTCTCTTTTAGTCTGCACGTTTGAAGTGATGTGTGAAGACGTACGGTTTTGCTAATTTTTTACTAGTGACACTTTATTTTGTCAGGTAAGTTTTTATTAATAATTTTACGACAAAAGTGGTGCAAATGACTTTTATGTTGCTAATAATTGATCAAATTTAGCAAAATAACTCAAAAATCGGTGATCATGTTTATATTTTTGTTTAAATGCACCTGTCCGGATACTGGAATGAAAATATGAGTGTTTTCCAATATTCGGACAAAGTGTCCGGTTACTAGAAATCACTTAATATCCCACTTTTCTAGTATCCGGACGGCTGTTATGTTACTTTAGCAGATATTGCAAATTTTATATTTTTTTAAATTAATTCCGCCATCCGCCGGATCTTTTCATAGAATTTTCGGGCATTATTCCAGCATCTTACACTCACACCTTTCGGCATCACGTTTCTTTTTTCTGAATAGCGTTACCATACACTGCGGGTTGGGCCCGTTCGCAACGTCTCCCTGTATGCAGCGTACTTTTTGTCCGAGGCAGTGCTGCATTCCTCATCGCACCAGTTGTTCTGGCAGGCTCGCTGAAACCCTATAGTGGTCTCTTCGCGGCGGTACGTTATAAGTGAGAGATATGCTTCCATTGCTCGGTTACATCGTTAGTTGGAGGATTGTCCTCCGATAGCAGGTGTAAGAGTCGAGTGAAGAAATTATCAGCTGTCTGTGTCGTGCGCAGCTTCCCGACGTCAAACTTTCCTTCAGTTTGGTTTTACTAATTTATTTTATTTAAATATTGAATTAAAATAAAACTTACGTTATAAAACAATTATTTTTATTATGGATAGTAAGTGTCCGGTAACTGGGTTTGTATTGTCCGGTTTTTGGAAAAACTGTCCGGATACTGGCAAATTCTGACTTGTTTTAAATCGATAATTTTTACAAAAAAATAAAGACTTTTCTATGTAAATAGTTGATTTTATCAGATTCAGAATTAGTCAATTGTCACTTACAAAATGATGTTTTTATAATATCACTAGAGGAACGTCTCATGGAAGAGTAGAAACACAAAAAAAAAGTTAAGTGTCCGGTTACTGGCATATTCACCCTACATATTCCTTATTTATTTCCACCGACAATATGCACCTTCTTATTCATATGGAATCCTGTGTTTTAGAGTGAACATGAATGCATTTTGTTAACATTCATAGCTCCCCAGCCAGCATTTGCAATAATTTCCCTGTAAAAAGTGTTGGAGTATCCTTTATTTTACCAACGATTTTTTTCACTTTTAATGGAAAAAACTATTTTTACGCATTTCCAGCCCTTCAACTATGAACAATGTCTCCAAATTTTTCCTTTGATGCATTTGACGATTGTCCACCATCGATTTTTAATTTGATGCAAAGCAACTGACGTTTAGGAAGACCGCCAGTTTATAATCGATTGCATTTAATATTGCAATCACTATAGTCGAAATCTACCTTTTGACAGTTACGCTGCTAAAGTGTAATTCAGGAACTTTCGTTATCGTAACTCTTACCACCCAGCTCAGCACTATTAAATTTAAAAAAGGAAAACGTTAATCTTTTTTATAAACTTATATTGTATCTACTGACTAGGACTATAAAATAGTTTAGTTAAGTTGCTGTGCTCGGATTGTGCTCAAATGCTCACTGGGATAGCTTGTATCAACTACGGAAACGAATATTAATTAATCGGACAGGAAACTGGGACGTGTGTTAGGCTCGTGCCTTTCTTACACACCTATAAGTGGGCATGCATGAGGAATATCCCAGTAGGTAAACGATTACAGATAAGTGGGTCAAGATATACATACGCAGCATTGACCAAACGGAGCGCTTTGCAATACACTTTGTTTTCACACTACGCTATCACTTTTTAAACACTACAAGAGGCGTTGATAGAAATTATTTTATTTTTTATTTTTTCCTTTACTGCCCTTTCATTTCCAATACTCTCCTTTCCTTCTTATCCCTTTAAATTCACTTTATTTTCAATCCTTTCCTGTCCTTTCCTTTCTTTTATCTTTCGACTCACCCGAATTATTCCCAACGGGAAGCTCAGTCAGAATAGACTAGACCCCAATTTTTGTTTGTTTGTTTTAATGTGGCATACATATGAATGCGCGCAGTGTTGCCGTTGGGGACCCTAACCCTTTTTTAGAGCCAGGACTCCGGACCCTACTTTTTCATAAAAGTACGATATTTTACCCTTTTTAAAAATTAATGACCCTTTTTCACTTTCAAACTGTAATAAAAATCATTTTTATCGTTTTTTTGTTATAAACCAAAAAATCTCCTTTTCCTATTTTCCTCTTACATCGGCAATTCTTGCCTTTTAAAAACCATACATAGTAGTATTGTGGAAAAGGCGTGATCCGCTTTTTTCCATAATTTGTATGTGTTATTTAAATTACTTTGAATTTTTTAGTGCAATATTCTTTAAAAGCGTGTGTTTTAGTTTTTAAAATATATTTATTTTTTACTTTTTAGTTAAATGTGCTATGAAGTTATCGATAAATATATCGAGATATACCGCAGTCCACCAACCAAACCTATGGGCCTCCACTTTCGTTTGATATCCATTTGTAGGCAATTTTCAATATTATTCTAATCTAATCTTCGCTTGCGTCATAATGACGCTTAACCGCCTAGGCGATTTTGGCCTTTTCCTATCAAAGCACGCCAGTCATTATTTTTAGCGATAACTGACGCCAATTGGAAACCCCAAGGGAGTTCAAGTCATCCTCCACCTGTTGTTTCCATCTCAGTCGAGGTCTCCCCCTTCCTCTGCTGCCGAATTCTGTGCTGGTGCTTCTTTGTCCATTCGCATAACATGGCCCAGCCAGCGGAGCCTTTGGGCTTTAATCCGCTGAACTATGGTCAGGTCTGCGTAAAGCTCGTACAGCTCATCGTTAAATTTCCTTCGATACTCGCCGTTGGCATCACGGGAAGGACCATAAATCTTCCGGAGAACTTTTCTCTCAAATACTCCAAGGGCCATCTCATCTTTTCTTGACACTGTCCATGATTCCGAGCCGTACATCAGGACTGGTATGATGAGAGACCTATAGAACGTGATCTTTGTTTGTCGAGAGAGGACTTTACTTCTCAATTGCCTACTTACTCCAAAGTAAGACTTGTTGGCAAGGGTGATTCTCCGTTGGATTTCTAGACTGATATTATTTTCGGTGTTAACGCCAGCAATTGCACGCTCTTGTAAAAGATTGTGCCATTACGGTTTAGCTCTGCTGCTCGTATTATCTTCTCCAGCATCAGGTTAAAGAAATCGCACGAAAGGGAGTCGCCTTGTCTGAAGCCTCGTTTGGTTTCAAATGGCTCAGAGAGGTGCTTCCCGATTTTGACTGAGCTGTTGGTTTTGCTCAACGTCATTTGGCAAAGCCGTATAAGCTTTGCAGGGAAGTTACATCGCGGCATACAGGCAACTCCTTTTTGCGCTGTCAAAAGCGGCTTTAAAATCGACAAATAGATGGTGAGTGTCGATTCTTTTATCATGGGTCTTCACCAGGATTTGGCGTATCGTGAAAATCTGGTCGATGGTAGACTTACCAGGTCTAAAGCCACACTGATAAGGTCCAATCAGTTTGTCTACGATGGGCTTCAGTCTTTCACACAATACGCTAGAAAGAACCTTATATGCGATATTAAGAAGACTGATTACGCGGTAGTTGGTGGGGTTAGCGGGATCGCCTTTCTTGTGGATTGGGCAGAGCACACTTTAATTCCAATCTGGAGGCATGCACTCATCTGACCATATTCTGCATGCGTTTTACCAGCTCTTCGCCTCCGTGTTTGAACAGCTGGGCGGGTAGTCCGTCTTTCCCAGGCGATTTGATGTTTTTGAGCCGGGATATAGCTATCCTCACTTCATCATAGTCAGGTGGTGGGACGACTTTTCCATCGTCAGGGATTGGGGTATCGGGTTCGACATCTCCCTGGCAATTTAGAAGTGAGGAGAAGTGCTCCCTCCATAATTTAAGTATATTCTGTACGTCGGTTACCAGGTTGCCGTTATTGTCCTTACAAAAACTTGTCCCAGTCTTTAAACCTTCCGTCATCCGCCGGATCTTTTCATAGAATTTTCGGGCATCATTCCTGTCAGCCAACATCTCCAGCTCCTCACACTCACGCCTTTCGGCTTCATGTTTCTTTTTTCTGAAAAGGCGCCTCTCTTCCTTCCTCACCTCACTATAGCGTTGCCATACACTGCGGGTTGCGCCCGTTCGCAACGTTTCCCTGTATGCAGCGTCCATTTTGTCCGAGGCAGTGCTACATTCCTCATCGTACCAGTTGTTCTTGCGGGCTCGCTGAAACCCTCAGCGGCGGTACGCAATGAGTGAGAGATATGCTTCCATTGCTCGGTTACATCGTTAGGTCGAGGATTGCCCTCTGATAGCAGGTGTGGGAGTCGAGTGGAGAAATTATAAGCTGTCTGTGTCATGCGCAGCTTCTCGACGTCAACTTTTCTTCCGTTACTGTGCGCACTTTCTCGCTGCACAGAGGCGTGTGCGTATCTTGGCTGCAACAAGATAATGGTCCGAGTCGATATTGGGACCACGTAGGGTACGCACGTCCAGAACGGTGGAGCTGTGTCTGCCGTCGATCATGACATGATCAATCTGGTTTCTAATTCTTTGATCAGGGGACAGCCAAGTGGCTTGGTGTATTCGCTTATGCTGGAACCTGATGACCATATTGCGAGCAGCGGCGAAGTCAATCAACCTAGTGCCGTTGGGGGATGTTATATCGTGGAGACTGAATTTTCCAACTGTAGGACCAAAGACTCCTTCCTTGCCCACCTTGGCATTAAAGTCGCCGAGCACGAATTTGATATCATGCTAGGGGCAGCGATCATAATGAGTTGATTTAGCCATGTCCGTCTGTCTGTCTGTTTGAACGCAAACTAGTCCCTCAGGTTTTGAGAAATTTGGCTGAAATTTTGTATGCGGCCACCATTTTCCAATATAGGAATCATTTGTCGGAACCAGCAAGATCGGACCGATATTACATATAGCTCACGTACAACCCATTATTCCGATAAACGGATTTTGGGCTATAACTCCTGTAATTAAACACGTAGAAACGTGAAATTTTGTAAGTGTTGCTATTTTTATATGTAAAATATCGATGTTGAAAATCATTGAGATGGGATAAATATTTCACATAGCCCCACAATCGATTGTTCCGATAAACGGATTTTGGGCTATAACTCCTGTAATTAAAGAGGAAGGAACGTGAAATTTTGTTATTATTGCTATTTTTATATATGAAATATCGATGTTGAAAACCATTGAGATGGGATATATATGTAGCGAATGAGCAAGAGCCAAAGCTCAATTTTATTTATTTCATATAACATATTAGAACAGGTTTTTTTTTTTGATATAAAAAACTACAACTGAGAGACCTAGCGGTAACTAAAATCGTATGATTTCTACCATTGTTCACATTAAACATATTTACATACATTATTATTTACATTATTTATATTGAGCGGGAGAGCACTCACTTATGTACATAGGATCAATTCCAATATGTGGTAGGGTTGCCACATGTCTCCCCTTGTTTTTTTTTTTTTTTTTTTAACTAAAAATTACAACTCATGTTTGTTTAAGAAATTATTGATTTACAAAATTATGCATTATCTGCGAAATGCACACGCCTCGTGGATTGGCCGGATCTGCTTGTTGTGCTCTGCTCGTCGTTGACTATTTCAAATACTGGCTTAAGTCGGTCCACTGAGACTGCAGTCCTCTGCCCCTGCACATCAGTCCGCCATTACTTTAGTGGCTATATCATTTGCACTTCCTGTGTACTCGGATGTTGGCAGCATTTCCTTAAAAACATCCGGGTCAAATGTACTTAGTTTCCACCCGCGACCCTTAGGTAACATTTCTTTGGATGGCCTCCTTCCCCCGTCTATGTTGATGTCCACGATGATCGCTGAGTGATCGCTTTGCGTATAGCACTCGCTGATCTTCCACTCACACAGCCTGTAAATGTTGGCACTTACGAACGTTATGTCGATAATGGACCCGAAGCCATTTCTAGAAAATGTGTGTCGCCCGCCTGTATTAAGTAGCGCTATGTCCAGGCACGCGAATGCCTCGAGCAACGCTCTCCCTTTCGGTGACGTTCGCTGAGAGCCCCACTCGACTGCCCATGCGTTTTTCTTTGCCTCTTTTTTCGGAGAAGGCGTGCTACCGGGCTCACGCTCTCGGATGCGCTTGGCGCGTTGCTCTTGTGGCGCTTTACTCAGTGGCGGAGACGTCTGAGACTCCTTTGTAGCCACGTCGCCCTTTTCCCCAGAGCTTCTTTGGCCTCGTCGTACGAGACCGAGATCGCCTTCACCAACTCTTTAAGGCTTTGAGTTATGGAACGTTTCCCACTTCCCATAAACTCGCTTAGCTCGCTTATTAGCTTTCCCAATGAGTGGAAAGCATGTTCCTCCTCCTCCTTGCCGCCTGGGCCGTCGCAGTTGTCCACGGGGGGTGCCGCATCTGGCCAGTTCCTCTCGAATGAGGCAGCAGCTGGAGGGGCTGACCTCGGGGGAGACTGCATTAGTCTCGATCGCCTCGCGAAGGGATCTACGCCGACCGCTCCATCCAAATCAATTAGGCTGGCTGGCGTTTTCTCCATTGCAGTGACAGCTGGGGCATCCGCAGTCCCGTCTGCGAGCCCGCCAACTGCACCCTTCCTATGCGCAGACACCTTTCCTTATATGTTTTTTGTTTTTTATTTTACTTTGACTATTGTGGTTTTTATTTTGTGTCTATTTTATTTTATTTTATTTTTTATTTTATTTTCTTATTTCTTGTTTACAAATTTCCCTTCTTTTATGTTATATTATCTGTGTTAGTTTTACTTTATTTTTTGTATTTTAACTTATTTTTGTTTTTAATTTGTGTTATTATGATATTTTGATTGTTATTAATATTATTTTTTTTTATTCTTATTTATATTTGTATTATTCTTATTCTTATTTATTTATATTTGATACAAACTTTTAATTATTTTTATTTATTTATATGTATTTATTTTATTTTTGTTTTTATTTTTAATTTATATTTTAGTTTATAATTTTATTTTTTATTATATATTATATTTGATTTTTGCGCGGTATTTTGCTTTTCTTTATTATTATTACTTAGTTATAGTAGTTTATTGCTATATATTTTACGACCCTCCCTATTGTCGCCAAACTAGTGGTTTGGGACTTTGCTAATTGGCAGCACTAGCAAATGTCACTTGTCCAGCCGATCTATTCCCAATTTTTGGGTGACAAGATCAGCTGTATTTGACACTTTTTGTTGATTTTAGTTGCTGTTTTTTCCTGTCTCGTTTGCGTAATTTTCCAATAAGCAAAACCCTCAAATTAAATAAATATTGGAAATTAGTGTTTAAATGGTGAAAAATTTTGTGAAAAAGGCACTTGTAGGCCGCTCAAGTGCGCTTCCGCTATGAGAACACTTACCAGGCAAGTTAAATGGTTAAACCATGAATTACTACCTTTGTGGTTTGTTGTTCTACACTTAAAATAATTTTTTATTTACGAGCTGATTTTCACTTGACTTCACCCGCGCACTTTCCAACATGTAGGTAGGATGGTGTAATGGTATCTGACGGTGCCTTTACACTGTCGCCGATTATCTGGCAGGGCCTTAAGGGCTACTGCATTATCGGCACTGCTTGATCGGCAGCCAACTTCTGCCAATAAGCAGTGCCGCCATTTCGATTCTTCATTTTTTTTCGGACTTTGAAGACGGTTGTGCAAAAATTATAAAAAGTAAATTTGTTGAACAAATAAAGTTTGTGTAAGCCGAAGTGGCTTCAACCAAATGCAGGTGGCGTTTTACTTCAAATTTTAATGGAAAGTTGGGTGAGAGAATTTACCACCCAACTAAATTAATTCGAGGAAACAAGCCGCGCGGGTAAGCTGACCACACACACACCAACAACTCTCTTTTCATCGCCCGTTTGCTTCGGGTGCAACCTATTCCACTTCCACTGCAACGTACCAGTGGGTACCCAGTTCAGTTGGGCAAATTCTGAATTATGCGGGAATATCAACTATCAATAAATTACAGACTGCTTTACATGAGTCGATGACCTATTCGATTTGACGTTCGATTGTATTCAACCATCAAATACAAGTTGTCGATCGGTCGAATTACTATTAACACGGTGGAACGAAAAAAAATCGACACTTATTTTGAGGCTAGAATACTAGAAAACGGCTAGTCGGAGAAAATTTTAGGCTATGCAGCTTTTGAAGGGAATCCGAGTTCTTACTCTTAATATGAGGTAAAGTCTGTGAAATCTAAACTAGCGATGATAGACCTCTAGAATTTAATGTTAAGATCTATAATTTTTACAGTAATATTTTTTCACCTTTCTTAAAAATAAAATCAATATAATTTTTGAAAAAAAACGAACTTTTTTTCTGGCACCTTCGAATGTGTTAGCTTACTTTGCAATTTTTCACTTGCATTACAATTTATATCCTCCTTTTTCGATTTTTCTACTACCATTTCCTTGACGAAAGAAAAAAAACATTCCTACTTTTTTATTCGCAAACGAAACACGTACACATTTTCATATTGGGAGTGTCAATAATAAACGTCAAGGGAAGAGCAAACCTCCCTTCCAGACAGTACTATGACATTCCGTCAGCTTTGTAATGTTGCCTTTGAAAACGTGATAGAAAATCCTGATGTAAATATCAGCTGTTTTATATTTACATCACGATTTCCCATCACGTTCTCAAAGACAACATTCCAAAGCTGACTGAATGTCATAGCACTGTCTAGCAGGGCTTCTTATAATTTAATCATGACTACCACCCAAAACTTTGATTTTTTAAACATTTTATTCAGAATTGAACTCATTTGACAAATGTGCGTGAACGCCCAAAAGAATTAATTTGAAATTCTTTTCCTTTGCGTACGCAAAAGAAAGCCTTCACTAATTCACGCTCCAGGAACTGTATGAGGGTCTTAAAGTTTTTCATGTGGCGTATTATTATACAGGTAGATAGATCTTGTACTGCCACTCAATGCAGAAACAAAATGAATTTAATTATGTTAAATTCGCTGCTAACATTAAGAAGTAAACAAGGATTTCTTAAAATTAATGAACGAAAAAAATATTTATGAATGGAACAATGATAACAGCATTTCATCTTCTGAGGATGAAATAGTGGATTTCGAGATCTAACGCCTTCTAAACATATATCGTTTCCTCGTGTGGGTTAATGGCCATTTGTACACCAGTATGACGGTTAATAATAAATAATTACTCCCATATTCATACAAAAATTGGTTTACAAAACTTTTTGAAATGATGTTTCCATAAAAATTGTGTATTATAAGAGCTTATTAAACCTTTTTTTATTTTTATAAGGAGTTAATTTTCATCGGTTGAAGGACGTTATTACTAGCTGTGATCCCTTATACCAATTTGACTGTCAGAAACAGTCACGGACTACAGGAAAGTGATCCCGAACGCCACTTTTCTGACTGGTGAGAGCAGAAAAAGAGAATAAATTGCTCTCTCCAGTCAGAAAGTTGCAAGTTTTAGTCAAGGCGTATTTATACAGGTGGCGGCAGTATGTGTAGATTTCCATGTATTTTGTTTTAGTAAATTTGGATTCGCCGATAATCTGATAGCTCTGTTTCTTGAAAAGCTAGAAACGAATTGTCAGCAATAGAGAGCTTTCTTATTTTATTGAAGCTCGGCCTAAGGCCGCCAACTCGAAAGTGTTCTGCATATAAATACCATGGATTCCATAACTTTGCCCAGCAACAACAAATTAAATTTTCGCTTTCGAATTCACATTCCTGGCAACGAGACGCGCCTTTTGGTACCTTTCAACATTTTCCGAAGTGTTTTTGGAGTTAGCCTGCAATTACCAAACATGTATAAAAAACGCTTCCCAGGAATAGTTATTGATAATTATTCTTCACTAGCATGAACGAAACACAGCCATGGCATGAGTCTAACAGATGGGTCCAAATGGAAATAAAAAAGTTTAATACATATACAGTGGCGGAAAAAATAATAGGGACAAAATTGAAAATAGATTAATTCGTAGTATATATGTACTTATTCAGTTGTGCTTAATAGGTTTTCTTTGAAATATAGTTAAAGGTCTGTTTATATTGTTCAATTTTGGAATAAATTTTCGTCGCATGTGCCGTTGATTCCAAATACCCGTTGACACGAGTCAATTTTCAGAATCAACATGAAATTGAACGAAAAATCAAGCAATGTAAAAAAAATAATATTTTCAAAGTTTACTCAAATTTCATAATAATTGGAAGAATTTTCAGATAAATTTTGAGCAGATATGCAGTTTTGTAGCCCATTCAATTTTACTCTAACAAAGTGCAAGTTAGAACTCGCTAAACATTTTCCCTGAGTTTTCAGATTTTTTTGTCAAGGGTGTTGAGTGTTTTTGTTTTTTTTCGGTTTTTAGGTCCGAATTTGCAGAACTTTTTTTTCTCCACAGGAACTCCAGAACTTTTTGAATGCTACCCAGAACAGTTTTTAAAATACCGGTTTGAACATTTTTGAAATTTTCAGTTTTCGGACCAATTTTAAAAATGGGATTTTTTAGGTCCAAATTTGCAGAACTTCTTTTCTTCTTTTCAGGAACTCTAGAAATGTTTCAATGCTACCCCGAACAGTTTTTAAATTCCCGGTTTTGAAATTTTAAGTTTTAGACCAATTTTAAAAATGGGGTTTTTAGGTCCAAATTTCTAGAACTTTTTTCTTCTTTTCAGGAACTCCAGAACTTTTTGAATGCTACCCAGAACAGTTTTAAAAAAGTCGTTTTTCGATAAGTCTTATTCTGCGTGAACTTGGCATTCACAATTTCAAAAGCATTTTTTTGGTCTAATTTCGCAGAACTTTTTTTCCTTTTGAAAAACTATAGGGTACACTTTTACAGGATTTAGTGCAAGAGTGTAATACGGCTGATACATTAGCGCAAATTCCGAATTATCTCCGCTTTTGGGAGTTAACTTGAGCATAATCTTCATTATAAAGTCCCAAAAATTAAGAAGATTTGAGCAGATATCATAACTATTTGACCGCTACTGTCATCGATAAATAAACAAACATCGCAACGACCACTACCAAAATTACGAGTTCGCCGCTACTGGACACTAGATGTCACCAAAAAATTGCGACATCTATTTTAAACCGCAAGTACTACAACCAAAGCCATCTAGTGCTCTGATTGTTAATCTTCAATTTTGTGTGTATCAGCGTAAAATTTGGATCTGATTAAAGAAGATTTATTGGAGGTAATCTCCGTGTGTGTATCCATAGCATATGCATGCATCGTGCAAGGGTAAATTTTTTTTGTTGAAACGAAATCACCATAATATGCGACTTGGCTAAGTTGCATGGTAAAACTGAAAAAATAAAAAAAATCTACTCAACTAAGTTAAGACCGGTTGGTGAGATCGGCCCTTATACGGCTGATACATTAGCGCAAATTCTGGATTAACTGCGCTTTTGGGAGTTAACTTGAGCATAATCTTCATTATAAACTCCCAAAAATTAAGAAGATTTGAGCAGTTTTAAAAAATTTGCACTGGCAACACTCTGTACATAAATAGACAACAACACCAAGAAACACTAGGAAATTAAGGGTAGCTGACAGATAGGCGTCGCGCTGGTTTCTAAGATCCGAATTTCGACAACTAGATGTCGCTGAGGTAGGTAAGAATATAGTGCAATAACAACCAAAGTAGTAATTCTCAATGCTGTTAATCTTCATTTTTGTGTGTATCAGGGTAAAATTTGGATCTGATTAAAGAAGATTTATTGGAGATGAGAAGCACCAACACGCGAAGCAGTGTGAATCAGTAGACTGTCAAACCATGGGTAAGGAATTCGCCGAGATATTTTTATTCAACAGCACGCTAACAGATTTCTTGTGCTCACATATGGAATTGTTCTACTAACATGGGAAACCATCTCTGAATTATTTTACTAACATTTCGTGATATCATATGTATACGGTGACCATCCGTTCTGTTTTTGGCAGAGGTGGTCTTCGACTATTAACAATTTATTAATAAATTAAACATGCTAAAACATTTTTACTAAACTTGTATTTAATTTCATACCTATATTCATACAAAGGTGCATTTTGTTAATTGCCGTCGGCAAAACGCTATTAGTCATTTCACATATTTTTATAAATTTTATAAATATGTAAATATTTATAAAATATGCAATGGACATTTAAAAGGGACATACATTTTACTGTTTATTACATAAATTTTTTAATTTTGAAAAGTTTAATAAATTTTGTACTACCTAAGCATACAAATCTCTTTTGTATAAAATCATGTGTTCCGTGCGAGTTCCTTTTGCATATTATCATATGATGAAACCAAAAGAAATCCAGCATTCGTACAGATTTTCTAACATTCAATGCTGCTAAGTCTACTTTCCTAACATTTATTTCTATAAAAGTTAACATTTATTCAATAAATTCTGTTAACTTAACATGCCCAACCAGCCAGCCCGCAGCGAATTCCTTACCCGTGGTTTGACAAGATTTGACAGTTCACACGGAAATTCGTTGTTGGACCTTCTCATCATATCAACGTTCTCTGGTGGTTGTGCGCGTTTTGTTTGTTTTGAAGCTTTTGGACAGTACAAGCAGCAAAGGGGATAGTGCGGTGCTGTATGGGTAGGAGTACGGTGTTATGTATGGTTGTGTGGTTGTGCAGAGAAGTTAGACAGCAAAGGGGTTAGCGCGGAGATGTACGGTTTTGTAGGAATATATGGTTGTGTGGTTGTGTGCATGGTTTTGTTTGTTTTGATGCTTGGAAGCCTTTTAGTAAAATTTCTTGCATTTTTATTTATTCAAAGGTAGGTACCTAATATCCCTGATCGTATTTCCTTATTTTAAAATGAAGTGTGAAATATGCACATTTGTACTACAAAAAATAAAAATAAGTTTAAATAGGTAGGTACCTACGTATGTAGTTCAGAAAATAGCCCCGAAATTACCTAAAAGAGTCCAGAAATGTTCGAATAAAAATCGAAATTTTATTCGTTAGTTTTTTTTTTTTAAATAATTAGGTATGTATAAAATATGTACATATATACCTATGTGCAAGTGGGGTGGTAATTGGCATACTTTTGAAAGAGTTATGTAGGTACATTTGTATGAAAATACATAAAATGTCTACATGAACTAAAATTCCATTAGCATAAAAAATAAGAAGGGCATCAGATGAGATATTTCCTACATAACCAAGAAAAAACAAAATTTATTCATTTTATTTATTTATGAATTTCCAATTAAGTTTTTAAAAAATTAATTATTAAATATGTGTATATTATTTTTTTTTTCATCATTTTGAAATTTTACTATCATATCATTAATATCATACATATGATATCACGAAATGTTAGTAAAATAATTCAGAGATGGTTTCCCATGTTAGTACAACAATTCCATATGTGAGCACAAGAAATCTGTTATTAACGCTGATTCCCTATGCACGCGCAAGAACTCTGTTAGCGTGCTGTTGAATAAAAATATCTCGGCGAATTCCTTACCCGTGGTTTGACAGTCTACTGATTCACACTGCTTCGCGTGTTGGTGCTTCTCTATAATCAACGTTCTCTGTAAATACCTACATATTGGGTATTAGAACACCCACATATAAATATACATATAAATATATTTTCAAAAACTCATTTTTCAAGCATAGGGATGAGTCGTTTTCTAGTCTTATTTTAATCGTGTAAGTGATCAATCTGTTTTTAATCACCCAAAGTGATCAAAAAATACTCAATAAGGTGATTTTTTTAAAAGTAGTCTTCCAAATGCTATTCGGGTAACCACACTTTTATTTTAACATTGCATTTTAGGTGACAGGTTACAAGGTCAATGGAAATAGTGTCAATTGACACTATTTCTATTTTGTAAAGCAGTAGCCGGCAAACAGAGAGGACGCAATATGTGGGAGTATTATGGGTCAGTTACATAAAACTTTATTTTGGCTTTACCTCAAACTTTGACTTTGACAGAAAAGTTTAGTATACGTATTTAAACCAAGCATGGCAAATTGGAGACCTCAAAGTTGAAGCGAGGTTGAAATTTGGCAAACTCTCAAATTTTGCTTGCTTTGCTTGCTTTGACAATCAGATGTCGATGACTTTGCTTCAATTAAAGAATAAAATGTTGGAGAAAATAATAATTAATTCATTTTTTCTCTATTAAATTAATAAATTAACTAAAACACTACGAATGCAAAGAAAAAAATAACGAAAAAAAATGTATAAAAGAGAAGCGTCAAGGCGTTCATTGTAGCATACCTCTGAAGTTGGACGCAAAGTTTTGAGGTAGCAAATGTCAGGCGAGGTTAACAAAGCTTTATGTATTCGACCCTTTAGTGTATTACGCTCAAAAATGCTTGTGTGTTGGTGGTATTGCACTGGAAAAAATTTGTATGTTGTATAACTTAACACAAATCTTGACGACGGCCACTAAATTTATATTGAATAAGAAAACATATGTATATATGTATCATATGTTTTGTGTATACTTGAATTTTTTTTTTAAAGATTTTTGAAGAGTGTAACATTTTTTTTTTACTAAAGAATTCAGGTTTTTAACGAAATCAAGCAAACGGGCTTTCAAGCACTATGAATTTAATTTCAAAGTTCAAAATGGAAATGTTGTATAACCTATCAGATAACTTACATATTAATAAGAAAAAACAATATTTGTGTTTATTTGATTTTCTTTTAAGTTTTTTAAGAATGAATAAGAATTTGTTTAAAAATTAAATTAATAAATTTATGTAAGTTCTGTACCGGTAACTAGTAGGTATAACTGAACAAATAAATTTTGACGACATAACCTAAATATTGGCAGAATTATTAAAAATTTTTTTTTTGTCAACAATTAAAAATAGTGTTTTTTTTTTATTCAAATGTGGGTGTTTAGAAACTGAAGCTTACGTGCACCCTGAATTTGTTTACAAAGTTAGGTAAAAAAAAATCGTTTTGTACCTCCATCTTATTAATAAAATAATATTTTGCATTTATGCTCAGTGTACCAATATAAGCAAGAAATAATAGAAGCAGTGGCGTGCCTTCCATATAAGCCGAAAAGCCCGGCTTACTTAGCTAATCCCCTATTAGCTACAATATGTATGTTCATTTGGCTTCTTAAAAGGATATCCAGTTTTATTTCCCTGCCTGCCACCTACTACCAAATAGCTGTTAATAGCATGGAAACATACCTACAGCTTTTCCTGCCACCTGCCGGCTGATAGCTCATTTACATAAAATTATTTCAGTGCGTGATGGCCATCTCTTACTTACTTACTTAAACAGCCTTTAACCTCCTAGGCAAAGACGGCTATCTCGCTTTTACTTATTGGCTTTTACGGGGCTTTCAAAACCAGTACGAAACTGCGTACTGAAGCAATCGTTTTTTTTGAATTTGGTATTAATTTTATATGAAACTTTGAAGCTGGCTTCTGGCTGGTGTTACCGTACGCTATAAATGCTTACGATAAAACGAAAATGAGATTTGTTTATGTATGTATCTACAATTTTAAAGGCGCTACTCAAAAATTATTGGCGCATATTTTAAAGTAGAAAAAAAAAGAATTCAATAGTGGTAGGTGCTGTAATTTTTTTTTATTTGCTAGGCACTATAAAACTTAAAAAATATATTTAAGATTTCTTAGCTTCTGCAATGTACCTAAATGGGAAATAGTGCGAATAAAACGTTTCCCTTGGATTGGAAAAGCTTACAAAATCTGCAAACAAATACGTGCCTATTAGCGGAACCTAAAAGTTTAAAATTTTCCCCGTCTGCAAAAGTCGATAAATATCCTAAACTCTTCTTTGTCTGAAATGTTCTCTGGCAGCAGTAAGTGCTTTCGTTGGGGTTATAAAGACTGGGGCTTGCCTCGGTTGATACTCGTAGGCACGCCACTGAATAGAAGCAATGCGGTATCGACCTGCTTCAATCAATGCTAGCATAAAACTGAATAAAATTTGATTCTTTTCTGCTCTGCTTGTTGACGTTCGTGCTGTGTGCGTGTAATTACGAACTGTGTACGTGAGATGGCCGAACATACTTCGACTCCCAGGAAAATATCTGCCGGCCTTTGAATTACAGTAATGTTATGTGTATCAGGGTAAAATTTGGATCTGTTAAAAAAGGATTTATGCGGGATAATCTCCGTGTATGTATCCATTGCATTATAGGGCTGATACATTAACGCAAATTCCGAAATAATTCCGTTTTTGGGAGTTAACTTGAGCATAATCTTCATTATAAACTCCCAAAAATGAAGCAGATTTGAGCAGATTTCAGAAACCGAAATTACGATTTGACCGCTACTGTCACCGATAAATAAACAAAAATAGCAAGAGATACTACCAAAATTACGATTTCACCGCTACTGGACACTAGATGTCGCTGAAATTTTTTTTATTTTTGGCAAGAAATATAACCAAAACACTAGATTGTTAATCTTTAATTTTGTGTGTATCAGGCTAAAATTTGGATCAGATAAAAGAAGATTTATACGCGCTAATTTCCGTGTGTGCCCTAGCATTATACGGCTGATACATTAGCGCAAATTCCGAATTAACTGCGCTTTTGGGAGTTAACTTGAGCATAATCTTCATTATAAACTCCCAAAAATTAAGAAGATTTGAGCAGTTTTAAAAAATTTGCACTGGCAACACTGTACATAAATAGACAACAACACCAAGAAACACTAGGAAATTAAGGGTAGCTGACAGATGGGCGTCGCGCTGGTTTCTAGGATCCGACTTTCGACAACTAGATGTCGCTGAGGTAGGCAAGAATATGGTGCAATAACAACCAAAGTAGTAATTCTCAATGCTGTTAATCTTCAATTTTGTGTGTATCAGGGTAAAATTTGGATCTGATTAAAGAAGATTTATTGGAGATAATCTCCGTGTGTGTATCCATAGCATTAGACAGCGACTAGCGCCCTTCGCGGCGAAAAACTCTGCATGTGACATCTAGTAGAGAAACTTCGTAGACCGCAGCACATTAGCAATCGTCGATAAAGCTGTGCACGCCTGTTGGGACGTCTAACGAGAAATAGGAAGCTGGAGCATCTGATTTTGCGCTATCTAGTGACCATCGTATGCTGTCTGCAAAGAGCCTAGAAATAATAAGAGAAACCAACGCAATTCAGCAGGCCGCGGGTAAGGATTTCGCCGCGTGGTGGTGAATTTGCTTAGCATGCGGGGAACAAAGAGGGTAGAAATAATAACAGGAACCAGAGAACGTTGATTATAGAGAAGCACCAACACGCGAAGCAGTGTGAATCAGTAGACTGTCAAACCACGGGTAAGGAATTCGCCGAGATATTTTTATTCAACAGCACGCTAACAGATTTCTTGTGCTCACATATGGAATTGTTGTACTAACATGGGAAACCATCTCTGAATTATTTTACTAACATTTCGTGATATCATATGTATACGGTGACCATCCGTTCTGTTTTTGGCAGAGGTGGTCTTCGACTATTAACAATTTATTAATAAATTAAACATGCTAAAACATTTTTACTAAACTTGTATTTAATTTCATACCTATATTCATACAAAGGTGCATTTTGTTAATTGCCGTCGGCAAAACGCTATTAGTCATTTCACATATTTTTATAAATTTTATAAATATGTAAATATTTATAAAATATGCAATGGACATTTAAAAGGGACATACATTTTACTGTTTATTACATAAATTTATTAATTTTGAAAAGTTTAATAAATTTTGTACTACCTAAGCATACAAATCTCTTTTGTATAAAATCATGTGTTCCGTGCGAGTTCCTTTTGCATATTATCATATGATGAAACCAAAAGAAATCCAGCATTCGTACAGATTTTCTAACATTCAATGCTGCTAAGTCTACTTTCCTAACATTTATTTCTATAAAAGTTAACATTTATTCAATAAATTCTATTAACTTAACATGCCCAACCAGCCAGCCCGCAGCGAATTCCTTACCCGTGGTTTGACAAGATTTGACAGTTCACACGGAAATTCGTTGTTGGACCTTCTCATCATATCAACGTTCTCTGCAGGAACCAACGCAATTCATCAACTTTAAATAAATCATTTTCAAATTTTTTTTGTTTGCTCAATAACAAAAAAAATCTCAGTGTACAAAGATCTCTTAGCCTCATGCATAAAACAGTCTTTTTTGAATGATTTTAGTATGCTTGGTTAATGTACAAATGTTTATTAATTGTAATTATGTAATGCTATGGATACATAGCACCAAAAAATAGCGACATCTATTTTAAACCGCAAGTACTACAACCAAAGCCATCTAGTGCGCTGATTGTTAATCTTCAATTTTGTGTGTATGTACTAGATGGTTTTGGTGTAGTACTTGCGGTTTAAAATATATGCCGCTCTTTTTTGGTGACATCTAGTGTCCAGTAGCGGCGAACTCGTAATTTTGGTAGTGGTCGTTGCGATGTTTGTTTATTTATCGAAGACAGTAGCGGTCAAATAGTTATGATATTAGCTCAAATCTTCTTAATTTTTGGGAGTTTATAATGAAGATTATGCTCAAGTTATGCTGTGGATACACACACGGAGATTACCTCCAATAAATCACCTTAATCAGATCCAAATTTTACGCTGATACACACAAAATTTAATATTAACAATCAGCGCACTAGATGGCTTTGGTTGTAGTACTTGCGGTTTAAAATAGATGTCGCTCTTTGTTGGTGACATCTAGTGTCCAGTAGCGGCGAATTCGTAATTTTGGTAGTGGTCGTTGCGATGTTTGTTTATTTATCGATGACAGTAACGGTCAAATAGTTATGATATCTGCTCAAATCTTCTTAATTTTTGGGAGTTTATAATGAAGATTATGCTCAAGTTAACTCCCGAAAGCGGAGATAATTCGGAATTTGCGCTAATGTATCAGCCGTATAAAATAAGTGTCCTATATTGATGTGAGTATTAACCCATAATTGTTGTTGTTACCTTTGGCAACAAAATATTTAATACTTCTTTGTGCAATAATGTTTGTAGTCCTTTTTTCCCTTTATTTAAGCAAAAATAAACAGAGTTACTCCTGAAAATACTGAAATATTCAGCGAAATGATGTAGAGCAGAAAGGTGAAATATATCTTTTATTTGCACCACAAAAACATTAGATCAGACAAGCCAAAAAACATTTTTAAAATTATTATTTACATTTATTTTCAAATTAAGGTAACTTGGTCTTATCGTAATCATATTTATTAAATCTATTCTTTACAGTATTTAATGTCAATTTAAAAAAAACAAGCAATTTTATGGGACTTTTGATTAAAATGAACGGATGCAAAGTTATATACATGGGTGTTGCCATTTAGGGCGGTTTACAGGGTTGCCAAATATCCCAATTTTTTTAAATATAGAGCTATATATGCCAATTTGGGTAGCAAATGAAAGGTATTTTCGACCGTATTCCAAACAAGATAATCAAGTGTAACTTTCTGAATATAAACTGAAAAAGGTGTAGTAGAGAAACTTCGTAGACCGCAGCACATTAGCAACCGTCGATAAAGCTGCGTACGCCTGCTGCGGCATCTACCGAGAAATAGGAGCATTTGATTTTGCGCTATCTAGTGACCATTGTATGCTGGTTGCAAAGAGGCTACAAAGAGGCTTCAAACAAATTTGAGGGTAGAAATAATAAGACCAAAGAGGGTAGAAACAGAGAGGGTAGAAATAAACTACTTTTTAAATAATAAGAAATAAATTACTTTTTTAATGAGAATTTCGAAGTAAAATGTTTTTGTTTGACATCAAGTAGGTACACGGACGCGGAAGACCTCGACCGCACGGTGGTGGAGGGCAATCCGGTGCACACTAACGTTGATGCCGCTTCAGACAGTAGAGATTCCGCCACGCCAAATCGTGCAGATAAATTGTCGTTGACAGATAGGCCTCCACGACGGTACGACGGTGGTAGGGAAGTCTGAGCGCTCTCATGTTGGTGGTGCTTCAGATTAACCTGCACAAATCTAAAGCAGCCTCAGCTGCCCTAAGCAGTCGTCTTTATAAAGGCGACGTAGACGTGGTCCTTATCCAAGAACCCTGGGTTAATAGCTCAAGGATCTGTGGATTGGGGGCTAAGGGGTACAAGCTCATCCGAGCTAATGAGGAGGGCAAGGTCAGAACCTGTATCTTGGTCAAGTTTGAGCTGAACACCTTTCTCTTACCCAACTATTCAAATGGTGACGTTACAGCTGCCAGCTTAACGGTCGGCAGCACCAGCCTGACGATGGCGTCGGTCTACATGCCCTATGACGCCGAAGAACCTCCTCCACAAAAGGAGGTGAAAGATCTGGTGGAAAATTTCTGCACGGGTCATCTTATTATTGGAGCTGACGCTAATGCTCATCACGTCCAGTGGGGAAGCTCCGATATTAACGCTAGGGGCGAGTCTCTGTTTGACTACCTACTAACAACTAACCTGGTGGTTTGTAACGTGGGTAACGAGCCTACTTTTATCACTAAAGCCCGTAGGGAGGTCATAGACCTCACTATTTGTAGCGAAGGCGCTTATGAGTGGGTTAGGAAATGGCGTGTTCTTGAGGAGCATTCATTTTCCGACCACCGGTACATAGAAATTGCCTTAGATTTTTCTGTTGAGCAGCCAGTTATGAAACGCAATCCACGCAACACTAATTGGCAGCTACATAATCAAATATTAGTTAGGGACCTACCAGTGTTACCCCCACAAGCTCCATCATCAGTAGGAGAACTGGATGATCTGGTTGCGACCTTTACAACGGCGCTCTCAAATGCCCTAGAGCAGGCTTGTCCAGTGCCGAAACCACGCGGTAAACATAGACCACACTGGTGGTCCTACGACCTGGATTCGCTCCGCAAGTCCTGCAGGAACCAATTTAATAGGGCCAAGAGCCTCGGTACGGAGCCTGAATGGCTCGAATATAAAGTTAAACTGAGGGCCTATAAAAGGGCCCTAAGGCAGGCGAAGAGAACTTCGTGGAGAGATTTCTGCACCGGGGTCGAAAAGGTCGATGATATGGCGAGACTTAGACGAGTGCTCTCAAAAACTCAAACAGCCATTAGCTATTTGCGGAAGCCTGACGGATCGTGGACTAGCACGGAAGGGGAAACCCTGGAGCTGCTATTGAATACACACTTTCCGGGGAACTTGCATGAAGCACCTTTAGCATCTGCAACAAATATGGCAGTGAATATACCCATCACGGAGGAAAGGGTAAGGTGGGCGATCAAAAGCTTTGAGCCGTTCAAGGCTGCTGGGCCAGACGGGATTTTCCCCGCACAACTCATAAACACGTTGGAAACATCGGCTAAATGGCTGGTATTTCTCTTTTCAGCCTGCCTGCTCTCAACTACATTCCGCACTCCTGGAGAAGCGCCAAGGTAGTCTTTATTCCTAAGGCTGGGAAAGCCTCACACTATGAGCCTAAGGACTACAGACCGATCAGTCTCTCGTCCTTTGCACTAAAAACCTTCGAGAGGATAATTAGCGATTATCTCTCCTCTACTATTGATAGCAACCTTATCTCTAGCTATCAACATGCATACACCAAAGGTAAATCAACGGAAACTGCGCTTCACAGCCTTGCCTCTGTTATTGAAAAATCGTTGTATGAAAAAGATTACTGTCTCGTGGCCTTCCTAGACATTGAAGGTGCCTTCAACAATATAAGCCCGGAGGCTATTAACACCGCTCTAACTAATCTGGGCATAAGCAGGTCTCTTATTGGACTAATTGATAAGCTACTAAAGGGAAGGAAAATAGTTTCTACACTGGGCACAGTTGATTTCTCACGCTATGTCACAAGAGGAACGCCTCAGGGTGGTGTTCTCTCTCCGCTTTTATGGAACCTCACTGTAAACTCGTTGCTACGAGACACAAGCTGGGGGGGGGGGGGGGGGGGGGGGCGGGAGGATAGTTGCATATGCAGACGATTTAGCTATTGCATACAGGGGCAAATTCCCACAAACCCTGTGTGACTTGATGCAAGTAGCACTGCGAGCAGTTTCCTCGTGGTCATCTCGCTGTGGACTTAATATCAACCCGGGAAAAGTGGAGCTTGTCCTTTATACTAACCGGTACAAAATACCAACGCTAAGCCTACCAGAACTAAATGGCGTGCGCCTGAACTTGGCTGACAAAGCCAAATTCCTAGGTATAGTTCTGGATAGAAAGCTTAACTGGAAGGAGAATGTCATCCAGCGCCAGAGGAAAGCGTGCATTGCACTTTACACCTGTAAAAGAGCCATTGGCAAAAAATGGGGGCTCAGTCCCAAAATCTGCAGATGGATTTACACTGTGATAATCCGGCCAATTATGCTGTATGGAGTCGTGGTATGGTGGCCTGCGCTGAGCAAGGCAGCCAACCTAAACCTGTTAGGTAAAGTCCACAGATCTAGCATGATCTGTATAAGCGGCGCGTTGAGAACAACGCCCAACGAAGCTCTCCAGGCCATGGCAGCATCGGCTCTGCGTCTAAGGGAAACTTCCGGCTGGGGCGCAGGCACTACTGGACACTCCGGTATTCTGGATTCTTACAGCTTTCTCCCTCCGAGCACGGACCGTTGTGCAACCACAACAGTCGGAGATAGCTGGTTCAGAATAAACATTCCCAGCAGGGAAGACTGGGAGAGGACGGATCGGTGTCCTGCTACTAATGGCGGCATTTCCATATACACCGACGGTTCGAAGTTGGACGGCAGAGTTGGAGGAGGGATTTATTCCAAGGATCTGGACCTTGAGCTTTCCTTCAGACTGCCTGATCATTGCAGCGTCTTCCAGGCTGAGGTCTCAGCAATCATGGACGCCGCGGCTTGGATAGGGCAACACGCTATCGGACAGAATATCGTTATTTTCAGCGATAGCCAAGCGGCAGTCAAATCCCGTGGCTCTTACTTGTTCAACTCTGAACTGACGCTCAGCTGTCGTCGATCTCTTCAGGAGATGGCCCAACAGAACCGCTTAAGCCTCACATGGGTCCCGGGACACAGGGACATTGAGGGAAACTGTAGGGCAGACGAACTTGCTAGGCAGGGCACGACCAAGCAGGTTCTTCAGGATAAAGAACGCTTAGGTATGCCCTTTGCCACATGCAAGCTAATGCTGAAGGAGCACACACTCCGACAAGCCAATGAAAGATGGCTTTTATCGCCAGGGTGCCGAGTATCCTAACAATCCTGGCCAAAATGGGATATTAAAAGATCTAAATATATTTACACCCTAAGAAGAAGGGATATATCTATATTAATAGGGGTTTTAACCGGGCACTGCCTTATTGGAAGGCACGCAGCAAGGCTGGGTGTACCCTATCGACGATGCTGTAGGAGTTGCAAAGATGATGAGGAGGAGGAAACGGTGGAGCATCTCATCTGCAACTGCCCGGCTTTAAGCGGCGCGAGAAGGCGCTTTTTCGGAGTTCCCTTCCTGGATAGCCTACGCCAGGTAGCGGAGCTGGACATAAAGGACTTGATGGCTTTCATCAAGTCATCTAAATGGTTCGAGGAGGTGTAACGGTGTCGGTTTTAGGAGTGTCAGCCCCGGGATTCTGCTATGTGGAGAGTCCCAATAGCATTGGGATTTTCTATATGGCTGGGTCCCGGGACTGACTTTCCTAGTGTTGATGGTATCACGGGCCTTTTAATACTGGCCTAGGTGTGCCTTTGCGGCAGCCACTTCAACCTAACCTAACCTAAGTAGGTACACATAAATTTATCTAGGGCGTTCATCTAACTTAGTGGATAAATGTATAAATTTACGCATTTAGTAACTTATAAGGCAAAGACAAAGAGGCTTATTATTAATTATTTTCAAGCCTCTTTGTATAAGGTTCGTGAATTCCCCACGCGGCGAATTCCTTACCCACGACTTTCTGTATTGCGTTGGTTCCTCTTATTATTTCTACCCTCTTTGGTAGAAATAATATTTCTAGCCTCTTTGCTTCTAGTAGGTATAGCCTGTTTGCTTTGGGTGTTTCAACGTTATGAATCAGTTTCGTTAACGTTAATTAGCGAAAAGAATTTATTTTGATGACGTTTTTTCGTTGATTATCGAAACGGTATTATTCTGATAATTTCATTATCGCAAAGATATACTGGATATATGCATATGTATATGTATGTGTTGCTTCAAGTAAAAGCTTAAATTTTGTAGCAAAAGCAGCAGTGCCTTGAATTCTTATTTATATAATAATTAGCAATTGCTTATTAGTTTAAGCAAAAGCCTTTTCAGCAATTGCTTTTGCTAGTAAGCAATTGCTTTTTGTAGCAAAAGCAGCAGTGCCTTGAATTCTTATTTATATAATAATTAGCAATTGCTTATTAGTTTAAGCAAAAGCCTTTTCAGCAATTGCTTTTGCTAGTAAGCAATTGCTTACTAGCAATTGCTTATTTTTTATTCATCAGCCTCGCTAAGTGTTGCAAGGTGCACGGATTGCATGGATTGTAAAATTCCTATGTCGAAATTTACAATACTACGCGAGCGCCCATTGTATAATCGTAGCAAGCTTAAATGTAACAGAAGATTTAACTGTCAAACTGTAAATAGAAAATAAAATCAAATTCGAAAAAATGCCGCAAATCTCAAAAAAGCAAATTTTTTTTTCTTTTTTAAAGAATTTAAACCAAATCGTTAACAAACGTCAAATAATTTTCATTGAAGCTGAAAGTTTTTTTTCTGAAAAAAGTTGGCGCGGACATTAGAGCTGTTAAAGAATTAAATCTTTTGCTGTTCGAAATCATAGTTTTTCTTCATTTAGTATTTGAAATTCTTTTCATCGTTGAAAAATTTACCTTCAATTTACGCATTCAGCAATTCTTTACAGAAATCATGATTTATAAATCCACCAAGTGTCAATTCAACAAGAATTCAAAATAGAATTACGAAGAAAAGCTCTTTAATTCAGAATGGCCATTCAGTTGATTTGATTCTTTTAGAGAGTTAATTCAGCGCATTTAGTACGAATCAGTTACTGAAAAAATGCTAATTTACTCCAGTACAGTACTAAAAGCTTTCAAGTTCCTTTCACGCTAGAAGAATTTGAAAAAAAATTTACATTAAATATTATTGTAATCTAATACATAAAATGAGTGGAAAAAGCTTATCCGCGTGTAAGAAATATGAGAATTTGGGAAAATTCAAGTTAGAATATAAAAAAAGTATGATTTTGAAAGGTATAACATGCCTGGTCTTCACATAAACTGCCTTATTAGTGTTGCTGATGTGTTAGTTATGAAGCTTTCTTTAGTACTTTCGTGGCCCCTTGTTGTTTTCGCCCTCGGGCGTCCCGCGGTAAGCGCCGTTCAAGCGCACCCCTACCGCCACTTTCTAGTAGCAATACTAATAGTAATAATAATAATGTCTTAACGACTAGCAGCACTTCTGCTATACCCGCCACACAAACTCCAGACTGTTGCTCGTGTCTTATGGCGTCAACATCACGCGCAGCAGCTCAACACTCTCGCTCCCACAGGAGCAGTTTAGACATGAGCAACTCCGAGCACCAGTCTCTCTCTGTTTCTAAGTCATACCACCCCTCCCGTTTAATTTCTCACGTGAGTCAGGATCAACATCTTCTCGCACCTGTCTCTACGAGTACTGTTTGTCGGCAAAGATTATACACGCTCGCGTCATCGGTCAAATGCAATAACTGCTTAGGCCAATGCCACGTACATCTATGCTCTGGGCTCGCTAGCAGGAACCTCTGGACGGATGCGTACATCGCACCATGCTGTAACACACCTCAACCTACGACGCCAGCCAACCCGGTTACACCGGGTCCACAGTTAACTAGGCTGAGGCACAGCCTTGGTCTTAGCCTACCAACACCTGGGCGAACACATCCGTCTCTCACGCCTATGGTTAACTCGACATCGACCCTACCGGCGCACTTCCGAATCTTACAGCACAACTGTAACGGATTAACTGGTAAGATCGCAGAGATAACTAATTTGATGACGCAATATGACATTAAACTTGCCGCAGTCCAAGAAACCAAGCTCAGTCCTAGGTCGGACCTCATTACCTATGGCGGATATAACATCCACCGGAAAGACCGTCATAGAGTAACAGGAGGTCTGGGAGGTGGTGTAGCGTTCATAACGCACAACTCTGTACAGTACCATCTATTTGATACCGACATCGAAGGAACGGATGATATCTTAGAAAGCCAAGGTATTACTATCCGTACAGGAGATGTCGATCTGCAAATCATTAATATCTACATACCCCCTGTCTCAAGTTGCCTCACCGGCTATCACCCCGACATTAGCTTGCTATTACGAGGAGATAACCGCGTGATCCTGGGCGACTTCAATGCGCACCACGACATGTGGCACTCAAACTTGCCAGCAGACAATAGGGGGCATGTACTTGCAGAACAAATAGATGATACGGCTTTCTGTACATTGAACGGAGACGCCCCAACGAGAGTATCGGGTAACTGCTATAGTTCGCCAGATATTTCTATCGTAAGTGCAGGACTATTGAACAACACCAATTGGCGACCCATACTCACGTTGGCGTCTGACCATCTCCCAATAGTCATTACCATCGAACGACCGACGGACTTTATTACACCTGAGCATGGTACATATATTAACTTTACCAAGGCGGACTGGGACAGTTTTCAGACATATACGGACGAATCCTTGGCTACTCTATCCATTCCTACGGACGTACGCAAAGGCGAACGAGACTTCCGCAACATCATTGACTCGGCCTCTAAACGCTTCATTCCTGCGGGTCGAATATCTCAAATAAGACCAAATTTCCCCGCGGAGGCAGCGGCCATGGCTAGAGAAAGAGATGAAGTGCGAAGTCTCAATCCCGCAGACCCCCGTATAAAGGATCTCAACGCGGAAATTCGTAGGTTGGTCGATAAACATAAACTGGCCAAATGGAAACAACACCTAGAGCAATGCAACCTCTCTGATGGTGTTGGCAAATTATGGACTACGGTCAAAGCTCTATCTAATCCAACGCAACACAAGGATAAAGAAGATATTACTTTCGGTGATAGGGCGAAGAAGGACCCTAGGGGATGTGCGAACTCCTTCTGTAGACAATTTGTACTACATTCCCCGCCCGATAGAGCTAAACGTAGCACCATGCGACAGGCGCGTAAATATAAAAACCAAAATACGCCCATTGTCATCACTGCCTCAGAGGTCAAGGAAGCCATCAGACAGGCTAAGCCCTCAAAATCCATCGGTCCCGACGGCATTGCCATGAAGATGCTGAAACATCTAGGCCAGGAGGGACACAAATACTTAGCGGCTCTATTCAGTCTTTCACTGAACACTTTCGTCATTCCTGAAATATGGAAAAGGCGAGAGTGGTTCCATTACTAAACCCTAGAAAACCGGCAAACATAGGCGATTCATATCGTCCTATATCACTTTTGTCACCGGTAGTGAAGACGCTAGAGTCCATTTTGCTCCCGTATTATACTGCAAATCTGCACCTGGCTAGTCATCAACATGGCTTCCGTAAGCTGCACAGCACCACCACCGCACTCAATGCCATTACAACTCAAATAAATAGCGGCCTAAATCAAAACCAACCAAATCACAGGACTGTGTTAGTGGCACTTGACCTGTTGAAAGCTTTTGACACAGTCAACCATGCCACTCTCATACAAGATCTGTTTGAGACACAGATACCTGATGGTTTAAAGAGATGGACCGCTAATTATTTGAGTGGACGGCAGGCGTCGGTTAACTTTAGAAACGCAAAATCAAAACCTAGACGTATTAGACAGGGGGTGCCACAGGGTGGTGTCCTATCCCCGACACTGTTTAATTTCTATCTATCGAAGATGCCCCCACCACCAGAGGGCGTCTCCGTCGTTTCATATGCCGACGACTGTACAATAATGGCGACGGGGAAGGGCCCCTATACTGATGAACTCTGTACGAGAATCAATGGTTACCTCTGCGACCTTTCCAGGTTTTTCACTGAGCGAGATCTGACAATATCTCCGACAAAATCAACGGCGACGCTTTTTACAACGGCGACGCTTTTTACGCACCAGGTGAGAAATGAATTAGACATTTTCGTTGATGGCACTAAGCTACCAACTGTCAGCCACCCAAAGTTATTAGGGATGACACTGGATAATACTTTCTCATTTGCTGGTCATGTGTCTGCAATGGTCTCAAAGGTACGTGGTCGCAACAAGATCCTCAAGTCACTTGCCGGCAGTACTTGGGGAAAAGACAAAGAAACGTTGCTGACTACATATAAGGCCATTGGCCGACCAGTCTTTGACTATGCTGCGCCCATATGGTCGCCTAATGTACATAACACCAACTGGACGAAGTTACAAGTCTGCCAAAATACTGCCATCAGAACTGCTACGGGATGTCTCCTCATGTCTTCCGAGTCTCACCTCCATCAGGAGGCAAAACTGCTCAATGTAAAAGAGCATGCGGAAATGCTGAGCAGGCAATTCCTTCTGAACTGCCACAAGCCAGCACATCCAAACCGTCATCTTTTGGACATAGATCCGCCCCCGAGAGACATAAGGAGACATCTCCGTAAGCACTATGATGAGATCCGGCATCATATTACCTTGCCGTTTGATCTGCAGAATCATAAGCCGGCTCTAACCGACATCCTCACCGAGTCGGTAGACACTTTTGTCGGATCTCTACCTGTGAATCCCGTTCTGAACAGTCCTCCACCGGATATTGCTGAAGAAGAACGCACCTTACCAAGAGAGACAAGAGTGACCTTGGCACAGCTTAGGTCTGGATATAGTGTAAGGTTAAACTCCTACTTATCCAGACTTAATGATACAATCTTAAATACATGCCCTGCATGTGGTAGGACCCCCCATGATACTCTACATCTCTTCAATTGTTCATCTGAACCTACTCTTCTAACCCCTCTGTCCCTCTGGACAAACCCTGTTGAAACTGCACGTTTCCTTGGACTCCCCTTAGAAGAGCTTGATGAAGATCTTCGGAATGATCATACACTCTAGACAGGGCAATGCATTGTTAACAACAACAAGCTTTTCGGGCATATTTTATTAACCCTTTTAACACATTATTGAATTTAATTAAATAAGCTTTTGTCACATAAATAAAAAATAAATATATATGTGTAATTATTTTATTATCATAACCTCTAACGAGATATTTAGCCGAGCTTCTCTCTCCAACTTGTGGTGTGTTGCTTGAGTTTTCCTACAAGTTGGCGGGACCTACAGTTTTTTGCCGACTCCGAACGGCACTTGCAAAGCAAATGAATTTTTTGCTGGCATATTTAGTTTTGGAAAATTTGGCAGTGTCAAGTTTAACAACTTCGAAAGTGCTTCAGTATTTTTAAAGATCTTCAACGCACAGCGAATATTGCCGAATTCGCCCTGCTATTACCATATATGAATTTGCGTTGATCTCATATCTACAAGTTGTACAGGCAATACACAATATTCTTCGGCAGATTTTGTACAGTATAATTATATGCAAGTTAGAACTAGCTGAAATATTTTCCTTATTTTCAAGAACGATTTTCGTCGATGGTGTTGAGTAGTTTTTTTATGCGAAATTAAATTTTGATCATGCGTTGCATGAAAGATATTACTAAACACCCTCATCAAAAAAAATTCTTAAAAATCAGGAAAATATTTAAATTAGTTCTAACTTTCACATCATACCACTGAAATTGATTGTCCTACAAAACTAAGAAAAATCTGCCAAAAACGTTGAAAATTTGGATGGCCATTTTTCTAAGCTCCCCTGAACTTTGTCCAAATTCTTAAAGACATCTTTAATTTTGTGTCTAACTGTACATATTACTGAAGTGCCTGAAAAAAGCTCATAAAAGCAATAAATCCGCGATTTTACAATCGACGTGGCTGTTTGGCCTTTTTACAAGTCTTCAATGGGTGACCGGAGTTCTGGTCGGTGATAGTGTAGAATTCAGGACATTTTTTATCACGGATAAGAAACGGGTTAATAAAAATTACAGCACCTTAAAGGCACAGTAGGGATGGCAGCTATTTTAGTTTTGTGAGCCCAAAAGTTTCGAGATCCCGAATATTATATATATTATTTAGATATTTTATACATTTTAACAAGCAAACTGAACACAGTACATCAATATTATTTTCATTACCAACAAGATACTTAAATAGATATAAAAAATATGTAAGTAGAGTTTAAATATATCCTATAACTTTTTCTTTACATATTTTTATATTAGTACAAGACCGTGGAGTGTAATGGAGTGTGGTTGCTGAGTGACCTTGCTCAATCCCGACTCTTGCGTCCTCGTTCGTGCACTCTGGGCAACGTGAGCTACCTAGGCTCGCGGCAGAAAGAGAGGGAGCCCCGGTGGGGCCACTCTGACATACTTGGTTTAAGGGCTCACCGAGGTCTTTTTCGCAGCGTCTGTACACCATGAGGTGCGGCTGTAAGCGGCCGTCTGTCTTGGAGCAAGCGGCTCGCTATATAAATGTGTAAATCTTTTCCAAAACCCCGAAAACGGGTTGTGCGCTGGGTTTGGGACCCGCCACGTAAAAACCAATTCCAATGAAAAGAACAAAAATCAAGCCTCGGATGAGAACCCCCTTTAATGTTGACGACCCGGCAAAACGAACACAGGATAATGAGAAGGATATTAGGGCATGTACCTGGAATGTCCGGACCCTTTCAAGAGATGGTACCGCTGCCCGACTGGTTGATGTCCTCGTTAACGCAAAGGCTGACATCACCGCCCTGCAGGAAATGCGATGGACGGGACAAGGAAAGACGACCATCGGACCTTGTGACGTATACTACAGTGGCCAGACAAGCGGCAAAGCGCGTGGTGTAGGATTCGTGGTGGGAAAGAAACTTCGCCGCCAAGTACTACCGTTCACCCCCGTGGACGAGCGTCTCGCTGAGATCCGCATCAAAGCGAAATTTTTCAACATAACATTTATCTGCGCCTATGCGCCGACTGAGGAGACGGACGGCGCAGAGAAGGACTCCTTCTACGATAAACTTGAACAGACTTATGATCGCTGCCCCCAACATGATATCAAAATCGTGCTCGGCGACTTTAATGCGAAGGTGGGCAAGGAAGGAGTCTTTGGCCAACAGTTGGAAAATTTAGTCTCCATGATATAACATCCCCCAACGGCACTAGGTTGATTGATTTCGCCGCTGCTCGCAATATGGTCATCAGTAGTACCAGGTTCCAGCATAAACGAATACACCAAGCCACATGGCTGTCTCCTGATCAAAGAACAAGAAACCAGATTGATCATGTCATGATCGACGGCAGACATAGCTCCACCGTTCTGGACGTGCGTACCCTTCGTGGTCCCAATATCGACTCGGACCATTATCTTGTTGCAGCCAAGATACGCACACGCCTCTGTGTAGCAAAGAAAGTGCGCACAGTAACGGAAGGAAAGTTTGACGTCGAGAAGCTGCGCACGACACAGACAGCTGACAATTTCTCCACTCGACTCTCACACCTGCTACCGGAGAGCAATCCTCGACCTAACGATGCAACCGAGCAATGGAAGCATATCTCTCACTCATTACGTACCGCCGCTGAGGCCACTATAGGGTTCCAGCGAGCCCGCAAAAACAACTGGTACGATGAGGAATGCAGCACTGCCTCGGACAAAAAGGACGCTGCCTACAGGGAGACGTTGCGAACGGGCGCAACCCGCAGTGTATGGCAACGCTATCGTGAGGCAAAGAAGGTAGAGAGACGCCTTTTCAAAAAAAAGAAACGTGAGGCCGAAAGGCGTGAGTGTGAGGAGCTTGAGATGCTGGCTGACAGGAATGATGCCCGAAAACTCTATGAAAAGATCCGGCGGATGACGGAAGGTTTTAAGACCGGGGCAAGTTCCTGTAAGGACAATAATGGCGACCTGGTAACCGACGTACAGAGTGTACTTAAATTATGGAGGGAGCACTTCTCCTCACTGCTAAATTGCGAGGGAGACGTCGAACCCGATACCCCAATCCCTGACGATGGAAAAGTCGTCCCACCACCTGACTATGATGAAGTGAGGATAGCTATATCCCGGCTCAAAAACAACAAAGCGCCTGGAAAAGACGGACTACCCGCCGAGCTGTTCAAACACGGAGGCGAAGAGCTGGTAAAAAGCATGCATCAGCTCTTATGCAGAATATGGTCAGACGAGTGCATGCCTCCAGATTGGAATTTAAGTGTGCTCTGCCCAATCCACAAGAAAGGCGATCCCGCTAACCGCACCAACTACCGCGGAATCAGCCTTCTTAATATCGCATATAAGGTTCTTTCTAGCGTATTGTGTGAAAGACTGAAGCCCATCGTAGACAAGCTGATTGGACCTTATCAGTGTGGCTTTAGACCTGGTAAGTCTACCATCGACCAGATTTTCACGATACGCCAAATCCTGGAGAAGACCCATGATAAAAGAATCGACACACACCATCTCTTTGTCGATTTCAAAGCCGCTTTTGACAGCGCAAAAAGGAGTTGCCTGTATGCCGCCATGTCTGAATTTGACTTCCCTGCAAAGCTTATACGGCTTTTCCAAATGACGTTGAGCAATACTAACAGCTCCGTCAGAGTCGGGAAGGACCTCTCTGAGCCATTTGAAACCAAACGAGGCTTCAGACAGGGCGACTCCCTTTCGTGCGATTTCTTCAACCTGATGCTGGAGAAGATAATTCGAGCAGCAGAGCTAAACCGCAATGGTACAATCTATTACAAAAGCGTGCAATTGCTGGCGTATGCCGATGATATTGATATCATTGGCCTTAACAACCGCGCCGTAAGCGCTGCCTTCTCCGGACTGGATAAAGAAGCGAAAAAAGTGGGTCTTGCGGTCAACGAGGACAAGACGAAGTATTTGCTGTCATCAAAGAAAGAATCGGCGCACCTGCGCCTTGGCAGCCACGTCACTGTTGACAGTTATAAATTTGAAACTGTGAGGGACTTCGTCTATTTGGGAACCAGCATTAACACCGAAAATAATATCAGTCTAGAAATCCAACGGAGAATCACTCTTGCGAACAAGTGCTACTTTGGACTGAGTAGGCAATTGAGAAGTAAAGTCCTCTCTCGAAGAACAAAGATCACGCTCTATAAGTCTCTCATCATACCTGTCCTGATGTATGGCTCAGATTCATGGACAATGTCAAGAGAAGATGAGATGGCCCTTGGAGTATTTGAGAGAAAAGTTCTCCGGAAGATTTATGGTCCTTCCCGTGATGCCGACGGCGAGTATCGAAGGAGATTTAACGATGAGCTGTACGAGCTTTACGCAGATCTGACCATAGTCCAGCGAATTAAAGCCCAAAGGCTCCGCTGGCTGGGTCACGTCATGCGAATGGACAAAGAAGCTCCAGCCCAGAAGGTTTTCCAATCGTCACCCGAATTCGGCAGCAGAGGAAGGGGGAGGCCTCGACTGAGATGGAAACAACAGGTGGAGGATGACTTGAACTCCCTTGGGGTTTCCAATTGGCGTCAGTTATCGCTAAAAAGGAATGACTGGCGTGCTTTGATAGGCGACGGCCAAAATCGCTTAGGCGGTTAAGCGCCAATAAATGGTGATGATGAAGACCGGGAATAACCAAACATCTTCTTACGGTTTCTCCTAGCTTCTTTGGAAGTTAATGCAAATCAACAAGCGAAAAAAGTTAGGGATTTTATAAAATTTCTCTCCATTCATAAGTGGGCTGTAATATTAGGTGTTAATTTTTATACCCTGCTTTTATGATTATATATAAAACCAAAAGCTCAAAAAACTGCCTTAATCCAACTTAATGTCATATTATTCGTAAAAAAGTGGCTATTTTAAACATTCGGGATTTTTTAACTGCTTTTCGAGATTTCGGGACTTATAAAAAACAATCCCGGGATTGACTTCAAATGTCAAAGAAAAAATATATAATGACAACATTTCATGATACAATAGGCGCACCAGTAGGAAATTGTAACAGTGAGGTACGTTTCTGACATCTTACATAAGTATTAGGACTTATCACAATATTCCTACGTTGCGGTGTTGCATCTACAGCTTAAGTGTTTATTATTAAGGAAATTCACAAGGTCTTTTATAGTTTTATGTTCAATTTCAACAACACAACACTTGAGAGCACTATATGAGTTGAATGTTGTGTCTGAATACATTAAATTAAATTTTCATACAAATTTGTCAGAAAATATTGAATTTTTGTGTTCGTGGCTCTTTTACTTTTGAGACTAGAGAAAACGAAAAAACAAGGAAAAGCAAAATAGCACACTGCGCATTGGGTTGCTTAATTTTATTGTGCTATTCAAATTTTATATAAGAAATGACAACATAGAAAATATGACAGTCTTAAATTTTGAATTGCCCAATTTTGATTTTTTCTAATTTTAATTAGTACATACACAGAAAAGTTTTAATGGCTTTTGACATGTGATTAGTGTTGTAAACCAAATGATGGAGTTCTTGTCAGCTGAAGCATCATCGCGAATAACGTTCTAAGTGTAATTTTTTTCAAAACGAGTTTCATTGCATAAAACATTTTGTATTGCTCTCCAGATAACCAATTTTCTAAAATTTGACACCAAAACTGTAAAAATGCATTTAAAATAGTAGGGTAATTTAAAGTGACATACATTATTTTGCATTGAAGCGTCGAAAGTGATTCGTAACGGCACTGGAAGATCATGAAAAAGGTGTAAAACTCATAATATGAAAGATATATGTAAAAGAAAAAGTTAAGGGAGACAGATGAGAAAAATACATTTAAAATATATGACTTTAGCGTTTTTTTGCTCTCCTGACAAATTCTGATTTTGTAACTTAGAACGTTATTCGCTTCGATGCTTCAAACCCCTCTTCCTATCCTGTTCTGTCACCTAAATGTTTAGCAACATCGGAACATGTTACAATTTTTCCAAACGATGGACTTTTCCTTGATATGCCATTTTTGATTTTACGAACGTGTTTTTCGCTTTGTTTATATTTTTGTATGATAATCTATGTATATACATGAAATATTCATGACTTAAGATGAGCTTTTAGGTAAAGAATAATACATTTTTATTTTTTTTTTTAAGATCAAAGGCAAAGATGCAACGACATGTTAGTTATAATATATTTCCCGCTGGGCATGGTTCTGCATTGAGGTGTTGTCAATTATAAAAAATTTTTACTTTTCATATTTCAAATTTTTGTTTTGTTTATAAACCGAAAAAAACATGGCCGCTCTTCACAGTGTAGCAATTTCGACAAATCCAAATTTTTTCTTTTCTCATTTATCTCAGAATCGGTGGGATTTTTTGAAAGATTTAGCAGCTAAGTAAAATGTATGACATACATATATGGTCCTCGCTTTCGAATTTGCCTTATGCTATGGATACACACACGGAGATTATCTCCAATAAATCTTCTTTAATCAGATCCAAATTTTACCCTGATACACACAAAAATGAAGATTAACAGCATTGAGAATTACTACTTTGGTTGTTATTGCACTATATTCTTACCTACCTCAGCGACATCTAGTTGTCGAAAGTCGGATCTTAGAAACCAGCGCGACGCCTATCTGTCAGCTACCCTTAATTTCCTAGTGTTTCTTGGTGTTGTTGTCTATTTATGTACAGAGTGTTGCCAGTGCAAATTTTTTAAAACTGCTCAAATCTTCTTAATTTTTGGGAGATTATAATGAAGATTATGCTCAAGTTAACTCCCAAAAGCGCAGTTAATTCGGAATTTGCGCTAATGTATCAGCCGTATTACCGACATTTCGAGTTTTAATTGTCCTGAAAAAAAAAGAAGTTACCTCACGTCCATAGTTTGACTTGAAACATCTATGTGTTGAATTTTGCGCATTTACTTCAGTCAGATGGGATTACTGACATATCTGTGGTTTCGTTATATTATAATATTTGCGGACTGATAAAACCTCCCCAAATATGTAATTTAATCACATCAAAAAATAATGTACAAATTTCACCTTCGAGTTGAATTGGATGAGTCTATAGTTAGCCTATGTAAATCTTAATAGCTGCTTTCTGTAGATCATTCGTAGCACCATCAAATTCCAAACATCGTGGAATACTCACAATTATAATAATACAAATACCTTCTAAGAGGATAAGGTCCAGCCTGTCTTCCAATTTGTGGTTTAAGTTTTAGTACACATTGGCGAGACCTACAATTTCTTTGGCCCAACTTTACACAGTATCTGGCAAGGCATTTTCATTTTGGCTGAAAAACCCCCGGAGCGTTCCCGAACACTGCCGAAGGTGGCCTCGTTTTGAAAAACTTATTCAAAGAATTTTTGGTGTGACCTGTTTCGGCACTTGCACCAGGTACTTTCAATATGGCAAGTCAGCGCACAGTCATCATACCGCGGCGGTAGACAGTAATTTTAATTTCTATGTCTTAAAATATTCCAGTGGGAAATATGTAATATAAAAAGTGAAATTTAAATTAAATCAAATGTTTCAATAAATTTATTCCTACGTTTATATTATGACAAGATAAAATAAATACATTAAACAAGAACCTCGCAGCCTTAAGCTATATTCTTCACGAGTCCATCAACTCCGGGTCTGTAGATAAAACACGGAATTTTGTTTGCATTTTTATCTAAATTTTAACACTGTGCGCTGCATTTTGACGTCTACCGCTTCGAATTTTCAAACGCGTTTTTCTCCACTTTCCCTGTAATAAAACGATGGAACTGCACTTCATGTTGTTCCTTTTTTATGTGACGATTATTTTCTACTTACCTTCTTGAAAAATTTGCCGTAATCTTCGAGAAATCAGCTAAAAACAGATTTTATGTATGTATGTAAATATAAAAAAACATTGAGTAAGAGTTGCCGTAGCTAAAGAAAACGGAACCAAATTTTCGGGCTTATAGTTTCAAAACAATTTTCCGAAGACAATATCATAGCCGAAATAAGTTTTGAACAAATATATAAATAACTTTCAGTTTCTGAATGGTTCCAATAAAAATTTGGCCTATTTACATTAAAATCAACAGACTTGAAACATAATCCATCACATTTAAAATTTTAGAGTTATGACCAAATTTTACAATGATACATGGCAGTCTCGTTTTTTATTACTATTTTGACAGCTTCAAATCAATCCCAGGCATGTTTAAGACTGAAAGTACGCAAATATCACCTCTGAAAGTTAAATTTCGAGAGTACTGAATTGAAAAATTGAATTGATTCGCCAAAGTTTGCATTCAATTGAGAGAGTTATTGAATGAGAGTTATTTCGATGTAATTCAGTTCAAACTGAATTACTTTCTCGCATTCTTTAATTCTTTGAATGGGAAATATGAATTCAACATGTCAAATCGTATCTACATGGAATTTCAAATTAAATTCAACGAAAAACACTTGAAAAAATGAATAACTCCTGAATTATAACTGTTTTGATTCATTGAATTAACAGCCCTGGCGGACAATTACTTTTACTTTTTGTGAGCGAGCTGAGAGGATTGAGAGAAATCCAGGGCTGCTTTTTATTTCCTACAATTCTTGCATTAAAATATACATAGGTTTGAGCATCGTATAAATTGTACGGATAGGATATAATTTTTTACGTGTATTTTGTTGTTGTGACTTTACAATCCATGCAATCCGTGCAATCCGTACAATCCGTGCACCGTTTGCAATACTTAGCGAATCCCCCTAATGTTTTACAGACGTTGACAACATTTTTTACTGCAAAAAGATGATTACGTCATGCAAATCAGGAACACTTTTTTATTCCAAACATTGAAAGTGTAACGTCAAATAGTTTATAAGCGAGTAGCGAAATTTTCACGTGAGGACAATACCTACCAAGCTTTGAGTAAAAAGAGTTCTGTTTTTTCAGAAAAAAATTATGGTCACCGTACCTATGTGCATATTAGCCGCTTCTTACGACCGGTATGCCTAACTCGGGCATATTCTAAACCCCTAACCCGCTACTCGAGTAGTGTTTTGCCGATAGATGTTATAGAGGGAGTATTTGTTCTACTTACGTATTTATTCAGATCTGTGATACGCGGTTTTGTATTTTCACCGGCAATACGAACTTAAAATGACCAAAGTATATTAAACAAAGTAATAGTGAACTTGACAGTTCTCTCTTTTCTGTAGGAGTTTTCCCGTAAAATGAAAAAAATATTAACCCGTTCTGTTTAAGATTTTTTAAATAGTGTGAAGAAATAGCAAATTGTTTCATATAAATACAATACCACTTGCCTCAGTTCCTTGCACGTTTAAATAGAGTTTAGAGTTCGAATTAGCTAGACTCTAGCATATTTAACCTAAGATGAATGGTCTAATCTTTTTTCAACTGGATCTTAGATCGAAAACGAAACTGTAAGCGATAAAAATCGGTTCATGACCCCTGCGGTTTAGGGGTTTAGAATATGCCCTTAGTGGAATGCCTGTCGCAAGAGGCACTAAAATCCATTTCGACCATGGTCACGGGCTGATGAAATCAGCAATGGGAATAGTACCATAAGGTGGTTCGGCAGCTGTGAGAGCATAGACTCAATACCGCAAAACTATGTTTGGTCCGTCACGTCCCTCTTATTTTAATAAAAAAAAAAAAAAACAATTTCAAAATCCAGAACCGGCTCCAAACAAGTTTATACTTTTTTTTTATAAATTGATTTCTTCATTTCGGGGACACATATTTTCCTTGTTAAGACGGTACCCTGGTTTAGACTTCAGAAAAAAAAACTCTAATGGAAACCAGTCCACCAGTTTCTGCGACACTCTGGCGACAACCTTCTTGAGGTGCAATCGGCGGAAATCGACAAATATTCAATACTCGCCATTTTTATAACGCAAAGGTCCGAAAAGAGGTAGATTCCAAAGTGGCCAAAGTTACTCCGTTACTGTTTGGGCTAGCATATTTCGCGGTATTCATAATTTTTTGGCCTGAGCAAATGCTATCTCATTTTTCAGTAAAACTATTGTATGGGAGACAAAAACTGTGCTTGGGTGACAAAGGGTTAATAAGCTTGTTTACATTTTTTTGGAGGAAACACTCCTACAAAAACAAAATATTTCAGTTGTCAATTCTCCCTTGTTGAATTTGCCTTGGGTACAACTTTTAAAAGACAAAAATATGAAACAGGTTTTCGTGCTTATAAATATTTCATTCGATGTTACCTAGTGAACGACAAGATAATCATTGTAATCAATCAATATTAAAGTTATGGGTGAAAATACGAGAGTTATAAAATTGTTGACGTATTTTGATACCTACCAAGAACATTTCAGGGGTTTTCCAAAACGAGAATGATACTACGTTTATACGCATATATATTTTTTCTCGATATTTTCTATATATTTTTCAATTTTTTTATGTTTTCATGTTTAAAAAGTGGGCGTGGTTATTGTCTGATTTCGCCCATTTTCGGCAACAACAAAGCCTAGGTACAAACAGAGCCACGTACAAAATATATTTGCGATATACATATATATTTTTTCACGATATTTTCTATATTTTCATGTTTAAAAAGTGGGTGTGGTTATTGTCCGATTTCGCCCGTTTTCATATTATTTCTCGAGTTATTGATTTTTGACCGCTTTTTTCAGATTCCAGCCCATTGTGCAATGTGTGGCGCTTGCATAAAGTGATATTTACTTCCTAACTACTTAGAGGAGCGTGCGTTCTTTGTAGTTTCCATAGAGGTTACAGTATGACCGCTACCGCATACCTAGGGGTGTAAAAGTAGGTCGCCTCCCAGTTGGTGCACCCTGGGTAACGCTAAATGACCTACATAGCCTGCACGGCTAGTTTAGTTTCTTGTATTGCCGGATCTACGAGAACGGTACCAGTACTTGTGCTGTACCCATCGTGCCGAAACGACCCGGGCCGTTTTCTTATATCGACCCGGCCAAGAGCAATACACTCGAGGTGACCCTGTCTGACATTTAGGCAGGGCTACACCTCGTTACAACAACAACAACAACCTACACATTGACACCCAGCACTCGCAACTAGAGGTGGGCACGTGCATGATTTTTGCAACACGACACGACACGTTTACGAAACAGATTCTCAAAAAAACCCACGAACACGCACGGGGAAAAATTACTAAAACACGACACGCACGAAAAAAAATAAAACGGTATTTTTTATTTTATTAGCTTTTAAGGCATGTATCGACGACTGGGTGGCATGTCGTCCTATTTCAAAATATTTTTCAAAAACTCCCTATATCAAAATTTGTTAAAATAACACTCTTGGAATTTTTTCAGCAACGCGCTATCTAAGAATTTGATTCAAAAGCAACCTATCTAGGATATTTTTGAAAAATATTTTCAAACGGAGCCGTCGATATATCGAGTCGTGTGCGCAAAAAAGACGTATGAGCCATGATTTTCGATTTCCGCTTTTTTATGCAAATCGATAGTTTATTATCACACGCATCATCTATCAAAGTTTTATCGCCATAAAAAGTACCGTTACGAATTTAGGGCAAAAGCAACTTTGCCGTAAGTGCCATGTCATAGATCAATTGATGAGCGACTTTTGCTCTCTCAGTTCGGCAAACGGCGGGATAAATAAGGATTTTTAGTGTACTAGGCTCTCAGAAAGGGCTATATTACATATATATACATAAATATAAAAAATGGTAACATCATTGAGCAAATGTAAGAAAGTAAAAAGCAAAATAAAATTTATTTTTTTACTACCCAGCCAGCAAGGTACCGTACATTTTACGAACATTGCGATTTACGAGCCATTCTCGAATAAAAAAACAATAACAAAAGAAGCTTTTCTGTCACGTCAAACAAAAAAATTAAAATAAAAAATTTCAAACAAAAAATTTTGAACGAAAATTTTCAAACTGATATTTTAAAAGTAAGTATGCTTGTAAAATATCTAATTAAAAACACAAATAACATAAAATATATCTTTTAAATTATTACTAGCGGCTGGAAGGTGGATTTGCGGAAAAAGAAAAAGGGACAGAGAAAGTAGCTGCTATTCTGGGATCTCGGGATGCCCTCTGGGTTGTATGACCCACTATTTATAAGTTTTGATGCCTAACATGTAAACCAATATCAGTATGTACTTACACGCTGGCAAAAAGGTACACAATTTTATTATTTAATAAAAAAACTTTATACCTAAAATTTAGGTTTGTTTATTTGTATTATTTTTCGCATTGAAATCAGTCGGTAAGGCAGTCTAGAAAGTCGGTTTTTCTATCGAAAATTAATTGTTTACGAGTACATTTACGATAAAAAAACGGACGTAAAAAGATTCATATACGAGTGCTTTTTCGATACTTTTACGACAATCGTAGGCAAAAAACATTTCAGAGCGAAACCGGATTCGTAGGCGAATCGTAAACGGATATCATAAACGATATTTTATCAGAGTTTTCTTCGAGAAAACGTCAGTTTACGAGCTCGTTTACGATGATTTTGCTGGCTGGGTAGTAACAGGAGACGGACCGCTAATACTACCAAAACTGAATAACGTGCACCTGAACTTGGCTGACAAAGCCAAGTTCTTGGGCACAGTTCTGGATAGGAAACTAACCTGGAAGGAGAAAGTTCTTCAGCACTCCAGGCTATTCTTGGCATTTTGCCACTCGATCTGGAAGGGCACGAGTAGCAGCAGCATCGGCTCTGCGTCTAAGGGAAACGTCCGGCTGGGGCGCAAGCACTACTGGACACGCCTGTATTTTGGGATCCTATAGCTTTCTTCCGCTGAGCACAGATCGCTGTGCGACCACAACAGTCGGAGATAGCGGTTTTAAAATCAACATTCCCAGTAGGGAGGAATGGGAGAGCACGGATCGGAGTCCCGTCACTCATGGCGGCACTTCCATTTATACTGATGGATCGAAGTTAGACGGCAGAGTTGGGGGAGGGGTTTATTCAAAGGATCTGAACCTTGAGCTCTCCTTCAGACTACCTGATCACTGCAGTGTCTTCCAGGCTGAAGTTTCAGCAATAATGGACGCCGCGGCTTGGATAGGCCAACACACTATCAGACAGGACATTTTTATATTAAGCGACAGCCAGGCGGCCATCAAATCCCTTGGCTCTTACTCGTTCAACTCTGAACTGACGCTCAGCTGTCGTCGATCTCTACAAGAGATGGCCCAACAGAATCGTGTTAACCTCACATGGGTCACGGGGCATAGGGACATTGAGGGAAATTGTAGGGCAGACGAACTTGCGAGGCAGGGCACGACCAAGCAGGTTCTTCGCGATAAAGAGCGCTTAGGTATGCCGTTTGCTTATGCTGAAGGAGTACACACTCCGCCAAGCCAACGAAAGATGGCTGCAATCTCCAGGATGCCGGATATCCAAAGAAACCTGGCCGAAATGGGATCATAAAAGATCAAGACAAATTTATGCCCTAAGGAGAAGAAAAATCTCCATATTAATAGGCGTATTAACTGGGCACTGCCTCATTGGTAGGCACGCAGAAAGACTTGGTGTGCCCTACCGACGATGCTGTAGGAGTTGTAAGGATGATGAGGAGGAGGAAACGGTGGAGCACCTCATCTGCAACTGCCCGGCTTTAAGTGGCGCGAGAATGCGCTTTTTGGGAGTTCCCTTCCTGGTCAGCCTACGCCAGGTCACGGAGCTGGTTATAAAGGACCTGATGGCCTTCATCAAGTCATCTAAATGGTTCGAGGAGGAGTAACGGTGTCGGTATAGGAAGGTCAGTCCCGGGATTCTGCTATGTGGAGAATTCCGTTAATACCGGGATTTTCCATATGGCAGGGTCCCGGAACTGACTTTCCTAGTGTTGGTGGTATCACAACGGGCCTTTTAATACAGGCCTAGGCGTGCCTTTGCGGCAGCCACTTGAACCTAACCTAACAGGAGACGGTATAGAAAGACTCGGTTTTAAGTGTTTTTTTTTTATTAAATGAACGTTTGAAGGCTCAAAACGAAATAAATAAAACTACATTAAAAAAATAAAAATTGAAAATAGTTAATTCATTATGAATTCTTGATTCATTTTAAGGACCGTGTGCCAATTAGTTGAATATCGTAAATTTTGACAGAGCGGTTGTAAATTCTGACAGTTATCGTTGTGAATTTTAATAGTTATTTTCTTGGTGAGAAGTAAATTTTATATTTAATCGAATATACAGATCGGGAGATATTGAATTGAAAGCGTTGTGGTGGCATAGCTTCAAAATTTCAAAATTTTGAGTTAGCTCCCTTTAGATCTAGGTGTGTGATATGGAAAACTTATAGGCGAAAGTAAATTAAATTACAAAATAACAAATATATGTAAATATATATAAAAATATGTTTAAGCATTTATTAACTAACTACTAATGGCGGCGATATACTAACAGGTTATCATAACCACTAACCAGATTTTTGCCGAGCTTCTCTTTCCAACTTGTGGTGTGTTGCTTTTTGAGTTTTTCCTACAAATTGGCGGGACCTACAGTTTTTTGCCGACTCCGAACGGCACTTGCAAAGCAAATGAATTTTTTGCTGAGAAGCTTCTCGTGGCAGAAATACACCCGGAGAGTTTGCCAAACTACTGCCGAGGGGCGACCCCGTTTAGAAAAATCCTTTTTCTAAATAATTTTTGATGTTACTTTTGCCGGGCATCGAACCGCCACGACTTGGTGTAGAAGGCCGAACACTTAACCGCTACACCATGGCGGCCGCCATTTATTAACGCCTTGGCATTAAAACTCCATTTATATAATATGATTGTCAATATCACATTCGCACAATGTGACCTAGCTCTATAAGCGATTAATGTCAGAATTTTCCCCCGTTCTATCAAAATTTACTTTTCCCTTTATAACCTCATTTTTTATTTATTTGGTATTTGTTTCCTTTAGGGGTCAACTGCTAATAAATTAGATAAAATTATGGGAGATAGCTCAAAATATGGGTTTTGGCCTCAGGATCACGATTTATTAGCTTTTAAGGCATGTATCGACGACTGGGTGGCATGTCGTCCTATTTCAAAATATTTTTCAAAAACTCCCTATATCAAAATTTGTTAAAATAACACTCTTGGAATTTTTTCAGCAACGCGCTATCTAAGAATTTGATTCAAAAGCAACCTATCTAGGATATTTTTGAAAAATATTTTCAAACGGAGCCGTCGATATATCGAGTCGTGTGCGCAAAAAAGACGTATGAGCCATGATTTTCGATTTCCGCTTTTTTATGCAAATCGATAGTTTCTTATCACACGCATCATCTATCAAAGTTTTATCGCCATAAAAAGTACCGTTACGAATTTAGGGCAAAAGCAACTTTGCCGTAAGTGCCATGTCATAGAGCAATTGATGAGCGACTTTTGCTCTCTCAGTTCGGCAAACGGCGGGATAAATAAGGATTTTTAGTGTACTAGGCTCTCAGAAAGGGCTATATTACATATATATACATAAATATAAAAAATGGTAACATCATTGAGCAAATGTAAGAAAGTAAAAAGCAAAATAAAATTTATTTTTTTACTACCCAGCCAGCAAGGTACCGTACATTTTACGAACATTGCGATTTCCGAGCCATTCTCGAATAAAAAAACAATAACAAAAGAAGCTTTTCTGTCACGTCAAACAAAAAAATTAAAATAAAAAATTTCAAACAAAAAATTTTGAACGAAAATTTTCAAACTGATATTTTAAAAGTAAGTATGCTTGTAAAATATCTAATTAAAAACACAAATAACATAAAATATATCTTTTAAATTATTACTAGCGGCTGGAAGGTGGATTTGCGGAAAAAGAAAAAGGGACAGAGAAAGTAGCTGCTATTCTGGGATCTCGGGATGCCCTCTGGGTTGTATGACCCACTATTTATAAGTTTTGATGCCTAACATGTAAACCAATATCAGTATGTACTTACACGCTGGCAAAAAGGTACACAATTTTATTATTTAATAAAAAAACTTTATACCTAAAATTTAGGTTTGTTTATTTGTATTATTTTTCGCATTGAAATCAGTCGGTAAGGCAGTCTAGAAAGTCGGTTTTTCTATCGAAAATTAATTGTTTACGAGTACATTTACGATAAAAAAACGGACGTAAAAAGATTCATATACGAGTGCTTTTTCGATACTTTTACGACAATCGTAGGCAAAAAACATTTCAGAGCGAAACCGGATTCGTAGGCGAATCGTAAACGGATATCATAAACGATATTTTATCAGAGTTTTCTTCGAGAAAACGTCAGTTTACGAGCTCGTTTACGATGATTTTGCTGGCTGGGTAGTAACAGGAGACGGACCGCTAATACTACCAAAACTGAATAACGTGCACCTGAACTTGGCTGACAAAGCCAAGTTCTTGGGCACAGTTCTGGATAGGAAACTAACCTGGAAGGAGAAAGTTCTTCAGCACTCCAGGCTATTCTTGGCATTTTGCCACTCGATCTGGAAGGGCACGAGTAGCAGCAGCATCGGCTCTGCGTCTAAGGGAAACGTCCGGCTGGGGCGCAAGCACTACTGGACACGCCTGTATTTTGGGATCCTATAGCTTTCTTCCGCTGAGCACAGATCGCTGTGCGACCACAACAGTCGGAGATAGCGGTTTTAAAATCAACATTCCCAGTAGGGAGGAATGGGAGAGCACGGATCGGAGTCCCGTCACTCATGGCGGCACTTCCATTTATACTGATGGATCGAAGTTAGACGGCAGAGTTGGGGGAGGGGTTTATTCAAAGGATCTGAACCTTGAGCTCTCCTTCAGACTACCTGATCACTGCAGTGTCTTCCAGGCTGAAGTTTCAGCAATAATGGACGCCGCGGCTCGGATAGGCCAACACACTATCAGACAGGACATTTTTATATTAAGCGACAGCCAGGCGGCCATCAAATCCCTTGGCTCTTACTCGTTCAACTCTGAACTGACGCTCAGCTGTCGTCGATCTCTACAAGAGATGGCCCAACAGAATCGTGTTAACCTCACATGGGTCACGGGGCATAGGGACATTGAGGGAAATTGTAGGGCAGACGAACTTGCGAGGCAGGGCACGACCAAGCAGGTTCTTCGCGATAAAGAGCGCTTAGGTATGCCGTTTGCTTATGCTGAAGGAGTACACACTCCGCCAAGCCAACGAAAGATGGCTGCAATCTCCAGGATGCCGGATATCCAAAGAAACCTGGCCGAAATGGGATCATAAAAGATCAAGACAAATTTATGCCCTAAGGAGAAGAAAAATCTCCATATTAATAGGCGTATTAACTGGGCACTGCCTCATTGGTAGGCACGCAGAAAGACTTGGTGTGCCCTACCGACGATGCTGTAGGAGTTGTAAGGATGATGAGGAGGAGGAAACGGTGGAGCACCTCATCTGCAACTGCCCGGCTTTAAGTGGCGCGAGAATGCGCTTTTTGGGAGTTCCCTTCCTGGTCAGCCTACGCCAGGTCACGGAGCTGGATATAAAGGACCTGATGGCCTTCATCAAGTCATCTAAATGGTTCGAGGAGGAGTAACGGTGTCGGTATAGGAAGGTCAGTCCCGGGATTCTGCTATGTGGAGAATTCCGTTAATACCGGGATTTTCCATATGGCAGGGTCCCGGAACTGACTTTCCTAGTGTTGGTGGTATCACAACGGGCCTTTTAATACAGGCCTAGGCGTGCCTTTGCGGCAGCCACTTGAACCTAACCTAACAGGAGACGGTATAGAAAGACTCGGTTTTAAGTGTTTTTTTTTTATTAAATGAACGTTTGAAGGCTCAAAACGAAATAAATAAAACTACATTAAAGAAATAAAAATTGAAAATAGTTAATTCATTATGAATTCTTGATTCATTTTAAGGACCGTGTGCCAATTAGTTGAATATCGTAAATTTTGACAGAGCGGTTGTAAATTCTGACAGTTATCGTGGTGAATTTTAATAGTTATTTTCTTGGTGAGAAGTAAATTTTATATTTAATCGAATATACAGATCGGGAGATATTGAATTGAAAGCGTTGTGGTGGCATAGCTTCAAAATTTCAAAATTTTGAGTTAGCTCCCTTTAGATCTAGGTGTGTGATATGGAAAACTTATAGGCGAAAGTAAATTAAATTACAAAATAACAAATATATGTAAATATATATAAAAATATGTTTAAGCATTTATTAACTAACTACTAATGGCGGCGATATCCTAACAGGTTATCATAACCACTAACCAGATTTTTGCCGAGCTTCTCTTTCCAACTTGTGGTGTGTTGCTTTTTGAGTTTTTCCTACAAATTGGCGGGACCTACAGTTTTTTGCCGACTCCGAACGGCACTTGCAAAGCAAATGAATTTTTTGCTGAGAAGCTTCTCGTGGCAGAAATACACCCGGAGAGTTTGCCAAACTACTGCCGAGGGGCGACCCCGTTTAGAAAAATCCTTTTTCACTTAACCGCTACACCATGGCGGCCGCCATTTATTAACGCCTTGGCATTAAAACTCCATTTATATAATATGATTGTCAATATCACATTCGCACAATGTGACCTAGCTCTATAAGCGATTAATGTCAGAATTTTCCCCCGTTCTATCAAAATTTACTTTTCCCTTTATAACCTCATTTTTTATTTATTTGGTATTTGTTTCCTTTAGGGGTCAACTGCTAATAAATTAGATAAAATTATGGGAGATAGCTCAAAATATGGGTTTTGGCCTCAGGATCACGAATCCGGAAGCGCTTTTTCAATTTTTTGTTTAAGTGAAAAATTATGATCAAAAAACCGAAAAATTATGCGGGTCCAGTACCAAAATTAGGGCGGAATCCATGGTATTTATGGGCAGAACACCTTTCCGGGTGTTTGCCTGAACCATGGCCGGCGCCACGGTACGCATTTTTCGCACGTTTTTAGGTGCAGCCTAATAAAATTACAACAGCCACGTGAAAACTTGCAACTTTGATTGCAAATATCTCTTCAGAGAAGCAAAATATTAAAAAGGCGCTTCCGGATTCGTGATCCTGAGGCCCAACCCCGTCTTTTGAGCTAACTCCCATAATTTTAGCTAATTTATTAGCAGTTGACCCCTAAAGGAAACAAATACCATTTATTTTTTCATTTTTACCGCAATAAATAGTTTACAAATATAAAATACGACATCCTTTCAAATTGGCAATTGAAGATTTTCACTCAACTACACTTTCCCCCATTTTCGAGTCGTTTTTCGCTGCACAATTGTATGGCAGCATCGTTTTTTGGCGTAAATCCTGGGTACAGCTGTGTATCTGCCAAGAACTTGTTTACGTACTTGGCAGCACTGCCAAATGCTGGGCTGAGAAATTTGACAGTAAAAGAGTCGCCCATCAGTGGCAGCAATGGCTCATACGCCTTTTTTCTCTTTTGAAATTAGTGGTTGAAAAAGTGGTTTAATACCAATTTGCTTTGTTCTTTATTGCGTTTTTGTTTTTAATATGACGTCCTGGCTATCTGAGGTAATTCTGTTTTTAATACTTCTACAATTGTGAAGTATTTTTTAGATAAAACAAGTAAGTATTACAAAAAAAAAGTAAAAAATACACTATTAAAGCGATCTAGTAGAGATTGTTTATCTGGTCGAATTATACACGAAACACCTTTCGAAAATTTTGTAACACCCCCAAAATCTGGTTTTGAGGTCAAAAAATGGTTTTTTAAGTTTTTTCGTATAAAAAATTCATTAAAAAACCAATTTTCAACCGATTTAAAAATTCTATATTTGTAAACTATTTATTGCGGTCAAAATGAAAAAATAAATGGTATTTGTTTCCTTTAGGGGTCAACTGTTAATAAATTAGCTAAAATTATGGGAGTTAGCTCAAAAGACGGGGTTGGGCCTCAGGATAACGAATTATATATAGAAATATTGAAACTTTTGAAATATTTATAGTGTTTTGTCCATTTGAAAAAATATGACATGTTTTTCACGCGAGAAGTGGAATTTTTTGAAAAATTTTTCCGTTTTCCGATTTTAACGTAATTTTTTTGGCACTAATTGGCAATGAACGATATTTTTTGGACATATATATTCGAGAGGAAGTCACTACTTAGATATACCATTCTTTTTGTGTTTTGAAAAGGACTTCAAGTTTTCAGTTAATGCAGCATAATCTAAAATCTAATATTTTGACAAGGAAAATCGTATTTTAGGGAAAAAAGTAAGAAACTTTGCCGAAGGAAGCATACCTCTTTTTTACAAAAAACTGAAAAAAACGCTTTTCGACTTTAAAACCAGATTTTGGGGGTGTTACAAATTGTTTGAAGGGTGTTTCGCAACATCCATATAATAACAAATGGACCACTTCCTCTATATAAGAATCAATTGAAAGATTAAAAAAAAAATCTTGCGAAAACAACACAACACCACGACAGTTTCACACCGAGTTTTTAAATTTGCAACACGATGAGAATGTCAAGGATCGCCTTCCTGAGACAGACTAAGAGGAAGACTGCAATTGAAAGATTAAATTTCCATATGTATGTATGTACACAATTTTCATTTCAAAAGTCGTTTGGAAGAACACATTTATTTTCATACATACTAATTTAGTTGCATCCATTTAAAACCTTTTTTTTATGAAAAATATTGAATATAACTAAAAAGACTTGATTTTACATATGCATAATTGGAAATATAAAAAGATTCAAACAGAAAACAAACATTTGTTGAAAAAAGTTTTTACGTAACAGCCAAATTTTGAGGCAGTGGCTTTGTGCAGGCAAAAAATTATTATTATTATCTATTATATTAAGAGGCTAACAAATTTTACATATAAATATTTGCCAAGCTTAAACCCATGGGGTGTGGTTGCTGAGTGACCTTGCTCAATCCCGACTCTTGCGTCCTCGTTCGTGCACTCTGGGCAACGTGAGCTACCTAGGCTCGCGGCAGAAAGAGAGGGAGCCCCGGTGGGGCCACTCTGACATACTTGGTTTAAGGGCTCACCGAGGTCTTTTTCGCAGCGTCTGTTCACCACATGGTGCGGCTGCAAGCGGGTGTCTGTCTTGTAGCAAGCGGCTCGCTATATAAATGTGTGAATATTTTTATCAAAATCCCGGAGACGGGTTGTGCGCTGGGTTTGGGACCCGCCACGGAAAAACTTTATTCCAATGAAAAGCAAAGAAAAGCCTCGGATGAGAACCCCCTTTAATGTTGACGACCCGGCAAAACGAAATAAGGACTACGAGAAGGATATTAGGGCATGTACCTGGAATGTCCGGACCCTTTCAAGGGATGGTACCGCTGCCCGACTGGTTGATGTCCTCGTTAACGCAAAGGCTGACATCACCGCCCTGCAGGAAATGCGATGGACGGGACAAGGAAAGACGACCATCGGACCTTGTGACGTATACTACAGTGGCCAGACACGCGGCAAAGCGCGTGGTGTAGGATTCGTGGTGGGAAAGAGACTTCGCCGCCAAGTACTAGCGTTCACCCCCGTGGACGAGCGTCTCGCTGCGATCCGCATCAAAGCGAAATTTTTCAACATAACATTTATCTGCGCCTATGCGCCGACTGAGGAGACGGACGACGCAGAGAAGGACTCCTTCTACGATAAACTTGAACAGACTTATGATCGCTGCCCCCAACATGATATCAAAATCGTGCTCGGCGACTTTAATGCGAAGGTGGGCAAGGAAGGAGTCTTTGGTCCAACAGTTGGAAAATTTAGTCTCCATGATATAACATCCCCCAACGGCACTAGGTTGATTGATTTCGCCGCTGCTCGCAATATGGTCATCAGTAGTACCAGGTTCCAGCATAAACGAATACACCAAGCCACATGGCTGTCTCCTGATCAAAGAACAAGAAACCAGATTGATCATGTCATGATCGACGGCAGACATAGCTCCACCGTTCTGGACGTGCGTACCCTTCGTGGTCCCAATATCGACTCGGACCATTATCTTGTTGCAGCCAAGATACGCACACGCCTCTGTGTAGCAAAGAAAGTGCGCACAGTAACGGAAGGAAAGTTTGACGTCGAGAAGCTGCGCACGACACAGACAGCTGACAATTTCTCCACTCGACTCTCACACCTGCTATCGGAGAGCAATCCTCGACCTAACGATGCAACCGAGCAATGGAAGCATATCTCTCACTCATTACGTACTGCCGCTGAGGCCACTATAGGGTTCCAGCGAGCCCGCAAAAACAACTGGTACGATGAGGAATGCAGCACTGCCTCGGACAAAAAGGACGCTGCCTACAGGGAGACGTTGCGAACGGGCGCAACCCGCAGTGTATGGCAACGCTATCGTGAGGCAAAGAAGGAAGAGAGACGCCTTTTCAGAAAAAAGAAACGTGAGGCCGAAAGGCGTGAGTGTGAGGAGCTTGAGATGCTGGCTGACAGGAATGATGCCCGAAAATTCTATGAAAAGATCCGGCGGATGACGGAAGGTTTTAAGACCGGGGCAAGTTCCTGTAAGGACAATAATGGCGACCTGGTAACCGACGTACAGAGTGTACTTAAATTATGGAGGGAGCACTTCTCCTCACTGCTAAATTGCGAGGGAGACGTCGAACCCGATACCCCAATCCCTGACGATGGAAAAGTCGTCCCACCACCTGACTATAATGAAGTGAGGATAGCTATATCCCGGCTCAAAAACAACAAAGCGCCTGGAAAAGACGGACTACCCGCCGAGCTGTTCAAACACGGAGGCGAAGAGCTGGTAAAAAGCATGCATCAGCTCTTATGCAGAATATGGTCAGACGAGTGCATGCCTCCAGATTGGAATTTAAGTGTGCTCTGCCCAATCCACAAGAAAGGCGATCCCGCTAACCGCACCAACTACCGCGGAATCAGCCTTCTTAATATCGCATATAAGGTTCTTTCTAGCGTATTGTGTGAAAGACTGAAGCCCATCGTAGACAAGCTGATTGGACCTTATCAGTGTGGCTTTAGACCTGGTAAGTCTACCATCGACCAGATTTTCACGATACGCCAAATCCTGGAGAAGACCCATGATAAAAGAATCGACACACACCATCTCTTTGTCGATTTCAAAGCCGCTTTTGACAGCGCAAAAAGGAGTTGCCTGTATGCCGCCATGTCTGAATTTGACTTCCCTGCAAAGCTTATACGGCTTTGCCAAATGACGTTGAGCAATACTAACAGCTCCGTCAGAGTCGGGAAGGACCTCTCTGAGCCATTTGAAACCAAACGAGGCTTCAGACAGGGCGACTCCCTTTCGTGCGATTTCTTCAACCTGATGCTGGAGAAGATAATTCGAGCAGCAGAGCTAAACCGCAATGGTACAATCTATTACAAGAGCGTGCAATTGCTGGCGTATGCCGATGATATTGATATCATTGGCCTTAACAACCGCGCCGTGAGCGCTGCCTTCTCTGGACTGGATAAAGAAGCGAAAAAAGTGGGTCTTGCGGTCAACGAGGACAAGACGAAGTATTTGCTGTCATCAAAGAAAGAATCGGCGCACCTGCGCCTTGGCAGCCACGTCACTGTTGATAGTTACAAATTTGAAACTGTGAGGGACTTCGTCTATTTGGGAACCAGCATTAACACCGAAAATAATATCAGTCTAGAAATCCAACGGAGAATCACTCTTGCGAACAAGTGCTACTTTGGACTGAGTAGGCAATTGAGAAGTAAAGTCCTCTCTCGAAGAACAAAGATCACGCTCTATAAGTCTCTCATCATACCTGTCCTGATGTATGGCTCAGATTCATGGACAATGTCAAGAGAAGATGAGATGGCCCTTGGAGTATTTGAGAGAAAAGTTCTCCGGAAGATTTATGGTCCTTCCCGTGATGCCGACGGCGAGTATCGAAGGAGATTTAACGATGAGCTGTACGAGCTTTACGCAGATCTGACCATAGTCCAGCGAATTAAAGCCCAAAGGCTCCGCTGGCTGGGTCACGTCATGCGAATGGACAAAGAAGCTCCAGCCCAGAAGGTTTTCCAATCGTCACCCGAATTCGGCAGCAGAGGAAGGGGGAGGCCTCGACTGAGATGGAAACAACAGGTGGAGGATGACTTGAACTCCCTTGGGGTTTCCAATTGGCGTCAGTTATCGCTAAAAAGGAATGACTGGCGTGCTTTGATAGGCGACGGCCAAAATCGCTTAGGCGGTTAAGCGCCAATAAATGATGATGATGAAACCCATACTAAATATGCATAAATATTTATGAAATGCATATGGATTTGTTGGCATACCTCTAAGGCAGTGCACAATTATCTAATATATAACCAATCCTGCTTTATTTATCTGTAATAAGCGAATGAAAATTTCTCATGCCACTTGAATTGGTTATCTGACAATCAATTTGTACATAAAGCGATAGCCCAGTGGGAAGCGTCGGGGGTAGTGGTCGAGCGGTTAATGGTTCAAGTACAGCTTTCGGCCACATTTTATTTTTTATTTTTTTTTTTTTGTCATTGAAAATTGTTTTTATTTTTTCAATATATAAATATTTCTTATCTTGACTTTTTTTAAATTTTTATGTTTGTGATCTCTATTTTCGAGAAAAAAATTGCTGAATATTTTTAGTTGACGGAAAGCATATGCATACATACCACCCATTATAGAAATGCGATAACCGCTTATTCAATTTGGGTTTTTTTGTCTAATTTTTGATGATATAAGATCGAAGTTGCGAAATTTTTTCAAACACAGTAGTCTATTTATCGGACTTCGGTAGATTAGTTCTATAAATTTTAGTGATTTCTACCGTTTGAGACAAAGTTGCTGATAGACTCCCTATTTAAAATATAAAAATCGACAACATATTTAATATGTACTTAAATTTTGAACTAAATCAAGTAGTTAGCGGTCGTCTTAAATTTTACTGAAGGCAACAACTGATTTCTATTCATATGTACATATGTATTAACTTTTAAAAGGGCAGATCTGCAACCCTTTTTTTGACCTAACCAGAATTTGTAATTTTCCCCCTCTAAAAAGATTTAAAAACACGCCTGTATAATAAATTTCTATAAAAAGAACTCATTTTCTGCAAAATGAACCTTTCAATCTTTCACTCAACAAGCTCCTCCTTTTATTAGAGAAACTATTTTCATTCTCTCGCTCATTGCCCATACAGCTGGAATTGGTGATTTGACAATAAATTCGTAGATAAAACAGTAGAGCAGTGGTTAGCGCATCGGATAGCGAGCGAACTGTTGTAGGTTCGAGTACAGCTCCGGGCTACAATTTTTTTTTCATTGAAAATAGTTTTTTCTTTTTTAAAACATCTTTAGGTATATGAGTATTTCTAATCTTGATTTTTTATAAGCTCATTAAAATTTCATAAGACATATTTTTATATTTGTGATACTTTTTCCGAAAAAACTTACTGCGAATAATTTCATAAATATACATACATACATACCACCCATTATAGAAATGAGATAACCCTTATACAATTTGGGTTTTTTGGTAAGTTTTTCCGAAAATTCAAATTTTTTTAAACATAAAAAATAAAATTGGTTTATAAAGCTTTTTAAAATGACATTTTCATACAAATTTTGAATAATAAGAGCTTAATCAACATTTTATATTTTTTATGAATAAGGATATTGTTCTGTTTATCCGACTTCGGTAGATTATTTCTATAAATTTTGAAATATTAAAATCCATAATTTTTCACAGGTCCTTAAATTTTGTACTAAACGAAGTGGTTAGAGGTCAACTAAAATATTACTAAAGACAACAACTCATTTCTATTCATCCAGATTTACAACCCGAACACCAAACAAGTCTAGACAAAATTTGACCACTTTTGAATAAAAAAAAAATCAATATAAAATGTCTTTTTAAATATTTCTAAGTTATGGTTAATGAAAAAAGCTAGAAAACCCTCAAACTGTTTTTCCAAAAGGCTACATTTTGCCCGGTTTCAATATACCTACATTTTTTTTTTTTTTTTTTTCAAAAGTCAAATCAAAAATCAATATAAAATGTCTTTTTAAATATTTTCAAGTTAGGGTTAAGGAAAAAAGCTAGAAAACCCTCAAACTGTTTTTGCATAAGGCTAGATTTTGCGAGGTTTAACCACTTTTGAATAACTTTTTTTGTTAAATCAACATACCCCCATTTTTTTTTAAATAAAATCAAAAATCGATATGAAATGTCTTTTTAAATATTTTTAAGTTACGGCTAAGGAAAAAAGCTAGAAAATCCTCAAAGCCTACATTTTGCCCGGTTTCACCACTTTTTAATATTTTTTTTTTTAAATCAATATACGTACTATTTTTTTCAAAAATCAAATCAAAAATCGATATAAAATGTCTTTTTAAATATTTCTAAGTTATGGTTGAGGAAAAAAGCTTAAAAACCCTCAAACCATTTTTACATAAGGCTAGATTTTGCCCGGTTTAACCAATTTTGAATAACTTTTTTTTTAAAACAACATACCCACATTTTTTTCAAAAATCAAATCAAAAATCGATATGAAATGTCTTTTTAAATATTTCTAAGTTATGGCTAAGGAAAAACGCTAGAAAATCCTTAAAATATTTTTGCAAAAGGCTACATTTTGCCCGGTTTCACCACTTTTGAATATTTTTTTTTTTTAAATCAATATACGTACTATTTTTTTCAAAAATCAAATCAAAAATCGCTAAGAAATGTTTTTTTAAATATTTTTAAGTTATGGTTAAGGAAAAAAGATAGAAAAACCCTTAACAGTTTTCGCAAAAGGCTAGATTTTGGCTGATTTTACCACTTTGAATACATTTTTTTTTTTTTAATCAATATACCCACATTTTTTTTTTTAATCAAATTAAAAATCAAATTAAAATGTCTTCTAAATATTGCTAAGTTATGGATAAAGAAAAAAGCTACAAAAACCTTTAACTGTTTTTGCAAAAGCCTAGATTTGCCCTAACCAGCATTTGTTATTTACCAACACTAAATAATAAATTTCTATAAATAGAACTCATATTTCTACAAAATGAATTTCATTCTTTCACTCAATAAGCTCCTTCTATTATTAGAGAAATTATTTTCACTCCCTCGCTCATTGAGTACTTCGGTCCATTATTTATATTAATAGTCTAACTTTGTTGTTGGTATATTGTTAATTTTTAAATTCTGATTCTCATAAAGCCTAATTGCAGAATTTGATAACTGCTTTGTGCATAAGGTAATGGCGCGGCGGTGAGCGTATAGAATACGGTGTGCACAGTTGCAAGACCCGGTTGCGGAATATTCCTTTTTTTTCTTAAATTATGTTTTTTTATATTAAAAAGCTTTAATCTTAACTATTACAATTTACTTAATTTTCAACCTAATATTTTTTTGTTCTTCACCTGCTCAAAACGATCGCATAAATTAGTGGCCATTTGTTAAGCACAATCTCATCATCCGATTATTCAAGTGCAACATAAAATCTCGGAAATCGAATATTTGCATGGCATTTGCCATAAATAATTTTGGAAAGGGCTGCTGTAATTTCATATTTTTATTATATAACTAGCAGGGAACCCGACGTTGTCCGGGTGGATCTGTATTTTAGGGTGGTACTAATTTCTATTGAAACAAAAACAGACAAAAATTCTAAAAATGGTTGAGATGGACTCTATAACATTCCTCAAGTCGTCCCCAGTCATTTTTTCAAATAAATTTTTAATGTACAGACACGACTTTTCTACAGTTTTATTATAGTATAGATTATTATAGTATAGATAAGTGAATGGATGAATAGATTAAAAAATTTTATTTCCCAATTTTTTCCTTACGCTCAAACGAACAAACAGACAGACACAAATTCTAAAAATGGTTGAGATGGACTCTATAACATTCCTCAAGTCATCCCCAGTCATTTTTTCAAAGAAATTTTTAATGTACAGACACGACTTTTCTACAGTTTTATTATAGTATAGATTATTATAGTGAAGATAAGTGAATGGATGAATAGATTTAAAAATTTTATTTCCCAAATTTTTTGGTACGTCACTGTACCTATGCCTTTGATTTCTGATTTAGCTGAAATTGAAAAAAATTGCTAAACAAAAATTTGTGATAGGCACGCTTTGTTATTTTTTTGACAAACAAAGTGAATTTTTCTTCATAGAAATCTATTTACAAAAAAAAATTTCATAGGTATCTCACTTGAAATGACTATATCTTTTTTGTTTATTGGGCGATTTTGATAAAATAAAGTTTAGGGCTCCTTCTAAGCTTCAAGCTGTCCACCAGAAAAAGTCTCATTAAAATCCGTTTCTTAGTTTCCGAGATCCTTACGTTCAAACGGACAAACAGACAAACAGACAGACAATAATTCTAAAAATGGTTGAGATGGACTCTATAACATTCCTCAAGCCATTCCCAGTCATTTTTTCAAAGAAATTTTCAATGTACAGACACGACTTTTCTACAGTTTTATTATAGTATAGATTATTATAGTATAGATAAGTGAATGGATGAATAGATTTAAAAATTTTATTTCCCAAATTTTTTGGTACGCCACTGTACTTATGCCTTTGATTTCTGATTTAGCTGAAATTGAAAAAAAATGCTATACAAAAATTTGTGAGAGGCACGCTTTGTTATTTTTTTGACAAACAAAGTGAATTTTCCTTCATAGAAATCTATTTACAAAAAAAAATTCATAGGTACCTCACTTGAAATGACTATATCTTTTTTGTTTATTGGGCGATTTTGATAAAATAAAGTTTAGGGCTCATTCTAAGCTTCAAGCTGTCCACCAGAAAAAGTCTCATTAAAATCCGTTTCTTAGTTTCCGAGATCCTTACGTTCAAACGGACAAACAGACAGAAAAAATTATAAAAATGGTTGAGGTGGACTCTATAACATTCCTCAAGTCATCCCCAGTCATTTTTTCAAAGAAATTTTTAATGTACAGACACGACTTTTCTACAGTTTTATTATAGTACTAGCAGGGAACCCGACGTTGTCCGGGTGGATCTTTATTTTAGGGAGGTACTAATTTCTATTGAAACATTTTTTTCGCTTTTGCCAACTTTATTCTCGGGTCCAATTCTTCTTCATCAACCTCTCTTCCTCGGCTTTCTTTCTTATGTCATATTCCTTTCTCTCACATATGTTTGGGTTAAGCCCCTATCTCTGTTGGCAATTCCAGTCGAGTTTTTCCGAAATACTTCCTTCCTTCTATCTCCTTAACCTCAGTACCTCATCTGGTCCTACTTAGATACCCACCCTCATTGATAAAAATAGAGACAAAAAATAAAACAGAAGTTCAGATGAACTCTATAACATTCCCTACGTCACTTTCAGTAATTTTAGCCAAGGAATTTCCAATGTGCAGATGCAACTTTCTAGAGTTGTCCGGGTGGATCTGAATTTTAGGGTGGTACTAATTTCTAATGAAACAATTTTTGCTTTTGCCAACATTTTTCTTGGGTCCAATTCCTCTTCATCAACCTCTTTTCCTCGGCTTTCTTTCCTATGTCATATTCCTTTCTCTCACATATGTTTGGGTTAAGCCCCTATCTCTGTTGGCAATTCCAATCGAGTTTTTCCGAAATACTTCCTTCCTTCCATCTCCTTAACCTCATTACCTTATCTGCTCCTACTTCGATACCCACCCTCATTGATAAAAATAGAGACAAAAAAATAAAACAGTAGTTCAGATGAACCCTATAACATTCCCTACGTCACTTTCAGTAATTTTAGCCAAGGGTTTCCAATGTGCAGACACAAATTTTCTAGAGTTTTATTCCAGTATAGATAACTGAATGGATGAATACATTTAAACATTTTATTTCCCAAATTTTTTGGTACGCCACTGTACCTATGCCTTTGATTTCTGATTTAGCTGAAATTGTAAAAAATACTAAACAAAAATTTGTGATAGGCACGCTTTGTTATTTTTTTGACAAACAAAGTGAATTTTTCTTCATAGAAATCTATTTACAAAAAAAAAATTTCATAGGTACCTCACTTGAAATGACTATATCTTTTTTGTTTATTGGGCAATTTTGATAAAATAAAGTTTAGGGCTCCTTCTAAGCTTCAAGGTGTCCACCAGTAAAAGTCTCATTAAAATCCGTTTCTTAGTTTCCGAGATCCTTACGTTCAAACGGGCAAACAGGCAGACAATAATTCTAAAAATGGTTGAGATGGACTCTATAACATTCCATAACATTCGGCCACGGGCCTAAAGGCAGCTATTGACAAAAAGTTGATCAGATGTTTGAATAAGTTCAACTATTTTAAATTGGTCGAATTTCGACCACGGGATATACTAGTTATTATAAAGACGTATGAGCCAAAAATTACCCTTATGCTACGAATATTAAACAAATATTTAGGTACTGCATTATATATAAAGGAACTAAATAAAGTTTATAATGCCGCTTTTATGCACCATCACATTCTTATTAAACCTACATGCCTCACACGGGTATCGAACCCATACGCCTTACCACCAACCCACGCGCGCTCAAAGCAAACAGCCGGCATTCACCAGTCGGTCCACCGGTCATCGGTAACCTGGCACCGATCCACCGGCATTCACCAATTGGTAAAGAAAGTGGGACCTCTACTTGATCCTGGATTGGCTGAGCATTACTCCAGCCTACGACAAAACCCACCTCACAAGTTACTCACCAAATTTCATGACAATATATAATCTGATTGCAAAGAAATTAAAGAAGACCGTCTCCTGAACAATTTTTTTTGGCTCATACGTCATTTTTGCGCACACCGCTCGATATGTTTACACATATTTTTTTAAGAAAAAATTAAAAAGAACAACTGTAACTTTGCACTCAATCAAATGCAGTTAGTACATGTAATACCCATATCTACTTTACAATTAAACTAAAGTTTGGGGCATAGTGTATCAGTACAAGTGTGATTTTTTCTTTTGACAACACACATCAAAATCCGTTTATCGGAACAGCCGATTGTAAGGGGGCTATGTGAAAAATTTATCCCATCTCAATGATTTTCAACATCGACATTTCTTATATAAAAAAAGCAATTCTTACAAAATTTCACGTTCCTACCTCTTTAATTACAAGAGTTATAGCCCAAAATCCGTTTATCGGAACAATCGATTGTATGGGAGCTATATGTAATATCGGTCCGATCTTGCTGGTTCCGACAAATGATTTCTATATTAGAAAATGGTGGCCCCATACAAAATTTCAGCCAAATATCTCAAAAACTGAGGGACTAGTTTGCGTTCAAACAGACAGACAGACAGACGGACATAGCTAAATCAACTCATCTCGTCATCCTGATCATTTCGGTATACATATTGATGGGTCCATCTCTCCTTCTTCTCATACTTACAAACATCGGACCAAAGTTATAATACCATTTCATGTTCATGAAAGATATAAAAATTGGCAGCAAATTACACATATGCTTACCTACCGAGGTAATACACACCGAAAAGATTAAATAAAAGCTAAAAAATGTGCGAAAATTCACCATCACAAACTTTAAGAGGTTAGGGATATGGCGAAAAATCAAAAACCAATTGGTTGGCTATGATATGGTTAACGCGTTAGGGTTATGGTATGGCACTACTAACCGTTTACATTGATTTCCATAAGTTTGGTTGAAACAGCTGATTAGCGTTATGGCCATGGCGTTAGCGTTAACGATAACTAATTATGCCTTAATACTTTTTTTCAGCAACGCTCTATCTAAGAATTTGATTCAAAAACAACGTATCTAGTACGTTTTTGAAAAATATTTTGAAACAGAGTGATCTTCACCTCAGTCGTCGATATATTTTTAATCATATTTTTATACCCAGCGTACTAGTACTAGTACAAGGGTATATTAATTTTGTTCACATAACGGTAGTATGTAACGGCACAAAATAATCGAGATAGATATAGAGTTCCATATATGAAAGTTCTTAGGTTGAAAAGAGAAGTTCATTAAGGCATGTCCGTCCGTCTGTCCGTCTGTGTACAAGATAACTTGAGTAAAAATTGAGATATTTCCATGAAATTTTGTATACAGGTTACTTTCTGGCCAAGGTAGGTTGCTATTGAAAATGAGCGAAATCGGATGATAATCACGCCCCATTTTTCGATATCGAAAATTTCGAAAATCACACAAATTGGCATATCTCGGCAGCTGAAATGGCTAAAATGATATAATTTTATAGATGAATCAAATCAAAAAAATTTTATAGCAGGCGTGGCACTGCCCACTTTTAAGGGAGGCATTTTTGAAAATTCGACTGGTCGTAATTTTTAAACTGATTAGGGTAGAACGATGATATTTGGCACAAAGCATACTAGTATCGTTGGGAGTATACCTGATGAAACTGGAAAAAACGCTCTCCAACCACGCCCACTTTCGATATCGAAAATCACATAAATTGACATACTTCGGTAACGGAAATGGCTAAAATGATATAGTTTGGTAGGATGAACCCCCTAGTCATTTTATTATGATTTTTTGATAAATTTTTGTTTGAAAAATTCACGGGTCATAACTTTTAAACTGATTACGGAAGAACGATGAAATTGGTACAAGGTATACTAGCATAATAGGGAGCATACCTGATGTAATTGGACGAAATCGCATTTCGACCACGCCCACTTTCGATATGGAACTTGTCAAAAATCACATAAATTGACATATTTCGGTAAGGTAAATAGCTAAGATAGTAAAAACTTTAGGTAAATCCTCCTAGGGCCTATATCATTGTTATCCCGTTCTGGAAATTACCGCTGTGTATTTAATGTTCGGTTCACCCGAACTTAGACTTCCTTACTTGTTTTAAGTATTTATGTACATATGTAAAATGAATAAAAAACACATGGCAAAGCTATTATAATGGTAAATTAAAAAAATCTTATGTATTTAATCAAGTGTTAAACTGAAGTTTGGGATAGGGTGAAGTAGAATTAAAATACTTATAAAAAAATATAACTTACAAAAAATAAAGGTGCGCCAGTTTAGTACAAAAAATGAAACAAGTTGATCGTGTTTTTTCGTGCTTGTTTTTTTTTTTTTGGTTTTCGGGTTCAAACACCAAAAAAGACGGAAATACGATTTTTTTAAATTTAATACCAGGGTTCGTATTTGCACGCACACACACGGTAAATTAAAAAAATCTTATGTATTTAATCAAGTGTTAAACTGAAGTTTGGGATAGGGTGAAGTAGAATTAAAATACTTATAAAAAAATATAACTTACAAAAAATAAAGGTGCGCCAGTTTAGTACAAAAAATGAAACAAGTTGATCGTGTTTTTTCGTGCTTTTTTTTTTTTTTTTGGTTTTCGGGTTCAACACAATCACGCACGAGCACGACACGAAACCGCATTTTCAAACACGAGCACATGGACGCACGCGTTTCGTTTTTTTTTTTTCAAAAATTATGTTGATTTTCTTTTTAAGAAAGATGAAAAAAATTACTGTAATTTTTTTCAGATTTTTAAATTCAATTAGGTATAAAAACGACAAATCATTGTTGAAAACCACAATTTACCTGGACATATTTTCGTAGGAAATTCAATTCCCTACAAAAGCTGCCTAGACTGAAATGTTCTCAGACTAGCCGTTTTCTAGTATTCTAGCCTAAAAAATTTGCATGTTTTTTGGATTTCCCGATTTTGGTTTGAAAATTTGCCAAATATGAAAAAATCAACATCGAATGAAGCTAAATACATATTCGTAAGGGAAATTGGCTGCTGAATCCGAATTCGATATCAGAATTTAACAATGGGCCCGAGGTTCGGCCCTAACCTAGCAAAAAAGTCCAATATTAATTTGTGATGGTTTTGTTAGGTTAGAGAAGAACTGCGACCTGTTAGGCTAATTCTGATCACGAATTTGGATTTAGCTCGCCAAAATACATGAAAAATTAATGTATTGAGTTCACAGATCCGTCTACTTTTTGTTTTTTTGTGGCTGCGCCATTTGTAGGCTGTAAAACTACATCCTCGCAGAGAAAGCATATATAAAACAAAAATATGTTTGAACGTATATGAGAAATGTATATTTTTGGTTATAATATTGATTATATAATGATAATTTATCATGTAGAATATCAATAAACAAAATTTAGTAAAAAAATTGGATCAAAAACACCAAAAAAGACGGAAATACGATTTTTTTAAATTTAATACCAGGGTTCGTATTTGCACGCACACACACGGCACACGTACGTGTGCAAATAAATGCTCACTAAATTTTTTGCTCTTGCACATGAGCTGTGTGCTTATGGAAAAAACATTTAGCACACAGCACGTGAGTGTGCATTTTGAAACAAAGTGTGTGTTTTTGATTCAAAATATTCATGCACATGCTCATGTGTGTGCAGTTTGTTTGAAGCACTTGCACATATAATTTTGTGCAGTGTGGGCAAATTCATGCACATGAGCATGCACATTTTGATAAGTGCACTCCATGGTTATTTTACGGATATTTCGGCTTCAGTCGACCACTATTATACAGATATGTACCATCATCCGATGAGGGACGAAACCTTGATTTGGTAGGCCAATTGGCAGGGCCCTAAGATTCAACTGTGGGATGGGCATGGAAACATACGCGTAATAGGAAACGAAGCAACCATCTCAGTTTCGGGTATTTCCTTATTGGGCTTTTCGTTTGATTATATTGGTAAGATGTGGGCTGCATTGATCGACCTTTTAGAAATAATTATTATCTGGGCTGGGGATCATAAAGGAACCGGGGATAGTGAGAAGACTGATGAGCTGACACGTAGGTGTTCAAGAAATCAAGGAGCAGTCCGAACTCGTTAGGATAGGATCTGAAGAGATTAGTAATGATAACGATTGGAGCAAGTGAGTCCACAGAACATCCGTGGAAAGGGGGTGTCATCTTATCACTGCTCTAGCTCTAAGTCAAAGGCAGCCTATTTTGTCAACTCTGCTGGATTGGAGCTCAAGTGAAGTGGTCAGATTGAACACTAATTTTCCGTCATGTGCCTAGCACGACAATGCAGAAAACTTTAAGAAATCTAATACTCATGACCCCATAGTCCGAAGAGAATTATTTCTGAGCGCTGGCTCAGCGAATTAATAAATCGAAACATTGCGGTAGGTTCCCGGGCTCCGCACACTGGCATATTGGTGATGGTTGTTAAAACGAATAGCTCTTGCAGAAAACGCTAGAGTACCTGCCGTGTTGTTATCCAGCGCACTGCTGTTGCAGAATAAAAATTCTTGGAGATACATAAGGTCGTTTTCGTTTTTATTTTTGGAATTTATTTTATAAATAAATACAATTTTCAGTTTTTTTGACAACTTTCCTTTTTTCTCAGAAAAAATATGCGTTATTTTGAAATAAAAAAACTGCACGCTCAGTAAAGAAAAGTTTCCACACACAGCACAAGAGTATGTGCCTAAATAATTTTATAAAATGCGCACACACGTGCGTGTGCTTTCTTACACGTGCAGTGTGCAAACCATTTTTTCTGAAGGCACACAACACGTGTGCGTGAGCATAAATTACACAAATGTGCTGCACATGTGTGTGCAAATACGAACCCTGATTTATAATTATTGAAAAATTTTGCAAAAAAATTAGATTGTAAGAATTTCATGGAGGTTTATAAAGTAAAATTAAAAAAATGAAATAAAGTGAAATTAAATAAAAAAAAAAAATTAAGTAAAATAAAAATAAATTAAAATAAAAAAATAAAATAAAATAAAATAGATAAAATTTAAAATAAATAAAAATAAAAAAATAAAATAAATTATACTAAAATAAGATAAAAAGAATAAAGGAAAAAATAATATAAAATAAATAACATAAAGTGAAATTAAATTAAAAAAAAAAACTGAAGTATAAAAAAAAATTAAAATAAAAAAAATTAAATAAAACAAAATAGATATAATATAAAATAAATTAAAATATAAAATAAAATTCAAATAAATTAAATGAAATAGGTTAAATAAAAAATATAATAAAAAATTAAAAATAAATAAAAGAGAAATAAAATAAAATTGAAAAATTAAATAAAACAAAATAAAATAAAACAAAGTAAAATAAAATAAGATAAAACTGAACAGAATTAAATAACATCAAATAAATCAAAATAAAATTAAATTCAAATAAAGTAAAAAAAAAAAGAAAAAAATTATAAATAAGTATTCTTGTGCACATATAAAAATTAATTAATTTATCAAAAATATATTCAAACCACGCCTTATACATACATACGTTTTTCTTATTATATTTTCCTCGTTCTCGAAAAAAAATTTAATTCCGCTAACAAATACCCCGTCGGATGTATTTAAACTGAATTTTCCGACAGGTTGGAATACAGAACATCAAATACGGTGAAAAGATCGGATTTGAACATTGATTCATATATTTTAAATCGATAAGATTTCGATTTAAGAACACGATTCTGCAATTTCGATGGGATTCAATTCCGATTCCGACAGATATCGGATTTTAGAACAGCCCTGAATATTATGTATTTGCACTATTTTTATAAATTCCAAAAGTTTTATATGCTCCGAAAGAACAGAAACCTTCGCAGCATATCATAAACTTTAAATAACTAATTATCAATTAACGAGTTCTGTTCCAAGCAGGATGATGTCAGGCCATGATGTAAAATATAAAAAGTTTGTTTGGGTGATGTCACTTATTGAAAATGTACTTTTTTTAAGTACGGAGATTCTTTTTGCTAATTTTAGCGTTGTAAAGCTAGGTTCTACCCAAGAGAACTTGAAGCAAGATCTCCCCAAACGAGGAATAAAAGATTCCTCCCTTTAGCATGACTTTAGAGCAATAGGGGAGATTTCTTTAATTTTTTCTTTCTCCCCAAGCGATGAATGAAAGAGTGCTCTCATATACTCATACAGGAGCAATAAGGGAGGTGTTCCCAAACGATTTGCAAAGATTATTCCCATAGGCATTATATGGGAGTAAAAGGAGAGATTTCTCCATTTCTACTTCACTATTTATGGAGCAGATCATGAAAAAACTTGAAACAAAATAATAAAAAATATAAAAACAAAACACAAGAATAATTTGAATAATACGCGCACAATGGCGTGCTTTCAAAACAAATAAAGAAAACAAAGCGGTGGAGGTGTAGCGATTGGATCCCTGCTAATTATGGATATGTATGCTTTTAAAATGTAGGCCTTTTATAAAATTTTAATTGCATAAATAATATAATATTATATTTATATACTAGACAGGGCCAAAAATAAAAAATTTCGTTTTTTCAAAAATTATATTGATTTTCTTTTTAAGAAAGGTGAAAAAAAATTACTGTAATTTTTTCAGATTTTTAAATTAAAATCTAGAGGTCTATCATCGCTAGTTTAGATTTTACAGACTTTACCTCATATTTGAAGGAAATCGAATTCCCTACAAAATTTACATTGACCAAAATTTTCTCAGACTAGCCGTTTTCTGGTATTCTAACCTCAAAAATTAGCATGTTTTTTCGATTTCCCATTTTTTCTTTCAAAAATTGTCAAAAATGCAAATATCCATGTACAACAAAGATGGATACAGATTTTTAAAAGAAATTGAGTGGGCTACAAAAAAGGTTAAACGACTTTTTTTTTGTAAAGTTACTTTTTCAAAACTTTTTGATCGATTTTTTTTTACTAAATTTTGTTTATTGATATTCTACATGGTAAATGATCATTATTTGATGAATATTATATCCAAAAGTATACATTTCTCATATACGTTCAAACATATTTTTGCTTAATGTATGCTTCCTCTGCGAAGGTGTAGTTTTACAGTCTTCAAATGGCGCACAAAAAAAAAAAAAAACAAAAACAAAAAACAATCAAGTTCGGTCGTTGTAAAATAAATTATTAACAAAAATAGTTAGCAGAAAAACAACTGTGAAAATTAAACGTGAACAAATAGAATATATCAACAAGAGCCACCACTCGTTATGAAAGCAACGAATGGGTGATGAACGAAAATGAAGGCCGCCGGCCAGCATATGGTTTATGAAGCATCGCCTGTAGGAATTGGTGCTAATGGAGAAAATTCATATGTGCTACATTTACGAAGGAGCAACTGTAATAAATAAGAACTTTTAGTTCCTGTGTAATGCAAAATAAAAATACAGTTTGCCGAGAAACTTCTTTTATGTGCTTCTAAAAATGTTGAGTTTGTCACCTTATCAAATGTATTACATTTATTACATTAAATATGTACCTATGTATTTAAAAAAAAAGTTAATAAATTGACCAAAAATAATATAATTTCGATGTGCTTATCATTAATTTTATTTGTAGCTTCAACGTTATTCTCACGTAAGTATCAGTATTACATACTCTCACGTAAATATACATCATGGTCATGTTTATTTTACGTTTTTCCTGTAGGTACATACATTTCATGTCAATTATACATGAGTATCCCTTCAATAATACTTTACGTTTTTCCTGTACTTTTTTACGTTTTATGTCAATTGTACATGAGAATGCCGTCATAAATACATGATGGTCATGTTCATTTTACGTTTCATGTCAATTATACATGAGAATGCCCTCAATAATACATGATGGTCATTTCAACTACACGTTTTTCATGTACGTTTTTACGTTTCATGTCAATTATACATGAGGATGCCTTCAATAATACATGATGGTTATGTTTATTTGACGTTTTTCCTGTACGTTTTTACGTTTTTTTTTTTGTGCATATCCATTTCATGTAGAAATGATATTTTCGAAATTGTAAAATTGACCTTTTTTCTTTTCAGTTGCATTTGGTAAACAAAAAATGTTAATTTTACGGTGGTTTTTGATATTTTTTTCTTTTGGTGTGCTTATTCAACAGCGATAGCAGAGCGAAGAAGATGTGCGCGCAAAATATAAATATGTGTGTTGTTTTTAATGTTGTTTATTGTTTTCATTGTACTTAATGTAACCTTAATTCGTGATGTGTCAAAAGTAAAATTTAATGTGATATAATATAAGTTAACTATTTAATGGTTATCTATAATTTAATTGTAATTGTTTTATGTTTTGTTGAATAAAACATGCAGATTCCCTGATGAAGGTGCAAAATAGCACCGAAACGCATAGGAGGAAGAAGGAAAACTCTGTTTTTGCCTTAATACCCAAACGGCCGTAAAGCTCTTTTAACATACATCATTGAATACATATAATTTTATTACTTCTGAAATAATTTTAGTGAATAATTATTTTTAATTTTCAATTTTTTTTTTTGGTATATCACTGTTTTTTCCAAACGTTGGCACTGATAGGCACGTGTTAACGTAAACGGATTGGCATGAAACTTTTTAGGTATCATTTTCTAGTTTACTGCCATATTTTAGGGCGGTGTCACATTGGAAATTCCTCAATTGATTTCTTGTAACCACCCTTGAACAAATTCATTGAATTTCAAAAGTAAAAGCAAAGTCAAAGAAATTATTTTCAGCTGTTTGATTTCTGAATGACTTTAGAGGTATGTATGTATAAACCAGTTTGTATAAATTGACTTAAAGTTACTTTTTGTTAGACAGGCTACAAAAGTCCCGACTGGGTTCATTCAACTAAGTTCAAAAGATCTACACAAACACTGTAAAAAGCGAGGAGTGGTAATATTATCGCAATGAGATTATACTTCCTTTAGGAAAACATTACGACCGTTTTCTTTAAAAATATCAAATTCAGGACAATGAACAATTTCGCACTTATGTACGTCGCTCGCATCCGCGATTAAGTGCATAGGTAAATGTTTATTTAGCACTAATATGTATAGTATGCATTGTATACACATCGAACCATAACAGCCTAAAGGGCTCAAGCGACAAAGAAATATGTCAGAAGAAAAAATTTTATAATAAAACAAGTAAGGAAAGTTGTCTTCGGCTGTGCCGAAGGCTATATACCTTTCATGAATAAGCGTCACGATTTTCACTGTTCGATCCCCAGTACAGCCTGTTTCAATTTAACTATATTTACTACACACATTACACATCTTTGTTATAATTTAAAAAAAACTTACAAAATAATAGGATCCGAGTTATCGGAACAATCGATTGTATGGAGGCTATATATTATACGTGTTCAATTGTACTGACTTACACTATACACATTACATATGTAGAAAGTACTAAAGGTGCAATATTTTACGTTCCTAACTTTTTAAATGCGGAAGTATTGGCCAAAAAACCTTATATCTGAACAACCGGTTGTATGGGGCTAAATATATGTTATATTTACCCGATCTTCTTGATTTTCCTCTACACACTACATATATTGAAAGTACTCAAGTTGCAAAATTTTATGTTCCTAACTTTTTAATTGCAGAAGTTTTGGCCAAAAAACCTTATATCTGAACAATCGGTTGTATGGGGGCTATATGTTACATTTGTCCGATCTTGTTGATTTTCCCTATATACACTACATAAATAGAAAGTACTCGAGTTGCAAAATTTTACGTTCCTAACTTTTTAATTGCAGAAGTTTTGGCCAAAAAACCTTATATCTGAACAATCGGTTGTATGGGGGCTATATGTTACATTTGCCCGATCTGGTTGATTTTCACTATATACACTACATAAATAGAAAGTACTCGAGTTGCAAAATTTTACGTTCCTAACTTTTTAATTGCAGAAGTTTTGGCCAAAAAACCTTATATCTGAACAATCGGTTGTATGGGGGCTATATGTTACATTTGCCCGATCTGGTTGATTTTCACTATATACACTACATAAATAGAAAGTACTCGAGTTGCAAAATTTTACGTTCCTAACTTTTTAATTGCAGAAGTTTTGGCCAAAAAACCTTATATCTGAACAATCGGTTGTATGGGGGCTATATGTTACATTTGCCCGATCTTGTTGATTTTCACTATATACACTACATAAATAGAAAGTACTCGAGTTGCAAAATTTTACGTTCCTAACTTTTTAATTGCAGAAGTTTTGGCCAAAAAACCTTATATCTGAACAATCGGTTGTATGGGGGCTATATGTTACATTTGCCCGATCTGGTTGATTTTCACTATATACACTACATAAATAGAAAGTACTCGAGTTGCAAAATTTTACGTTCCTAACTTTTTAATTGCAGAAGTTTTGGCCAAAAAACCTTATATCTGAACAATCGGTTGTATGGGGGCTATATGTTACATTTGCCCGATCTTGTTGATTTTCACTATATACACTACATAAATAGAAAGTACTCGAGTTGCAAAATGTTACGTTCCTAACTTTTTAATTGCAGAAGTTTTGGCCAAAAAACCTTATATCTGAACAATCGGTTGTATGGGGGCTATATGTTACATTTGCCCGATCTTGTTGATTTTCACTATATACACTACATAAATAAAAAGTACTCGAGTTGCAAAATTTTACGTTTCTAACTTTTTAATTGCGGAAGTTTTGGCCAAAAAACCTTATATCTGAACAATCGGTTGTATGGGGGCTATATGTTACATTTGCCCGATCTGGTTGATTTTCACTATATACACTACATAAATAGAAAGTACTCGAGTTGCAAAATTTTACGTTTCTAACTTTTTAATTGCGGAAGTTTTGGCCAAAAAACCTTATATCTGAACAATCGGTTGTATGGGGGCTATATGTTACATTTGCCCGATCTTGTTGATTTTCACTATATACACTACATAAATAGAAAGTATTCGAGTTGCAAAATTTTACGTTCCTAACTTTTAAATTGCAGAAGTTTTGGCCAAAAAACCTTATATCTGAACAATCGGTTGTATGGGGGCTATATGTTACATTTTCCCGATCTGGTTGATTTTCGCTATATACACTACATAAATAGAAAGTACTCGAGCTGCAAAATTTTACGTTCCTAACTTTTTAATTGCAGAAGTTTTGGCCAAAAAACCTTATATCTGAACAATCGGTTGTATGGGGGCTATATGTTATACTGGTCCGATCATGTCAGTTCCGACAAATGATTCCTATATTACAAAATGGTGGCCACATACAAAATTTCAGCCAGATATCTCAAAAATTGAGGGACTAGTTTGCGTTCAAACAGACAGACGGACAGACGGACAGACGGACATGGCTAAATCAACTCATCTCGTCATCCTGATCATTTCGGTATACTTATTGATGGGTCTATCTCTTCTTCTTCTCATATTTACAAACATCGGACCAAAGTTATAATACCATTTCATGTTCATGAAAGGTATAAAAATGTATGCATTATGGTGCTTAGACAGGAGACATATAATACTTTACTTACCGACTTTGCCTTTGAAAGCAAAGTTACGGCATACGAATTTGTGTAAGTGCTAGGGCTTTTGTTTTCAATCGATTACTCGACTAGTAGATTAGTCGACTAGCAACTTTTGTGCTGTTTGAAAATCGAATAGCAGCACGGAGGGAAATCTATGGATGGAACATCCATAATTATTGATATCACATTAAATAAAAATTGATAATCCTGTCCCATCAATGAATGTTTCATCAATGCTTTTTTGATAAATCACTATTGAAATGGTATCCATATAAACTATTGATAAATTCTAAATAGTTTAAAAAAACAAAATTTTATATAATTTGACATCTGGTTTCAGTAAGATTCAAACCCTGCTCCTCTGGCACGTTAGCCCAGTATTCTACCATTCGGCTACAACATTTTATAAAATTTTTAGAAAAATGTTCAATCATAAGAAATTAAAAAAATTTTTAATTAAAAAAAAACGCTCGAACAAGCTGTAATATTGTTAGCAAATCCATAGTAAAAATTGTTGAACTATTATGATTATGGGTCCCAGAAAAATTTACATTTCGCCAATATATATTAATGCGCTGTCTCTACCATTATTACTATGCAGTAAATATGGATATAAATATACCGACAATAGAAATTCATATCACGACCATTGATATTGACGTGCCATTCAAATATATTAGCATTCTATCCATAAATATAGAAAATAATACATCATATCGAAATGGTTGACATGTCATTTTACTTTTTATTGGGAGCAAATAATATTTGATAACTCGCTCATTCTGAATGAATATTGCATCAAACTCGTCGCTATCAATAGTGATATTGTCACAACATTCAATGCATTTCTCTCAGTGAGATAATCGATTTCAACTAATCGACTAATCGAATTCCAACGAATAACTCGGGTTTCAAGGTTTTACCCGGGTAATAAGGCAAATTTCTACTGTTATTCGGCTGCAGGTATAAGTGGTATCTGCCATGTTTGCCAAGATATTTGCTTCATTTCTTTGAAATTTTGAAAACAATGTAACAGGGGCACATAATATTTGTGTAGGTATGTATAAATCAAACCGTATATAATTTTTGTAAAGATCTTAGCTTTCCCGTCAGAAAAAAAATTTCAAAAGTCCCAATCGATCGCATGTGTTCCAGAAAAGTTATTTAAAATTTGACATTTTTCTATGAAATGATAATGTTCAAAAAAATTGTATGGATTTGAAGTTTCTTTTCATAAATTTTTTATGAAAATTATTTAATTTTATCACTTCATAGAACACGAATTTGTCCCCAGCTCTGAAATAACGGTATTGTAAAATTTATTCTATACTAGACTGGGCCAAAAATAAAAAATTTCGTTTTTTTCAAAAATTATATTGAGTTTCTTTTTAAGAAAGGTGGAAATTACTGTATTTTTTTCAGCTTTCTAAAGTAAAGTCTAGAGGTCTATCATCGCTAGTTTAGATTTTACAGACTTTACCTCATATTTGGTATAAAAACGACAAACCATTGCTGTAATAATTTAAATGAAACCTTTATAAGTTGAATTGATAATATAATTGAAACTGACCGTACTTGTTGGATTATAACCTGGCATATGAAGATTTAATCCCAGCCACAGAAATCAAACCCCAAAAAAAAAAAAAAGTGTCTGACAAAGTCTGTAAAGAACGTGAGCAGGATCCAAAGGAAACCTTGGAAAGCAAAGATAAAGAATGTAAGAAACGACGTGAGTCAAATAAGAGTGAAAGTCAGGAGCCAGAGGATGTGCCAGATAAAAGCCCTGGGGAGCGACATATTTCAGAAGACCATGAGCAACAGAAGCGCACCGATAACACTGAAAATATTTTTGAAGGAAATCGAATTCCCTACAAAATTCGCATTGGCCAAAATTTTCCCAGACTAGCCGTTTTCTAGTATTCTAGCCTCAAAAATTAGCATGTTTTTTCGATTTCCCATTTTTTCTTTCAAAAATTGTCAAAAATGCAAATATCCATGTACAACAAATATAGATTCAGAATCTTAAAGGAAATTGAGTGGGCTACAAAAAAGGTTAAACGACTTTGTTTGTAAAGTTACTTTTTCAAAACTTATTTAGTATTAAATTTAAAAAATTCTTTTTTTTTTTTGTGTTTTTGATCCAACCAAGGCAAATTCAACAAGGTAGAATTGACAATGGAAATATTTTGTTTTTGTAGGAGTTTTTCCTTCAAAAAAATGTAAACAAGCGTATTAACCCTTTGCCACCCAAGCACAGTTTTTGTGTCCCATACAATTGCTTTACTGAAAAATGAGATAACATTTGCTCAGCCCAAAAAATTATCAATACCGCGAAAAATGCTAGCCCAAACAGTTTCGGAGTAACTTTATCGACCAATAAGTCTCAGTTCCTTTCTCCTAAAAGGAATGGAGAAAATTTTGGATCAGCACATTAGAGAAGAAAACTTAAAGAAACTTCCTCTGTGTAAAAACCTATTTGATTACCAACACAGAAAATCTACAGAGACTGCTATCTATTGCCTTACGGAAAAAATTGAAAAGACCATAGAATCTAAAAACATAGCCCTGTGTGCATTTATCGATATATCAGGCGCTTTCGATAATACGACATATCAGGCCATTGAGGAAGCCATGATTAGAAAGGACGTAAGCCCAATGATTACTTAAATCAGCAAGCGGTATTGTATTTAAATGAAACAATTTGCTATTTTTTCACACTATTGAAAAAATTTAAAAATCTTAAACAGAACGGGTTAATATTTTTTTTCATTTGACGGGAAAACTCCTACAGAAAAGAGAGAGCTGTCAAGTTCGCTATTACTTTGTTTAATATACTTTGGATCCAACCCAGTCGGAACTTTTGTAGCCTATCTAAGAAAGAAATAACTTTAAGTCAATTTATACAAATGGGTTTATAGCTAGCCCCAAAGTAATCCAGAAATCAAACAGATGAAAATAATTTCTCTGACTTTGTTTCCACTTTTCAAACCTGACTTTTAGTTAACCTTAAAGTCATGCACTGAACCAAAAACGTACATGTTTTTTACGAACAAAGTTTCATAGAAGTTCACGCTGGTTTTTCTTAAAATATAAGAAAAAATTCATAGAATCTAAGAAAATTTTCTTACAATTTATGAATGAATACATGCTTTCTGTGGATTTGTTTACATATTTTACGAAAAAGTACGTATATTCTAGGAAATGTTCTTAAATTTCTACGAAAAAGTTCTTTGGAGAGGTTTTAACGAACCATTCTTAAAATCTATGTACTTTTTCATTGGATACATGAACGTTTTTGGTTCAGTGTGCAAAGACCAACCTATTGCTTTTTATTTGACCCCAAAGTCATGCAGAAATCAATCATGCAGAAATCAATTTTTCTAACCTGACTTCTAGTTAACCACAAAGTCATGCAGAAATATACCAGTTGAGAACAAACAATTTTAAGGCTCACTTTCAGCTAACTGCAAAGTCATGCAGAAAGGAATCAATTGATTTTTAGTTGGGCCTAAAGTCATGCAGAAACCAACCAATTGCTTTTTAGTTGATCCTAAAGTCATGCAGAAATCAACCATTTGAGAACAAAATTATTTATGTACATTTCCCTGCTTTTCTGAGGCTAACTTTTACCTAGCCAAAAAGTAATGCAGAAAGCAGCTTATACTTTGTTTTTGTTTGAGAAGTTCAAATTGCTTTAACTTTCAAAAACTTTTCAAACAAAATTTAAAATTAGAATTTTACATATTTTTAACAAACAGAGAAGACCCATGGTAAAAGAATCGACACACACCATCTCTTTGTCGATTTCAAAGCCGCTTTTGACAGCGCAAAAAGGAGTTGCCTGTATGCCGCCATGTCTGAATTTGACTTCCCTGCAAAACTTATACGGCTTTGCCAAATGACGTTGAGCAATACCAACAGCTCCGTCAGAATCGGGAAGGACCTCTCTGAGCCATTTGAAACCAAACGAGGCTTCAGACAGGGCGACTCCCTTTCGTGCGATTTCTTCAATCTGATGCTGGAGAAGATAATTCGAGCAGCAGAGCTAAACCGCAATGGTACAATCTTTTACAAGAGCGTGCAATTGCTGGCGTATGCCGATGATATTGATATCATTGGCCTTAACAACCGCGCCGTAAGCGCTGCCTTCTCTGGACTGGATAAGGAAGCGAAAAAAGTGGGTCTTGCCGTGAACGAGGACAAGACGAAGTATTTGCTGTCATCAAAGAAAGAATCGGCGCACCTGCGCCTTGGCAGCCATGTCACTGTTGATAGTTACAAATTTGAAACTGTGAGGGACTTCGTCTATTTGGGAACCAGTATCAACACCGAAAATAATATCAGTCTAGAAATCCAGCGGAGAATCACTCTTGCCAACAAGTGCTACTTTGGACTGAGTAGGCAATTGAGAAGTAAAGTCCTCTCTCGAAGAACAAAGATCACGCTCTATAAGTCTCTCATCATACCTGTCCTGATGTATGGCTCAGATTCATGGACAATGTCAAGAGAAGATGAGATGGCCCTTGGAGTATTTGAGAGAAAAGTTCTCCGGAAGATTTATGGTCCTTCCCGTGATGCCAACGGCGAGTATCGAAGGAAATTTAACGATGAGCTGTACGAGCTCTACGCAGATCTGACCATAGTCCAGCGAATTAAAGCCCAAAGACTCCGCTGGCTGGGCCATGTTATGCGAATGGACAAAGAAGCTCCAGCACAGAAGGTATTCCTATCGTCGCCTGAATTCGGCAGCAGAGGAAGGGGGAGGCCTCGACTGAGATGGAAACAACAGGTGGAGGATGACTTGAACTCCCTTGGGGTTTCCAATTGGCGTCAGTTATCGCTAAAAAGGAATGACTGGCGTGCTTTGATATGCAACGGCCAAAATCGCAAGGCGGTTAAGCGCCAATAAATGATGATGATGAATTTTAATATAAGGCCAGTTCCGCAACCGTAATTTGACCTTTGTTCGTGAGGCACATTTCCCTAAGAATTCATCAAATGCAGCACTAAGCAAAACGTTGCTGGATCGGTAACGCCATCTCGAGAAACCAAGTTATAGAGTACAAGCCACCTATCTCTGGATCGTTGGAACTGGTGAGAATATCTGTTTGAAGGACACATATGTACTCAACCGATGGTTAGCCAACGCATTGTTGTTAATCCCAAACCAATGGATGGACCATCACAACTTTTCTACCAAAGGCATGCGTTCCAATGGTGGCATGAGAATCATTGAGGAGGCGATTATGAAGTTGAGCAAACATCAAGAGCGTCACATACGCGTCTTAAATTAAATTTTGAAGTATTACACATACCAGGCTTTTTTGACATGCACATACAAATGATCTGTTTTGCTGGAGTATATATATATGTATATGTATTTGTAAATTAGCAATGACCAAATGTACATATATAATAATATTTGTATAAAATAAATGCGGAAAAGTGCATTTAAAAGGTGTTAATACTTTTAATAATAGCTGTATATCGATTACAATTTAATCCAAATTAGTCGACTTTTAGCCATATGAAAAAGGCCAACTAAAGGCCATTTTAAAAGAGCAAACTATAAACCTATTATAAATAAAGTGAATTAAAATTATCTCAATATAGTTAGCTTTACTCTACCTAAAAATAATTGTATTGTAGTTAGCTAAAAGTCATGCAGGAAAAAGAACAACTGACTACCTCCTAGGTCGTCGCCGTGTAAAAATAGCTAGTCTGTTCCATACAAAGTAGTTAGCTTTTCAAACAGTACTGGGTGCTAAGTAGTCAACTTAAAATGCATTTATGGTTAACCAAATTCCCGACTGGGAATTGTTTTACTAAATTTTGTTTATTGATATTCTACATGCTTAATTATCATTATACGATGAATATTATAACCAAAAATATACATTTCTCATATACGTTCAAACATATTTTTGCTGAATATATGCTTCCTCTGTGAAGGTGTAGTTTTACAGTCTTCAAATGGCGCACAAAACAAAAAACAAAAAGTTGACGGATCTGTGAACTCAATACATTAATTTTCATGTATTTTGGCGAGCTAAATCCAAATCCGAATTGGTCTAACAGGTCGCAGTTCTTCTCTAACTTAACAAACCAATCACAAAATAATATTGGACTTTTTTGCAAGGTTAGGGCCGAACCTCGGGCCCGTTGTTAAATTCTGATATCGAATTCGGATTCAGCAGCCAATTTCCCTTAAGAATATGTATTTAGCTTTATTCGATGTGGATTTTTTCATGTTTCGCAAATTTTCAAACCAAAATCGGGAAATCCAAAAAAACATGCCAATGTTTGAGGTTCAGGTCTACAACTTTGTCTCAGCTCATTTTTCAAAACAACTTACGGTTTTGGAGATAATTCCAAAAAACCTAAAATTTTGACCCTTGACCCCGAATAACTTTTTTAGCGCACATGGGATCGATGGGAACTTTTGAAGTTTTCTTTCTGTCGTCATTATTTTGACCGGACTAATTTTGTAAAATTCATTCTAACATTATTTTACTTTTAAACCTGCTTGACGCTTTATTACCATCGAATTATACATGGCGCAAATTATTTTCGATTTTTTTGTTAAATTCTTTTAAAATGTTAATGCTAATTACAGTATATACTTGCCGCTTTATTACCCGGGTCTTCAAGTTTCATCAGCCCTAGTCAATAGTCGAAAGGCACCAACTAGTCGACTAGTCGATTAGGGGTAATCGAATATTTTTTGAAGCAACTAGTCGAAATCGATTATCAAGATCCCTAGCAAATGTACTAGGGATTCCAATCCCGGGATCCCGAAAATCCCGGGATTACTAGACCTAAATTCCGGGTTCACCGAAAATAAATTTTTAAATACATTCAAGTTATCTTGTATATATCGACGTGCCATACGAAAACTAACACTAAAATTTTGTGTCTGAAGAAAACTAACACTTTTGTTTTGTGACTGACGAAAACTAACACTTTCAAGTTGTGTCTGACGAAAACTAACACTTTTATTTTGTGTCTGACGAAAAGTAACACTTTCATGTTTTCTCTGAAGAAAATGTACTAGCCAAAAGTGTTAGTCTTTTTACAGAGTTTAAAAAGTGTTAGTTTTCGTAAGAAATTTGAAAAGTGTTAGTTTTCGTATGGCACGTCGATATGTACTTTAAGTAGAACATGATTCTGAATGATTCTAAAATTCTACCGAAAACATCCTCCTGTCATAGAAAAATAACTACTAGTACAACATTTGCAACACCGCCTTTACCAAATTTTTAAAATGCCATAAACTCCCACTGCTCTGACAGAACTTTACAATAAAGGTCTTTTTATTACCATGGGTTAGGGGTAACTAGTTTCATAGCTAAATTTTTAGGGAACTGCATCGATAATACTGAAAAAACTTAAAAATTGTATCACGAAAAAACAGGAATATGTCCCAGGAGTCACACTCTTTAACCTTTGTAAAAAGTTTCTAAAAGCTAATTCTGATCATATTTTTAAAGAATATGGTACTATGTAGTATGTACTTTCGATAATATACAAATTGTAGTTCAAAGTTGAACTGTAAAGCTAAAATTCGTTTTCGTGCTCACAAAGGTGCAACAAAGGGATTTTTCGGTTTCCCAGGAGTCACACTCACTTACTGAGTAGTTATAAAGCTATTTATTGTTATTTCGCCAATTATTTTAATGCATTTATTGTATTGGATATTTATCCATATCGATAAATATATTTCATAGCAATTGAAATCCCAATGTCAGTTTATTAAGTCAAAGTTGACAAAGCTCACGAGTCAAATGTCCCAGTCACGATGGAATGTCCCATAAGTTATATATGTATATTAAATAGACCTTTCTAAAAAAAATATTTTTTTTAAATCGCTTGGTCTTTGAAGTGTTTTCCCAGTTTGAAAAACAAATTTGAATTTTTTTCAGTGTAATATAGAATTTTTTCAGTGTATGTTTTCAAAATGTGATTTTAATACCTTTCTAACGGTATAAATATTTTGAAATCGGTTGATTAGTTTACGCGTGATATCAAAATATAAGAAAGTAACTAAGAGATGCATTTAGATAAATAAATTTAAAACAAGTAAGGAAAGCTGTCTTCGGCTGTGCCGAAGGCTAAATACCTTTCATGAATAAGCGTCACGATTTTCACTGTTCGATCTCAGTACAGCCTGTGTGAATTTAACTTTAGCTCATACCGAAATTATCGGAACTATCGATCATTGAATTTTAACATCGACATTCCACATTCTAAAATAGCAATAGTTACGAAATTTCACGTTCCTACCTATATAATTACATGAGTTATCTACCAAAATCCGTTTATCGGAACAATCGATTGTATGGTGGCTGTGTGAAATATTTGTCACATCTCGATGATTTTCAACACCGATATTTCGCATATAAAAAAGCGATACTTCCAAAATTTCACGTTCCTACGTGTTTAATTACAGGAGTTATAGCCCAAAATCCGTTTATCGGAACAATCGGTTGTATGGGAGCTATATGTATCGGTCCGATCTTTCTGGTTCCGACAAATGATTCCTATATTGGAAAATGGTGGCCGCATACAAAATTTCAGCCAAATATCTCAAAAACTGAGCGACTAGTTTGCGTTCAAACAGACAGGCAGACAGACGGACAGACGGACATGGTTAAATCAACTCATTTCGTCATCCTGATCATTTAGGTATACTTATTGATGGGCCCATGTCTTCTTCTTCTCATATTTACAAACATCGGACCAAAGTTATAATACCATTTCATCTTCATAAAAGGTATAAAAAAGAAAAAAAGTAATTTTAGTTTTCAGATATGTTATATATATTAAATAGGCCTAAAAACACTCTTATTTTTCAAAATCGCTTGATCTTTGAAGTGTTTTTTCAGTTTCAAATTTTATTTTGGAAAACATTTTTTTTCAGTGTACTAAAAAGTTTTTAAAGTGTATTTTTTTGAAAGATAATTTCAATACCTTTCTAATAGTATGAAGATCTTTGAAAAGTACCTTTTATCGTATATAAAAAAATCTTAATAGAATGATTGGGGGTTCATCCTACCAAACTATATCATTTTAGCCATTTCAGTTAGCGAATGATGTCAATTTATGTGACTTTCGCAATTTTCGATATCGAAAATGGGCGTGGTTGGAGAGCGATTTTTTCCAGTTTCATCAGGTATACCTACGGTGACCATAAATTTTTTTTGGAAAAAAAAGAACTCTTTTTATTTAACGCTTGGTATTGCCTTCACGTAAAAATTTCGCTACCCGGCTATAAACTTTTTACAGAACGAAAAAAATGTGATATTTGTTGAAAAATATATTTTTAAAACATCATTATTTTAACAATTTGGTCGCAAGGGGTGACAAAAATTGCAATATCTTTGGAATGGTATAAATGGACAAAATTTTTTTTTTATTATTAAAGGTGACTGTTTTACGCGTTATTTTACATATTTTGAAATTTTTTTGAGCGTGTAGAACGAAAAAAAAAAAAAATTTGTTTAACAAAAATGATTTAAAGTATAATTGTTTAAACAATAAGATCGCATAAAATTACTTATAATATGAAAGCTTTGATGTTATGGTCATGTTATTGTACAGTAGAAAATTTTTCATGGACTATTTGACCGATCGAATAATTTATTTTCTTAAATTATTCTATTTTTTGTTATTAACGAACAAACTGAGCAACAACTCACAAACAAACAATACCAGCTACCGTGATTGCAATTTCGTTCTTGCTTAAGGAACTAGACGTACGGCTTTGTATTTGTTGTTGTTGGTCATTGAACCGAGGAGAAATTAGGAATTTCTAACCGCAGCGTGTCATACTAGTTACACCAACACTGCTTGTTTGATTTCGTGGGATAATTGCTACTATGTTCGTTAATACGTGTATGTTTTGATGTTATTTTTTTGTTGTATATGTATGAATACATATCTCTTTGCCTTTTAGATCACACAGCAGTGACATCTGTCGCTTGCGATGTGTGACTAGGGCTTTAAGCTGCATCATCTGTTACGATGTTTTTTGCAGCGCCACGGGTCCTTGGCTAGAATATGAAAGCTTTGATGTTATGGTCATGTAATTGTACAGTAGAAAATTTTTCATGGACTATTTGACCGATCGAATAATTTATTTTCTTAAATTATTCTATTTTTTGTTATTAACGAACAAACTGAGCAACAACTCACAAACAAACAATACCAGCTACCGTGATTGCAATTTCGTTCTTGCTTAAGGAACTAGACGTACGGCTTTGTATTTGTTGTTAGAAATTTTTCAGTTTTCCCTTTATAGTGGTCATTGAACCGAGGAGAAATTAGGAATTTCTAACCGCAGCGTGTCATACTAGTTACACCAACACTGCTTGTTTGATTTCGTGGGATAATTGCTACTATGGTAAAAACAATTATCTGTAAGTAAAAAAAATTCATTGATTTATCTGCAGTAGTTCATGAGAAAATAATTTTTCAATATTATCTGATCAGAAAATTATCAAAAGTTCAACCTCCAATAACATTAACAAAGACACGAATTTTGACGAAATATTTTTAGCACGAGATTTGAGTCTGGCCCACTATCCAATGAAATGATAGTTTTCAATGTGAAGTGTTCACATGGCTTTACCCTTTAAATTTTTCATAAAGTTTTGAAATTATTGAGCAAACTAACTTTACAGAGCTACTCATTACATTTGTTAAAGAAAGGTTGCCGGCACAAAAAAGCAGAACAAAAACAGAACATTTGCTTAAAAAGAGAACATTTCTGTTATTTCCTAAGAAAAAAAAATACGCAGAACAAGCTCCTTAAAAACAGAACTGTTCTGCCAAAAACAGAACGGATGGTCACCGTAGGTATACCCCCAACGATACTAGTATGCTTTGTGCCAAATTTCATCGTTCTACTCTAATCAGTTTAAAAGTGGGCGGGACCACGCCCACTTTAGAAAATTTGTCAAAAAATCATTATATAATGACCATGGGGATTCATCTATAAAATTATATCATTTTACCCATTTCCGTTACCGAATTATGTCAATTTAGGTGAATTTAGAAATATTTGTTATCGAAAGTGGGCGTGGTTGGAGGGCGATTTTATCCAATTTCATCAGGTATACTCCCAGTCAAAATTTCAAAAATGCCTCCCACGCGCACTATAAAAAATTTATGAAAAAATCATAAGAGAATGACCAGGGGGATTCACCTATAAAATTATATCATTTTTAGCCATTTCAGCTGCCGAGATATGTCAATTTGTGTGATCGATATCGAAAATGGGGGCGTGGTTATCATCCGATTTCACCCATTTTCAACAGCAACCTACTTTGGTCAGAAATTAACCTGTACACAAAATTTCATGCAAATATCTCAATTTTTACTCAAGTTATGGTGTACACAGACGGACAGACGGACGGACATGGCTTAATGAACTCCTCTTTTCAACCTAAGAACTTTCATATTTGGAAGTCTATATCTATCTCGATTATTTTGTGCCGTTTTGTACTACCGTTATGTGAACAAAATTAATATACCGTTCTACTAGTACTAGTACGCTGGGTATAAAAATGAGGTTGTGTTTCGGTAGGTAAGATGTACCTCTATGCAAAATTTCATCAAATTCTGAGGGGGTCGGGTTCAATGCATATTGGGTTTGATATGAAATTCATCATAGGCGAATAGTACGAAATAGTAGACATTCTGAATGCTCCGAAATATTAAGAGAATAAACCTTATAAAACAGAAAAAAGTGAAATTTTGAATTTTTTTGGCAAATCTTTGTTTTTTCGATTCCACCTCTTTGACCATTTGACATGGAAACATCCGTCCTTAATTGAGCCGTTCAGTGCAAAAAGTGGCTAACTCTACTTTCTTCTGATTAACTAAATGCTCTAATGTCTTATTATTGTTGTCCCTTTTAATTTGTACTATATACATACTATATACATTAGAGCGTATCACCAAAAGTTTTTGCCTGTAAGCCCGAGACGCTCCAATAAACATACATATTATGTATTCCTTTTATTCTACAATTTGACATTATATAGGGAATTTTAAAGTACAGCTTTAGAGACTGAAGTTAATCAGATTGAAAGTGGAGTAACGATATTCCCCGGATATAAGCACTGCTAAAAATGGAAGTTATTTTGTGCTTATAAGCGGCCTTGCATTCCTGCATAAAATTTCGAATTAAAAAAGAGATCACATTTATTTAGAATAATAAAATCAATTAAATATCAAAAATATAAAAATAAATACAGGTATGCATAGTTTCATATCTAAATTTTAAGTTCAGTGCTTATCATACATGCATATGCGGGAAAACTACACTATTTTACAAATAATTAATTTGAAAAAATACCAAGATATTCATGTATATGAACATATTTTTAAAATTTTTTGTATGAGAAGGTTTCCGAGATATCGGTAATTTTGTGTTTTTCCGGTATCACTTTATTCAAAAATTCTTTTCGCCAATAAAATGTAGGGCTAAAACCATCGCTGAGCGATAGCTGGCCAAAGTCGAAATTTTGTCGAATTTTTACGATTTTTAAATGTGTTTTTCATGCGAAGTTGTAAAAAACAGTAGCTTTTTTATTTTTTTCTAAAATTAGTCTGTATAATTACAAACATTTTAAGCGTAATATTACCAAGATCTAGGAAAAAATGCTTATGGCGATTTTTTGTAACTTTCAACATCTCTACTTTTAATGGAATTGTAACAGGTCGATGTCTGTGTATTGCAGCTATTCAAAAAAATATTCTTAGTATTAATCATTAAAAAAAAAATAATGGCGGCGATATACCAACAGGTCATCATAACCTCTAAAGAGATGTTTTAGTCGAGCTTCTCTTTCCAACTTGTGGTGTGTTGCTTTTGACATTTTCCTACAAGTTGGCGGGACCTACAGTTTTTTGCCGACTCCGAACGGTACTTGCAAAGCAAATGAATTTTTTGCTGAGAAGCTTCTCATGGCAGAAATACACCCGGAGAGTTTGCCAAACTACTGCCGAGGAGCGACCCCGTTTAGAAAATTCTTTTTCTAAATAATTTTTGATATTACTTTTGCCGGGCATCGAACCGCCACGACTTGGTGTAGAAGGCCGAACACTTAACCGCTACACCACGGCGGCCGCCAGTTATCGAGTTATCAAAATAAGGGATGTCTTAAATTTTAAGTTGAACGTCTAGTAATACAATGGTGAAAGTTTCATTAAGTTCCATTTAGCAGTTTTTGAGTGATTCGACAACAAACATACAGACAGAAAGACACACAGGCAGACAGAAAGATAGACAGACAGACAGACAAACGTTCTAATGATTAATACTATGAATATTTTTTTTGAATATCTGCAATACACAGACGACCTGTTACAATTCTATTAAAATTACGTCGTTAGAATCGTATTTTAATTTCCTTTCCAACGAGGTATCGTTTGCGTCAATCGCTTTTGTAACATTGGCGAAACGAATTTTTGAATGAAGTGATACCAGAATAAACACAAAATTACCGATATCTCGAAAACCTGCCCATAAAAATTTTTTTAAAAATATGTTCACAGCTTTTCATGTCAGTGCCAATTTAGCCATATGCATAAATTTCTTGGTATTTTTTGGCTGTAAACTAGTGTTATTAAAAGTTAGAAAAAAGCGGGAAATCTTTATAAGCGGTTGCTTATATCGTGATTTTTGAAGTTAACTTCTTAGGCGGCGATATGAAGTTTTTGATTGAGAGTAAAATTTAAAAATGGATGACAATGCAACGGAAGTTATGCAACGGAAGCTATGCCACGGAAATAAAATAAATGGAGTAATTTTTGCTGATTTTTTAAGTTATATTCCTAGGCGCTCATAAAAACAAGCAAGCAATATTAATAACTAAACGAGTATGAGTGTTTGTTCGTAAGCCAGCTGACACGATGACAATCGCTGTTGCGTACATTTTCATGGGCCAAAGGCGTATGGGTTTACGCACACAATGCCACTTTTTACAAACATCACAATTTACTTTCTCAACCAAAGACTTTGAATTTTGAAGAAGCAAGATTTTGGGGTACCAGGCATACATAAAAATTAGGCAGCGAACGACATTTTGCTCAAACATTTCCCCAAAAAATGGCAACCCTGTCCTGAAAGACGGTTTTGCATATATTGTGTGCTTGCATACAACGACGTCGTGTGATTGGTTAATATTTTAGGGATGAAAAATAATTTCAGTCGCTTTCAAACAAGCGCAGAAACCACATGTGTGGGTTTACGCACGCAATGTACAGGAACAAAAGCGTATGCCACTTTTTACACACATACTTAACTCAAGGAGTATGGTTGTTTGTGCGTGTTTATTTGACAACGTTACGTCATCGTTGAGTACGGCTGGTGGTGCGTGACGGATTTCGATCATTTTTCTCGATTGAAGTTTTGCAATTTATGTCCGTTCGTCCAATCAATTATTTCATATTAGATTTCTTCTTCTAAAATTACTTAAAAGTGCGATTTGGCTACATTTTCTTAAAGATTTATGAATGAAAAAGCGTTCCGCTATTTTTATCAACTAACTCTTTCTTTCATATTTTGCATCTCACTCTTGCAATTTAGAGAAAATCTTAAATTCTGTTTTTTTTTTAAACACACTAGTTACAATTCACTAATGCTCAGTTTACATACATACATATATAGTACATGCATATGGACCTTTTTATGACCAATAAATATTTAAGTACTAGTATGTAACCCCCGATAATCGGGTGTGTTCGCTTATTACCCCTGCATTGCTTTTGTAGTCAAAGTAGCGCAAAATCATATGTACTTACATACATACATATTTACATTTTTTTTTTTCAATATTTGTCTATTTCGACTGAAATCCATGCGAGCATTGTATGTACATATCGATGGCTTAATATAGAAAAGGCGTATCTACACTTTTCGTTACTTTTCAGGAGAAGGAAAAAACTGAATAAAACCTTAAAAACTTAAGATGCAAAAAACATTTATATTGCAATTTTTATTCAAAACAGGTAACAAATTCAATTCTGGTATAATTTTGTTATTATTTTTAATTTCTTTGAACTTATTTGAGATAGGGCTTTTTGTTATTATTTTTCATGAAAATAAATTTAAGTTAGGGCTTTTTGTTGTAAGTTAAAATTAGGACAAACTAATATAATAATTCATGTTTGAAGTAAAATAAATAAATAATTATAACTAAAATACATGTTTCAAGGCAGATGTTATTATACTGAAAACAAATTAGGTTTTATAAGGTAAATTATCATAAAAATGGTGGCAATCTGCTGGAAGAAATTTTTTTAGATCTTGCAAATGGTCCCACTTTTTTTTAGATATAGCTATTTTCTCTTTATAAAGACAATCGGGGGACACATTTTCAATCGGAAACTTCGATCTCTGTGGGAGTAACTGATATTCATCTGTTACATTTGTTTTAAAATAAATTGATCCTGACGAGTCATACGCCAAGGCTCGAAGCATGCTTACTGTATGATCTCCAATGCCCCTGCCTGTAATTTAAGAAAAGCTTAAGTATATATGGATATCTAAAGAAATGTTTCAGTGTGCAATATTCACCTGGTCGTATTGATGTGTATATCTTTGAAATATTTTCGAAATTTAAAAAATAATCATAACGCAAATGGTGCGCTTGTAGAGGTGCTGGAACTTTTCTAGCTTCCTTAATGAGTTGAACAAATTGAGACGGCAAGTTTATTTGTTTTTTATTTACTTTTCTCTCTATAAGGGAATGCGTTGCATCACATTCCATTTGCGTATGACCACTTATTAAAAACTTCTGTTCAATTGTTATTTCGGTTTCCTTTGAAAAATTCAACAAGGCGTTAGGCAAAACAGTATTACGATTTTGGTGAAAGCAACCATCCGAGTAAATAATAATGTGATGGGTTTCAGGCGTTCGATCATGGAAATTCCGTAAGTGCTTAATAATACATGTAGCAAAAACGGAAGAGACTAGATTTCCGTCTGTTTCGTCCCACACATAATTATCTGATTCATGCGTTACAATATTATAGACAGTAAAGTTATGTAGTTGAAGCTTCATTTTATAATATGCAGCACTCGCGTTTAGTTGAGGCACTAATTTAACTGCCTGCACATCCATACAGAATACTGCACATAGTCCGGATTCAGCATTTTTGATATCGTTTTGCTTTTCTACACGCATTTTTTCGATTTCTTCTCTATGTTTTTCGTATTGCTCATCGGAAATATTATTAGCTTTATGTGATACGCATAAATTGCACTGATCTTTTCTTGGCTTAAAAATAGAATAATTTAATTCCTTTATTAATTGCGTAAATATTGGGTACGACAATTTTAGGCCTTCATTTTCTTTTTCGGATTCACACTCGTTGACATAAAGCTTGTAAATCTCCTGATATGAGGAAAAATCCGATTCGAAGTAAAACTTTTTGCTATCTTTTCGACAATAATGTGACTCCATTTTTGGCAGCTCCTCTAGCCATTTTTTTAGAAAGTCACGTCGGTTTTTGTTGCGCTGACCTATAACTGATGATCGCTTAGCATTTTTGCGCAAAATTAAAGCTTTATCGGGACTGCATTGAGTACCGTGTTTACCGCTACTGCTAATCCAATTTCGCACCATCTTTTCCTTTACTCCTAGTGTTGAAAAAAACATTTCACGGCACACTTGTAATCGCTTTGAATTATGACTCAAGAAATATGATATGGACTGATTCCGTCTCGAATTTTCAGAGGTTTTCCTTTTTGTTTCAGAAAAGCTTGTAAGACCCTCAACATACTGCCTCTTTTGCTCCCAGGACATCTCCCAAAACAAACTAAAAATTTCTTTTCGCGTGGACTCATTAAACGTCGAACACTTTCTCACCGCACTTTTTAGACAAAATCGTGATGAACATGGCTCTCCTAATTGCCTGGAAGGTTTTTGACAAAGTTCTTTTTTTGATATACCCAAATATTCCATGCCTTCCATTCTTTTTTTTTTATTTACATTTTGTTTCCATTCGGATTTGTTAGCAGTATTTTTCCTTTTTGGAACACCATCTGAATCAGAATTTTCTTTTGCCCAATTCATGTTATTAAAACTTTCAATAAAAAACTGTTTTCAACACAAAAACGTTAATTGAACTGACACAAAAAACAAGAACGCAGCGATGAACGCAACGTAGCACAGAAAATATTCTTGTGCTAGACAAACTTGGGGAAATCCCTTTTTCTTTTGAAGTAAATACAAAAGCAAAACAATAAGAATAGACACACAATCAAGGCAACAAAAAAATTGTTGTGCCTTTGATTGTGTGTCTACTTTAAATTCAACTTTAAATGACTTAGGGCTTTTTTCTTTCAAAAAAAATCTTCGAATGAGTTAGGGCTTTTTTTTATATGACTATAAATCCGTTATTTGCGATCATAGCCCACTAATTTTTTAAGGGGAGATGTATTTGACAGTGGTCTACCAGAATACATTAAAAACGCGATTTCGAAAAAAATGTAGATGCGCCTTTTCTATATTAAGCCAACGATATGTATGTATATACATTTACAAAGCATGTTAATAGTGCCATATAAAGAGCTTGGGTACAAACTTTAAACGCTAATTTCTCATGAACAAATTAACCTATTGGAATTGTTATAATTTTTTGCAAACATGCTCATGATAAGCTTTCATCTGATATACATTTCGTTTATAAACGTATTGTAGTTTAGTCTAGCTAAGCGCCGTGTTTTAGAATAATAAATAAATAATAGAAAAGTGAACTAGCCTTTAGTATGTGTTGATTTTCGTTTGCAAGCGGGTATTTTAGGTTCAAGTGAATGTTTTAAGTTCAAGTGAATGTGTCTATAGTTTCGTGTCGTTTTCGTTATATTCTTCAAATCCTTATACGAGTGGTTTCATAAAATCCTCATATAACTCTGTTGAATTTTAGTGGCTTAGCATGAATACTTTCAGAGATATGCACCATGAAAAATCCCATTTGTATGAGAGGTGGCCGCACTCTTGATTCATCGATGGTTTTTAGTTTCTGTTCTTAAGTTGGTTATGATCGGTCAATCCGTTTAGAACGCAACTTAAGCTATGCATACATACACAAATACAATATTTGAATCTTATATATTATATACATACATATCGTCGGCTAAGAGTGTAAACCTGCCAAATCCCGTTCTTAGCAAAATCGACTTTTTGATGCGGTTCGAAGGAGTAGCCGATTCTGCAGTTGGCAAACAAAACAATAGTCTCAAACTAAATATGCAAATATCAAAAATTGTTTGATGAGAAAAGCTGCTAAATCCAACATATAGAGCTTTTGTCGCCCGGTTACTGTACTATCCTAGAGTATTACTTTCTGGGTTTAAATCAAGGTAATAGCCAGCGAATATGATTACATTTTTGATATTTCAAGGCAATCATTGCCCTCGAAGCATAACCTGAAAGTTCAAGTTAAATTTGGTTTTTTGCCTCTACTGAAAAATATTTTTTTGGTCGTTGGCAGGTTTACATTCTTAGCCGACGATATGTAGTAGAGGCGTCCTGTTTAAATGTGAGCTCACTGTCCCCCCTTTTACAACTCTCCTTTATGTCTTTCTTCGCATTCGCATTATATCCCTCCCTCTTTCTCTTCATTCCCCTCTTTCCTTCTACCACGCCCCTCTTCCACGATATCCCATTCGTATTGGCCCCTCATAATTAGGCCTAATTCTACCCACGGATCGGTTCCCTGATCCACTTCCCGAAAGTAAGAAATAAAATAAAAGAGTAAGGAAGTCTAAGTTCGCCTGGAACCGCGTATTTAATACCCAGTTTAAATGGCTATGGTCTACAAGTAAAAGTTCTGCTTGTTAGCTACTAAATTTTGTTATTTAACTAAATAAATTACCTAAATACCTGATCGTTATGTGTTTCTCTAAATGTTCCATATCGGCTACACGCGGTTTTTTTGTGCAGGGAAAATTTTCTAAACATTTTTCATAGTTTTTAAAACCGGGGTGCATATAAGCGGGAAATGATGTAGTCACATTGTTCACTGAACGGCTCAATTAATGTTCATCTCAAGTGTAAATTTAGCATGCACCATGTCAAAAGAAGTCGTTATCAAAAATCATAACAAATATAAGCTCCCCATATGGATAATTCCTACGCCCGGTACATAAGTACCTTCCCTGGACTAAATCGTCAGGAATCGTCTTGATCTCTTTATTTTAATCAAACACTTTTCTAATTTTAGCGGCATGTTTTATCTAAACTAATAGGCGCCTTCTATATCCGAATCGACCTTCTCATCTACCTATGTATATTCAGTACCTGGGTAAATGGCACAATAATTGTAAATATAATAGGCTAACAAATTTTACATATAAATCATTGCCAAGCTTAAACCCATACTAAATATGCATAAATATTTATGAAATGCATATGGATTTGTTGGCATACCTCTAAAGCAGTGCACAGTTATCTAATATATAACCAATACTGCTTCATTTATATGTAATAAGCGAATGAAAATTTTTCATGCAACTTAAATTGGTTATCTGACAATCAATTTGTAAATAAAGCGATAGCCCAGTGGGAAGCGTTAGGGGGTAGTGGTCGAGCGGTTGATGGTTCGAGTACAGTTAGTTACACAGCTATAGGCCAAAATTTTTTTCTTTTTTGTCATTGAAAATTGTTTATATTTTTTATATATTTTTATATTTCTAATCTTGACTTTTTAATATTGTTATAAACAATATTTTTATGTTTAGGATCTCTATTTTCGAGAAGAAAAAAATTTGGTGCGAATATTTTTAGTTTACGGAAAGCCATGTGAAATAATAATTTTATATCATAAATATACATACATACCACCCATTATAGAAATGCTATAACCGCTTATACAATTTCTTTTTTTTTTTTTTTTTTTTTGGTAAATATTTCAAAAAATTACCATTAATATAAGTCTGACTGCTCTAATTTTTGAAGATGAAAGCTGCAATTTGCGAATTTTTTTTCAAATTCTATCGATTGAGATAGAGTTGCTGATAAATTCCTTAATTAATGTATAAAAATCGACAAAATATTTTATGGATACTACGTTATTTTGAACTAAACCAAGTGATAAGCGGAAATCTTAAATTTTACTGAAGACAACAAATAATTTCTTTTCAAATGTATATATGTATTAACTTTTAAAAGGGCAAATTTGCAACCCGAGCCCCAAATAAGTCTAGACCAAATTGAATAGAATTTTTTTAAAAATCAATATACATTTTTTTTTTTCTTTAAATCAAAAGAAAAATCCATATAAAGTGTCTTTTAAATATTGCTAAGTTATGGTTAAAGAAAAAAGCTAGAAAACCCTCACACTTTTTTTGACCTAACCAGAATTTGTAATTTACCCCCACTAAAAAGTTTTAAAACCACGCCATGCATAATACATTTTTTTAAAATACAACCCATACTTCTCTAAATTGAATGTGTAACTATTTTCGTTCTCTCGCTCATTAATACTCTTTAATATTACACGAACTCATATTTCCAAATTTCGACCCCTTCAAAATAAACGTCAAGCCAATTTCATACTCATATCTATTTATATACACATATACATATATGCGAAAACACTCCAATTCTCTCGCTCATTGAGTTCAAACAGTAGATTCGGCGTTGAACTCATATGTATATTGAAATGTTACACTCCAAATAGATGGCGTCGGCGCGAATAGCCAATTTGTTTCCGCATGAGAGTTGCCCCAATATGTGTTGTTATGTACCAAAGGATTAAAAAAAGTGACAATGTTTTTTTCTCATATCTCGCACGCTTTAGTAAGTTTAGTTTAAAAATAAAATTTTTAGGAAAGAAGCAATCAATGCTTTAACTTTCTGTATTGAAATTCATCAAGGAAAAAAAAAAAAAAAAATTAGATTGAAATAGATACACCCATTGCCGTCAATTTTATATAATATGAAATTTTGCTTTTTTAAAAAAATAAAAATCAAACATCTTTTTCGTAGAACTCTATAATAAAAATGAGATAACTATGGTCGCCATATATTCCAAAGTATTAATAAACAAATGAAACACTAAAAATGTTATATTGTTGTGCCATAAAATCCTGAAAATCTTAAATTTTCAATTACATATATTTATAATAAAATGTAATTTAACTATACAATTTTTTGGGAAAACGTAATCAAAATTATATTTTTCCATAAAACTCTAATATGTATGTATATATCTAAATAGAGATTCAAAAGCCCAATAAAGCTTCACTTAATTGTAGAATTCCATATTAAAAAAATTTATTCAAGGAAAAATTCCGATGTAATAGATTTGTTTAAAATGAAATTCTACAAAGTTTTATGTTTTCATGACACCATTATTAAAATATGAAATAGGGCAACCATGGTCAAACTTTTAATTTGAAAAAAATATGTCGCAATCAAAGTTGGCTTGTGTACCACCATAAAAAAAAAATGTTTCAAAAAAATAAAATAATAATTCAATATGGCTCCTGTTGTTGGAGTACCAAGATTATTTTGAGAAATTTGTATATGTGTGTAAAATACCAGCAATGGAAATATTTTGATTCTCTCGCTCTTTGAGAGTTAAGGGTCGAATACATAAGAGGTATGCTACAATGAACGCCTTGACGCTTCTCTTTAATACATTTGTTTTCGTTATTTTTTTTCTTTGCATTCGTAGTGTTTTAGTTAATTTATTAATTTAATAGAGAAAAAATGAATTAATTATTATTTTCTCCAACATTTTATTCTTTAATTGAAGCAAAGTCATCAACATCTGATTGTCAAAGCAAGCAAAGCAAGCAAAATTTGAGAGTTTGCCAAATTTCAACCTCGCTTCAACTTTGAGGTCTCCAATTTGCCATACTTGGTTTAAATACGTATACTGAACTTTTCTGTCAAAGTCAAAGTTTGAGGTAAAGCCAAAATAAAGTTTTATGTAACTGACCCATTAGAGTAATAGCGTCAAACTCATATTTCGAAGTTGGCTGAACTTCAAAGGAAACCACTCTTTATCTTCATTCTCTCCCTCATTAAACACGTCCTATTATGAGAGAGAAATTATTTTCATTCCCTCGCTCATTGAGTGCTTTGGTCCATTATTTATATTAATAGTCTGACTTTGTTGTTGGTATATTGTTAATTCTTAAACTGCTTTGTGCATAAGGTAATGGCGCGGCGGTGAGCGTATAGAATACGGTGTGCACAGTTGCAAGACCCGGTTGCGGAATATTCCTTTTTTTTCTTAAATTATGTTTTTTTTTATATTAAAAAACCTTTAATCTTAACTATTACAATTTACTTAATTTTCAACCTAATATTTTTTTGTTCTTCACCCGCTCAAAACGATCGCATAAATTAGTGGCTATTTGTTAAGCACAATGTCATCATCCGATTATTCAAGTGCAACATAAAATCTCGAAAACCGAATATTTGCATGGCATTTGCCATAAATAATTTTGGAAAGGGCTGCTGTAATTTAATATTTTTATTATATAATAACAGCCGCTATTTTTTAAATTCTTTGATGGCCTCATTTTGCCTATAGATGAGTTTTTAATGTATACATTTAAGTTGGTCGAGGTTCGGCCACGGGTCCTAAAGGCAGCTATTGACAAAAAGTTGATCAGATGTTTGAATAAGTTCAACTATTTTAAATTGGTCGAATTTCGACCACGGGATATACTAGTTGTAATAAATATGAATAAACGCACATTCGCTGACATCTGAAAGCAATAGAATTTAAAGAGTGGATGAACCACCATACATATGCATGTACATATGTATATACATACAAACATATGGGTGTTTCCATGAAAATGTGAACCACGTACTCGTTTTTTCTTTTAAGGGTTTCGGAAGCTGTCGTTGATATCACATGAAACAGCATAAACCGGCGAACCATTGTTCGCCAGGAAAATTGCATGCACTTCGAGTTTTTAACCAGGAACGCCATATTCACTTGATTTATCGCTCAAGAATGTCTTCCTATTCCTACATACGAAAAATCAATGCTGGGCGAGCGCTTTTCATCGCCTGAGGGCGGATTTCTCGACTGCCTGTTAACGTCAAAGTTCACTGTCAATGTCAACAGCCATTCAATTACACTTTTTTAACAGGAGGATGAACTGGCCGATAAATTTATAGTGAGCGTTAAAGTTGGCGGCTAGTCGCGAAAACCGCCTTAAAGCGGGTACCTCTTTTAGAGTGGCGAAAACCGAGGAATTTAATTTTATGTAGATATTTCATATTTGGAATTTATTTTGAGTTTGCATTCATATATTCATTTGAGTCCAATTCAAGAATCTGATTTGCGTACTAGTTGATAACTAATTTTTTCTCAACTTGAGAAACAGCAATTTTTGTCATATGAGAGATATGTCATTTTTATGTAGAACGCTGTGATTCTCAAGTTTTTTCGGCGTTAAAGCTAGTTACTAACTTCGCGTTTCACGTGAAACAGCTGTCAAAATCCATACAAAATTTCTTCTCGTGAAATAGCCGTGAAATTTCGCTTGTACTTCACGGCAAACTAGTACTGAGTTCACGACCTGAAAATATTGCGCAATATGTCATTAGCACCATTTTTCCACGCGAAAAGTGACATTTGTTGACATTGACCCATCAAATTGGAAAATAGATAAATAAACAAAGAATTAATGAAATAAAAAAATGAAAATTTCTATGTTGCCGGCGAAATTCCACGGCTTTGATGATAGTACTTGGCTTAAGAATCAATTCTTTTAAAGTGACAAAGGATTGCACACGCAAAGCTTACTCTAATACAAGCCTTGAAGTGGAATTAAGCCAATGCTTAGATCAACAACATGTTCTTCGTAGTGTTAACCCTTTCGCTATATAGTATCCATATGGATACACCCAAGTTTGTTGGAGCCTGACAATGTCTATGCTAAAAAAAAAACTTGTTTAGCTGATTATTATACCTTTCATGAACATGAAATGGTATTATAACTTTGGTCCGATGTTTGTAAATATGAGAAGAAGAAGAGATAGACCCATCAATAAGTATACCGAAACGATCAGGATGACGAGATGAGTTGAGTTAGCCATGTCCGTCTGTCCGTCTGTCCGTCTGTCTGTTTGAACGCAAACTAGTCCCTCAATTTTTGAGATATTGAAATTTTGTATGAGGCCACCATTTTGTAATATAGGAATCATTTGTCGGAACTGACAAGATCGGACCAGTATAACATATAGCCCCCATACAACCGATTGTTCAGATATAAGGTTTTTTGGCCAAAACTTCCGCAATTAAAAAGTTAGAAACGTAAAATTTTGCAACTCGAGTACTTTCTATTTATGTAGTGTATATAGTGAAAATCAACCAGATCGGGCAAATGTAACATATAGCCCCCATACAACCGATTGTTCAGATATAAGGTTTTTTGGCCAAAACTTCTGCAATTAAAAAGTTAGGAACGTAAAATTTTGCAACTCGAGTACTTTCTATTTATGTAGTGTATATAGTGAAAATCAACCAGATCGGGCAAATGTAACATATAGCCCCCATACAACCGATTGTTCAGATATAAGGTTTTTTGGCCAAAATTTCTGCAATTAAAAAGTTAGGAACGTAAAATTTTGCAACTCGAGTACTTTCTATTTATGTAGTGTATATAGTGAAAATCAATAAGATCGGGCAAATGTAACATATAGCCCCCATACAACCGATTGTTCAGATATAAGGTTTTTTGGCCAAACCTTCTGCAATTAAAAAGTTAGGAACGTGAAATTTTGCATCTCGAGTACTTTCTATTTATGTAGTGTATATAGTGAAAATCAACAAGATCGGCCAAATTTAACATATAGCCCCCATACAACCGATTGTTCAGATATGAGGTTTTTTTCCCAAAACTTCTGCAATTAAAAGTTAGGAACGTAAAATTTTGCAACTCGAGTACTTTCTATTTATGTAGTGTATATAGTGAAAATCAAAAAGATCGGGCAAATGTAACATATAGCCCCCATACAACCGATTGCTCAGATATAAGGTTTTTTTTGGCCAAAACTTCTGCAATTAAAAAGTTAGGAACATAAAATTTTGCAACTTGAGTACTTTCAATTTATGTAGTGTGTAGAGGAAAATCAAGAAGATCGGGTAAATATAACATATATTTAGCCCCATACAACCGGTTGTTCCGATATAAGGTTTTTTGGCCAATACTTCCGCATTTAAAAAGTTAGGAACGTAAAATATTGCACCTTTAGTACTTTCTACATATGTAATGTGTATAGTGTAAGTCAGTACAATTGAACACGTATAATATATAGCCTTCATACAATCGATTGTTCCGATAACTCGGATCCTATTATTTTGTAAGTTTTTTTAAATTATAACAAAGATGTGTAATGTGTATAGTAAATATAGTTAAATTGAAACAGGCTGTACTGGGGATCGAACAGTGAAAATCGTGACGCTTATTCATGAAAGGTATATAGCCTTCGGCACAGCCGAAGACAGCTTTCCTTACTTGTTTTTTTCTAAAGTATAAAGCATCAATTTCAATAAAAATATATATAATATTAACTTTTTAGCTCAAGTTAGTAAAAACAAGCACTTAAAAGGCCGCATTATGTTGGTGAAAAAGGGGTTTTGTTTTATAATCATTAATAATAATATTTGACCAAATATTTTGCTAAATGCATATAAAATATGAAGAAATTGTTTATTTTAAAACTTTGCATCATTATTTTTTTAATTTAATACCTGTGACAACTTTGCCGAATTTTTAAACATTCTTTGAATCCATATGGATACAAACATTAGTTTTGGTTGTAAACGATGTACAGTAGACTGGCCGCAGCTTGTATGAAGAAAATTAAAAATTGAAAATCCTGAAATTTTTGCGTCTTAATATATGTGATTAGGAGTCAAAACAAACCATGTAAATTTTCAGCACGATCCGATGATGCCTTAACGTGCCGAGTTGAGCTCAAAGTTCCGGTGGCCCTATGGAGACCAAAAACAAATTTTTTTTTTCTTTTTATCTAATGCCTAAAATCGATAATATTATAGTCGATGATATCACATATAAAATTTGGTTTCGATCGGAGGCCGTTAAGGCGTGTCACACAGGGATCAAAGTTGAGGTTACCTTATACATATGTTTTTTTTTTTTGAGTCTGCATAGGGCAATCTGCACTTTGATCCTCGTGTACGGTCTCCGATCGAAACCAAATTTTATATGTCATATCGTCGACTATAATATTATCAATTTTAGGTATTAGATAAAAAGAAAAAAAAATTTTTTTGGTTTCCATAGGGCCACCGGAACTTTGAGCTCAACTCGGCACGTTAAGGCATCATCGGATCGTGCTGAAAATTTACATGGTTTGTTTTGACTCCTAACAACATATTTTAAGACGCGAAAATTTAAGGATTTCCAAAAAAAAAATATTTACGGCCAGTGTAATATACAGTGTACACATAACACAGCGGTAGGGAAGACTACGAATTACGGCATTTAAACCGAATGGTATTGAAGGTCTTGAGCTCTCCTTCAGACTTTCTGATCATTGAAATGGCCCAAAAGAACCGCGCGAACAAGGGACATTGAGGGAAACTGTAGGCAGACGAACTTGCTAGGCAGGGCACGACCAAGCAGGTTCTTCGGGATAAAGAACGCTTAGGTATGCCCTTTGCTATATGCAAACTAATGCTGGAGGAGCACATACTCCTTCAAGCCAACGAAAAATGGCTACAATACCCAGGGTGCCGGAAAACACTCACCAAGGCGACAGTCAGCTGTCGCCGATCTCTTCAAGATATGGCCCAAAATAACCGTGTGAACAAGGGACATTGAGGGAAACTGTAGGGCAGACGAACTTGCTAGGCAGGGCCCAATCAAGCAGGTTCTTCGGGATAAAGAACGCTTAGGTATGCCCTTTTCTACATGCAAACAAATGCTGGAGGAGAACACACTCCGTCAAGCCAACGAAAGATGTCTACAATCCCCAGCGTGCCGGAAAGCAAGCAGCAAGGCTAGGTGTGCGCTACCGACGATTCTGTAGGATTTGCAAAGATGATGAGGAGGAAGAAGCGCTGGAGCACCTCATCTGCATCTGCCTGGCACTAAGTGGTGCGAGAAGGCGCTTCTTGTGGGTCTTATATATTTTATTTCATGTACATACATATACTCAAGTTTCAGTTTATTTTATTTCAATGTTTTTGAACAAGTGAAAGAAACAAAGAAGTTAAAAGTAAAACAAAGTATAGCATTTTTTTTTGCCATATACGAAATTTGTATCCATATGGACACACTCCAAAAAACACATCTAGGGTAAAAAAATTGTAAAAACGAATATTGATTCGCATCCCTAGGTCCAAAAAGAGAAGGAATAGGATTTTTTATCCAGCCGTTTAGAACTTGTAGCGAAAGGGTTAATATATTCCACTATTGGCATTCCTACAATTTTTGAAATTTAAGGTTGCAAAAAATATTTGACTGCTCCTCCAACGAGTGTGGCAAGCGAACAATTATTTAGAACAGCGGTCAACTATACACCGATACACGATCAAATCTCTTGGGGGAAAGTGAAGATAAACTCTGTTTTTTTGGCGTATAACATAAAGTTTTTTTAACTGTGAATTTTATTCACATTTTTAAAATGTTATTATCTAACATAAAGACTGATTTTTTTTTGTTTTTGTTTACAACTATAGGGCTCTCCTCTAATTTTTTTACAAAAATAACACAAGAAATTGCTAGCCTATTGTCAAATAACATAAAGTTTTTTTAACTGTGAATTTTATTCACATTTTTAAAATGTTATTATCTAACATAAAGACTGATTTTTTTTGTTTTTGTTTACAACTATAGGGCTCTCCTCTAATTTTTTTACAAAAATAACACAAGAAATTGCTAGCCTATTGTCAAAACTTCTTTTGTGCATCATCAGAAGACGTGTGTTTTTGTTTTGTTTTTGTTGAGGGAGCTTGGAAACAAAATTTTGGCAATACAGTGTGAATTTCTTGTGTTTTTTATAAAAAAAGTTTAGAGAGAAGACCCCTTATGTACATTGTACATATGTATGTATATTTTTATACCTTTCATGAAGATGGAATGGTATTATAACTTTGGTCCGATGTTTGTAAGTATGAGAAGAAGAAGAGATGGACCCATCAATAAGTATACCGAAATGATCAGGATGACAAAATGAGTTGATTTAACCATGTCCGTCTGTCTGTCTGTCTGTTTGAACGCAAACTAGTCCCTCAGTTTTTGAGATATTTGGCTGAAATTTTGTACGCGGCCACCATTTTCCAATATAGGAATCATTTGTCGGAACCAGAAAGATCGGACCGATATTACATATAGCTCCCATATAACCGATTGTTCCGATAAACGGATTTTGGGCTATAACTTCTGTAATTAAATACGTAGGAAAGTGAAATTTTGGAAGTATCGCTATTTTTATATGTGAAATATCGATGCTGAAAATCATCAAGATGGGATAAATATTTAACATAGCCCCCATACAATCGATTGTTCCGATAAACCGATTTTGGGCTATAACTCCTGTAATTAAACACGTAGGAACGTGAAATTTTGTAAGTATCGCTATTTTTATATGTGAAATAGCGATGTTGAAAATCATCGAGATGGGATAAATATTTCACATAGCCCCCATACAATCGGTTGTTTCGATAAACAGATTTTGGTAGATAACTCCTGTAATTAAAGAGGTAAACGTGAAATTCTGTAAGTATTGCTATTTTTATATGTGAAATATTGATGCTGAAAATCATTGAGATGGGATAAATATTCCACATAGCTCCCATACAATCGATTGTTCCGATAAACCGATTTTGGGCTCTAACTCCTGTAATTAAACACGTAGGAACGTGAAATTTTGGAAATATCGCTTTTTTTATATGCGAAATATCGGTGTTGAAAATCATCGAGATGGGATAAATATTTCACACAGCCCCTATACAGTAGATTGTTCCGATAAACGGATTTTGGTAGATAACTCATGTAATTATATAGGTAGGAACGTGGAATTTCGTAACTATTGCTATTTTAGAATGTGGAATGTCGATGTTAAAATTCAATGATCGATAGTTCCGATAATTTCGGTATGAGCTAAAGTTAAATTCACACAGGCTGTACTGAGATCGAACAGTGAAAATCGTGACACTTATTCATGAAAGGTATTTAGCCTTCGGCACAGCCGAAGACAGCTTTCCTTACTTGTTTGTAATATGTTTTGTTTATTCCAGAAACAAACAAAAAATGAATTGTTATGAAATAAAAAATCTGGAACTTAGGTATTTATGTATTAGACCTCTGCATGACTTCATCCAAAACGGCAAATGAATCATTCATATTGAATTTAAATTGAATTGAATTAGCTTTGCCTTGCTTTGAATTTGAATATCTGGCTGTTTGAAATAAATGTCTACTTTGAATATTTAAAAAATTTCAAACGAAATTGAATTCATATTTTGACATCTTTTTTTTAAATCTATGAAGATATCCCAACAATCATTTATGTGAAAGTTTGTAGAATTGAATGTTGGATTGTAAATTTGAACGCTATATGGGCATTTCATACATATATCTTCAAAATGGACTTAAGTTCAGTCTGTACAAAAGTTGTTAATTTTTCTGTTAAAAAACATATCGTCGGTGATTCTGCAAAGCGATGCCCGTTACATTTTCAAAACGGTGTATGCGATATTGGGAGGTGGGGCCGTGTGTAGAAGTCCACGCAAGTGGGGAAAGCTTCTGATCGCCATTCAACTGGGAATGGCCAGAGCGATTCTTCTATCTAAATCAGGGCATGTTCTTGGAATGTCCGAACCCTTAGCAGGGAAGGTGACGATGCCCGCCTAGTTGGAGTCCTCAAACAGGCAAAAGCTGACATCACCGCTATACAAGAAATGCGATGGACGGGGCAAGGTTATAAGACCATCCAAACCTGCAATGTCTACTGGAGCGGCCACACTAATGAGCGCAGATTCGGCGTCGGTTTTGTGGTGGGAAAGAGGCTTGTGAAACAGGTAGTGTTTTTCACAGCCGTGAACGAGCGTCTCGCCACAATCCGAATAAAACTACGAGTTTTCACCATATCGTTTATCTGTGCGCACGCATTGACCGAGGACAAGGACGACGTGGAAAAAGATGCATTCTACGCAAAATTAGAAGAAACTTATGAGCGCTGCCCCCGTCATGATATCAAAGTCGTGCTTGGCGATTTTAACGCCAGGGTGGGCAAAGAGGGTGTATTTGGCCCCACTGTCGGAAAGTTCAGCCTCCATGAAGATACTTCGCCGAATGGATACAGGCTGATCGACTTCGCCGGTGCACGAAATATGGTTGTAGCCAGCACCGGACGGCATGCTTCCAGTGTTATGGACGTACGTACGATGCGGGGTCCAAACATCGATTCCGATCACTACTTGGTAGCAGCCAAGATTCGTACTCGCCTAAGTACAACGAAAGAGGCACCACAAAAAACGCAAGGAAAGCTGGACGTCGAAAAGCTGCAGTCACAACAGACATCCAATGATTTCGCAGAACGACTCGCGCAACTGCTCTCTGAGAGCACAATTCAGCCCAGCGGAGTGCACGAGCATATCTCCGGATCACTTCGTACCGCAGCCGAAGAAGTAATTGGATTCCGACAAATGCGAAAAAATAGCTGGTACGATGATAGAGAGTGCAAAGACGTAATGCAAAGAAAGGACGACGCCTATAAGGCAACGTTAAAAGCGAATGCAACGAGGAGCGTGTGTGAACACTACCGCGAGATGAAGAGGGAAGCGAGACGGCTTTTTCGGGAGAAGAAAAGGGAAGCGGAAAAGCGTGAAATCGAAGAGCTTGAAATGTTAGCCAGCAGAAGCAACGCCCGAAAATTTTATCAAAGAATTCGACGAATGACGGAAGGTTTTAACCTCGGGGCAAACTCCTGTAAAAATGACAACGGCGACCTGGTGACAGATGTTCAGAGAGTACTAGGGTTATGGAGGGATCACTTCTCTGCCCTTCTAAACGGAGGAACGGAGCAACAATCCAGAGAAGAGGACGAACCCGACCCCACAATCGAAGACGATGGAATCGAAGTTCCACAACCCGACTATAACGAGGTGCGAGTACCTAAATCACGGCTAAAAAACAATAAAGCGGCGGGTGCTGATGGCCTGCCCGCTGAGCTATTTAAATGCGGCGGCGAGGAGCTGGCAAGGTGCATGCACCAGCTTTGTGCAGAATATGGTCGGATGAATGCATGCCTGAAGATTGGAACCTAAGTGTTCTCTGCCCAATCCATAAGAAGGGTGATCCCGCAAACTGCGTCAACTATCGTGGAATCAGCCTGAGAAAAGGATCGACACACACCATCTCTTTGTTGATTTTAAAGCCGCCTTCGACAGCACGAAAAGGAGTTGCCTATACGCCGCTATGTCTGATTTTGGTTTCCCAGCAAAACTTATACGGCTATGCAAAATGACGCTGAACAACATCACCAGCTCGGTTAGAATTGGGAAGGACCTCTCCGAGCCGTTCGAAACTAAACGAGGTTTCAGGCAGGGCGACCCCCTATCGTGCGATTTCTTTAATTTAATGCTGGAGAAAATAATACTAGGTGCAGAACTTAACCGCGCTGGAGCAATATATTACAAGAGCGTACAACTGTTGGCGTATGCCGACGACATCGACATCATTGGCCTCAACAACCGCGCCGTAACTTCTGCGTACTCCAAATTGGAAAAGGAAGCGGAAAAAATGGGTTTGGTGGTGAACGAAGGTAAAACGAAGTACCTGCTGGCATCAAGCAAAAAGTCAGCGCATTCGCGCCTTGGCAACCACGCCACTGTTGGCAGCCATAATTTCGAGATAGTAAAGGAATTTGTATACCTGGGAAGCAGCATTACTACCAACAATAATGTAAGCCTGGAAATCCATAGAAGGATAACTCTTGCAAACAAATGCTACTTTGGGCTGAGTAGGCAATTTAGAAGTAAAGTCCTCTCTCGACGAACAAAAACAACACTCTATAAGTCACTTATCGTACCCGTCCTGCTATATGGTGCAGAAGCATCTGATGAGGCGGCTCTGGGAGTATTCGAGAGAAAAATTCTTCGAAAGATTTATGGAGCCCCAAAAGTTGGCGACGGCGAGTACCGAAGAAGATATAATAAAGAGCTGTATGAGCTTTACTTCCACGTGGACATAGTTCAGCGAATTAAAACCCAGCGGCTCCGCTGGCTAGGACACGTGGTGCGAATGAACGACGACGCTCCGGCCCGGAAGGTATTTTTATCGGCACCCGCCGGTGGAAGTAGAGGAAGAGGGATACCACCACTTCGATGGCAGGACCAAGTAGAGGCAGACCTGCGAGCACGCGGTGTCTCTAATTGGCGCCAGTTGGCTCAACAAAGAACCGACTGGCGTAACATGTTGGACGGCCAAAATCGCCTAGGCGGTTAAAGGCTATTTTAAGTAAGTAAGTATGCGATATTTATGTTTGGCGGTTTTGCAGCTACAAATTATAAAATTTTAAGACAACTCCGATCAAGATCGATTCTTTTAATGATTTTTCAACGCAAATGTAGTTTTCTTGAGAATAAAGGAACAAGTCTTAATTGCAAGGGCTATAAAAGTGTTTATCACAAACGTGTTTTCGCGGTCTCTTAGATGCCCGATGAGTGGTTTTGCATAATCACCGACGATATCCATATTTGTATATTGCCATATTTGTATACATATTATAATAAATACTTTTACTAGGGTTTTTTCAAAAGCAGTGGTATTTATTGCAGCCAACTTAACCAAGAACTTTTAGCCAGATGTATTTCTAACCCTCACAAAACTCAAAACTCTACAATTACAAATAAAATACACCCATTTATGTTCTATAAAGCCAAAATTAATAATACTCTACACCTTTATAAAAAAATATGTGAAATTGTAAGCTGTGTAGCCAATATATTTGTTTTGAATCAGACTGAATAAAATTATTTTCATTCATTCATTCATATTCTTTTTTTTTAATTTTGAAAATTTTAGGCAAAGTGAATATTCAAAATATAAAATATTCAAGGCTGAGTTTTTTGGTTCTTCAAATGGAAAATTCAAATTTACTGTATTCTATTGTACTCAAAGTTCGAATCCATTCATGCAGGAGTCTAGTATGTATATATTTTTTTTTCGTATTCGACTTCGGTTTTCGCCGAATGTAGGATTATGCCGAATATTCGGCTACGGCTTCGGCTTCGGCCTAAATTTCCACCTTCGGTCGGACGCTAGTGTATATATTTCAGAGCAAATCAAAAACATAAATACTTCAAGGGTATAGGGTCCGAGCAGCACTGGTCATGACTATAAAAAGCTCTGTGCCACTTAAATCTCAAACTTTTAAGAAAGTGGAGTATGTGCACTGAATGGCTCATATGTCAAGTATGTATTATTTTATTTCGGTGCGGCGGCCGCCGTGGTGTAGCGGTAGTGTGTTTGGAGCTAATGAATGCCAAAAAGGTATTTGTTTCCTTTATGGATCAACTGCTAATAAATTAGCTAAAATTATGTAAGATAGCTCAAAAGACGGGGTTTGGCCTCAGGATCACGAATCCGGAAGCGCCCTTTTAATATTTTGTTTTTGTGAAAAGTTATCGTCAAAAAACCGAAAAATGGGTACTTGTCTAGTTTAGCTGTCAACTGCTAGTAAAATAGCTAAAATTATGAAAGAGGGCTCAAAAGACGGGGTTTGGCCTCAGGATCAAGAATCCGGAAGCGATTTTTAATTTTTTATTTCATTGAAAAGTTATGGCCAAAAAGTCAAAAATTGTCCCGGGTTCGATAACAAAATTGGGGCGGAATCCATGGTATTTATGTGCAGAACACCTTTCTGCGCTTATCATAGATAACCCTGGGCTACGCCATCTCAAGTCCGGGTGGATACCTGAACGGTGGCAACGTGCCACGGTACGCATTCTCTAACACGTTTTTAGGTACAGCCTAAAAAATTACAACAACCACATGAAAACTTGCAACTTTGTTTGATTCGTGATCCTGAGAACAAACCCCGTCTTTTGAGCCTCCTTCCATAATTTTAGCTAATTAATAAGCAGTTGACAGCTAAAGTAGACAATTACCTTAATTATTAATAATTTGGAAATTCACTGCACTTTGTTATTATACCTACTTTTTTGCTATTAATGATAGATGCTATGTTCCATCGATATGGTAAAAACTCACCACTATTTTATCGCAAGGTGAATTGAGTGTGTTACAGAAACATTTTTCATATCGAAAGCGATACGAGCCTTGCGATAGTAAATCGATCGTTATTATAACGAAAGGTTATAGAAACGGGCTACAGTACAGCTATATGGAAATGCCCGTATGTATATTTTATTAAACGAACTGGGATTGTTGGTCGTTTTGAATCTAACAATACCGGGACAAAGCGGACAAGCTGTCGTCTACCAATCGTGCGCGAGCTCACAATACTTTTACGCAAGTTGTTCTTTAACCACGTTGTAATTTTTTGTTGTTACAATAGGTTGCTGTTTCGAATAGAAAAAAGTACGTTTAGGCATCATGTGCGTACCTTTGCCTCTTTTCTCATGCTTATGTGCTACCTATAAGAAAGCAAATATTTACAGCACAATATTATTGGCAATTGCCGGGTAACGCGTGATGGTGGAACAGTGCCGCACTTATCCTTTTTTAATTATTAATTTAATTGATTCTATATTGACGGTTTTAATATTAAATTTCATGTTACTGGTGTGATAAAAAATAAAAGTAAATAAATCAATGTTAAAAAATAACAGATCCACATGTATTTTAATAAGAATTTAAATATTTAGTGTATTGAATTTAAATAATACATGTGTTTTAAAACCCTATTTGTATGTAAGTAGGAAGTCGTGGAATCGTGCAAATACTTTGTGTATAAAATGTTCTCAGAAAAAATAAAATATTCAGTTGACGTTAATATTTCAGTTTGATAATAATGTAAATATGACCTTAGCGTTTATCGATATGCCAACAGTTATAGACGCGCAGGTAACAAAACATACCTACATACATATGAACATAAATACACGTTTATACTTAAAGATGGCCGGTACATACAATAGATGAGCTCTTCAAAATGTACATATATTAAAGCAATTAGCGCTTTGAAAAAATTTTCTTTTTGGTTAAGATTTTCATTCATTCACCACTTTTTAATCTTTCAAGCTGAGTTATTCACATTTATTTTTTAAAACAAATTTGTAAAGTGAAGAAATACTAACATAAATAATAAAAAGACGGTATATAAATCAAAACTTTGTCTTAATCGCTGCATCTGCAGTCTTAGTTTATCTAATAGTTCATTTACACCATCACATTTGGCCTCATTCGCCGAACAATACACAGTTCCTCAAAATACCAACCCTGCCTGTGTTCCACATTTAGAATTGCTCAGCAAGAACCTTAATGGGTAATTAACGTGTGATAAGTTTAACATTATGAACAGCTATAAATAACAATTTCGACTAGTTGTTTTATAAGAAAATTTACCAATTCTACCAAGAGAATACAGAAGCCTTCTTGACTCTTCATTTATTATTACTCCACAGGTGTTTAAACATCACGGTGGTGCATTATCTTTCGGTAGCTTTGTGTTCTGGTAGAAGACTCTTGCAGGGAAGGTGAAGCCAAATGCAAATTTGCCAGTGTAAACAGGTGCGAAATGACTCATTCAAATTCGCCAAATTTGGTGCAGTGTAAATGTACTATTAGGGATGCTCGATGTTGACCAATACATTCAATACATCAATAAATAATCATGCCAATTCTAAACAAATTATTTTCGTGACCCGGTGCAAATCTACAATTTCGATAAAGGTGAATTTTCAAGGTGTAGTGACCCATTCAAGCTGGGGTACCTTTATTTGTTATTATAAAAGGCAACTCTCCATCAAAAATCAGTCAATCCGATTAGGCTTGCCATACGTCAGGCATTTGGACTGATTGTCAGGCTTTACATACTTTGGCAGGCAATCAGGCGCCTAGCGAATTTTGTCAGGCATTTAGGTTAGGTTAGGTTCAAGTGGCTGCCGCAGAGGCACGCCTAGGCCAGTATTAAAAGGCCCGTTGTGATACCACCAACACTAGGAAAGTCAGTTCCGGGACCCTGCCATATGGAAAATCCCGGTGTTAACGGAATTCTCCACATAGCAGAATCCCGGGACTGACTTTCCTATACCGACACCGTTACTCCTCCTCGAACCATTTAGATGACTTGATGAAGACCATCAGGTCCTTTATGTCCAGCTCCGTGACCTGGCGTAGGCTGACCAGGAAGTGAACTTCCAAAAAGCGCATTCTCGCGCCACTTAAAGCCGGGCAGTTGCAGATGAGGTGCTCCACCGTTTCCTCCTCATCATCCTTACAACTCCTACAGCATCGTCGGTAGGGCACACCAAGTCTTTATGCGTGCCTACCAATGAGGCAGTGCCCAGTTAATACGCCTATTACTATGGAGATTTCTCTTCTCCTTAGGGCATAAATTTGTCTTGATCTTTTATGATCCCATTTCGGCCAGGTTTCTTTGGATATCCGGCATCCTGGAGATTGCAGCCATCTTTCGTTGGCTTGGCGGAGTGTGTACTCCTTCAGCATAAGCTTGCATGTGGAAAACGGCATACCTAAGCGCTCTTTATCGCGAAGAACCTGCTTGGTCGTGCCCTGCCTCGCAAGTTCGTCTGCCCTACAATTTCCCTCAATGCCCTATGCCCCGGGACCCATGTGAGGTTAACGCGATTCTGTTGGGCCATCTCTTGTAGAGATCGACGACAGCTGAGCGTCAGTTCAGAGTTGAACGAGTAAGAGCCAAGGGATTTGATGGCCGCCTGGCTGTCGCTGAATATAAAAATGTCCTGTCTGATAGTGTGTTGGCCTCTCCTAGCCGCGGCGTCCATGATTGCTGAAACTTCAGCCTGGAAGACACTGCAGTGATCAGGTAGTCTGAAGGTGAGCTCAAGGTTCAGATCCTTTGAATAAACCCCTCCCCCAACTCTGCCGTCTAGCTTCGAGCCATCAGTATAAATGGAAGTGCCGCCATGAGTGACGGGACTCCGATCCGTGCTCTCCCATTCTTCCCTGCTGGGAATGTTGGTTTTAAAACCGCTATCTCCGACTGTTGTGGTCGCACAGCGATCTGTGCTCAGCGGAAGAAAGCTATAGGATCCCAACTTACAGGCGTATCCAGCAGTGCTTGCGCCCCAGCCGGACGTTTCCCTTAGACGCAGAGCCGATGCTGCTGCTACTCGGTGCCCTTCCAGATCGAGTGGCAAAATGCCAAGAATGGCCTGGAGTGCTTCATTGGGCGTTGTTCTTAAGGCACCGCATATACAGATCATGCAAGATCTGTGTACTTTACCAAGCAGATTAAGGTTTGTTGCCTTGCTCAGCGCAGCCCACCATACCACAACTCCATAGAGCATGATTGGTCGAATGATTGCAGTGTAGATCCATTTGCATATTTTGGGGCTGAGCCCCCATTTCTTTCCAATGGCTCTTTTGCACGTGTAGAGTGCAATACACGCTTTCTTCTGGCGCTGAAGAACATTCTTCTTCCAGGTTAGTTTCCTATCCAGAACTGTGCCCAAGAACTTGGCTTTGTCAGCCAAGTTCAGGTGCACGTTATTCAGTTTTGGTAGTATTAGCGGTGGTATCTTATAGCGGTTGGTGAATAGGACCAGTTCTACTTTTCCCGGGTTGATGCTCAGTCTGCAGCGCGAGCACCATGAGGAAACCTCTCTAGTGCTACTTGCATCAAGTCGCACAGGGTTTGTGGGAATTTGCCCCTATATACTATAGCTAGGTCATCTGCATATGCCACTACATTCGACAGTACTCCTTTTCATACAGCGATTCTTCAATAACAGAAACTAGGCTGTGAAGCGCAGTTTCTGTAGATTTCCCTTTGGTGTATGCATGCTGATAGCTACAGATCAGGTTGCTATCAATAGTAGAGGAGAGGTAGTCATTTATTATCCTCTCGAATGTCTTGAGCCCAAAGGATGAGAGACTGATCGGCCTATAGAGCACGGAAGGTAGCTAAGAGCCAGGCAGGCTGTATAGAGAAATACCAGCCATTTGGCTGATGTCTCCAGCGTGTTTATGAGTTGTGCGGGAATAATCCCGTCTGGCCCGGCAGCCTTGAACGGTTCGAAGCTTTTAACCGCCCACCTAACCTTTTCCTCCGTGATGGGTATGTGTACAGCCAGGTTTGTTGTAGGTGCTAGGGGTTCCTCATGCAAGTTCCCTGGGAAGTGCGTATTCAAGAGCAGCTCTCCGTGCTGGTCCAGGATCCGTCAGGTTTGTGCAAATAGCTTGTGGCTGATTGTGTTTTTGAGAGCACTCGTCTAAGTCTCGCTGTATCGTCAACATTTTCGACCCCAGTGCAGAAATTTTGTCAGGCATTTAAAAATGTTTTTTTTTTTTTGTGTACATTGAAAATGTGTATGGACTTTATTCAGTTTTATTCGAAGCCATATGAACATTATGTAATCTTGTCGAGTGTAAACACACTGTAAGTTTAGTATTGTGCGATTATCGAAAACTTCTTTCTAACTCTTATTCAGTGTCAGCTGATTGGTAAGCTTTTGCCTTTGTGAAATGGTCAGCCATATACCTACGTATTTATTTGATTTTTTTAAGTTCTTTTATCAACAAATAAAATAAAAACCTCTTACTAACTGAAGATCAGAATGACGAGCGGCATAATGGTGCATAAGATGAAATGTGCCCTTGCATAATAAAATTTGGTTGCATACAAGACAACACTAAGCCCAAAACAAAATTTAAGAATACCAAATATACTTGCATGAATTTTATGGGTTCTAACTAAAGACTGTTGCCTGTTAAAATTTCACTTAAATCAGGCTTTGGGGTGAGAAAATTATGGCAAGCCTATTCAATCCGAAGGAATCGATGCCAACTATCTGACGATTTTACATGAAAATCCTCGTATATTGAAAATTCGTTTCCTATAGGCGGGAGGGTTTTGAACTTTTGGATGCTCCGAAGGTTGTGACTTTTGATAACGAGTTCTCTTGATATTACTACTTAAAATAGCCTTTAACCGCCAAGACGATTTTGGCCGTCTAACATGTTTCGCCAGTCGGCTCTTTGTTGAGCCAACTGGCGACAATTGGAGACAGCGCGTGTGCTCAGATCTGCCTCTACTTGGTCCTGCCATCGGAGTGGTGACCTCCCTCTTCCTCTACTTCCGCCGGCGGGTTCTTTTGATATGGTGTATCAAAATTTAAACTAAATACGAGCATACTAAGGTTTATATTATACTTGGTTAAGGTAATTGCAAATATTAAGTGGCAGATTTAAGTAAAAAGTGTTATATTTTTGTGCAATGCTCTAAAATCTGCATTTATTAAACAAAAAACGCCCAATTTTCATAAAATTTTTTCGTTTTTATTGTCTTAATCTAATCCGAAAGAGGAAATTAAGCATTTTATTTCGTTATGACGATATTTGCTAATTAAAAGTTGCAACTTTTCATGTGTGGTTGCAATATCAGATACACATAAATATTATGGATTCCGCCCAGGTTTTGCACCGTTTTTGCCCATTTTTGGTTTTTTGGAGATAGTTTTTCACAGACATACAATTTTTAATTTTATTTATTAATACTAGGGTCAATTATTTTAATAGTCAAGATATTCGCACATGGCTTACCATTTTGGAAGCTTCAGAGCTTCAACTTTAAGAGTATGTAACAATATTTTCAAAAAAGTTTCAAAAATTGAAAGAAAATTCACTTTGAAAAAAATGCCATTTTTCCCCCATACAGCGCTAATTTTTTGCAAGGCTTATTTTCTAGTCAATACCTAAAGTTTCAGGGGGTAAAGGCTTGATTTCCTCGAAAAGCGGTGCCGCTATGTAACGTTCGCTATATAGCGGTAGCTATGCTCACCGTCATTAGCAGCACCGCTTTTCTGTAAACTTACATGCAAGTAACGGTGACTTCAATCCATTTGAAATTGTAAATTTGCGGCCACTTTTCTTTTTTTCTCTTCTATATATTTAAAATATTTGTTTTGAAAACAATTAATTGTTGTTTTTGTAAATGAATTTGAAGAATTTTATTGAATTGACAGCGCTATGACAATGACGGTGGGAAAAAACGTTGACGAAAAACTGCCACCGTCATGACGGCCACTATGTTTGAATGCTTGCCGCTATATTACATTACGGCGAACTTCACCGTCTTCTTAGTTTACACCCAATTTCTTTTACATGGCAGTATTTTTGACAACGTACTTCACCGCTATGTAACGAGCGCTATTTAGCGTCACCGCTTTCGAGGAAACCAAGCCTTAAGACCGAAAAAAACCAATTTTTTTATTTGAATCACCCTAATGTATACGTATAGTGGCTCCATATGAATCAAATTAATGACTGCTTCTAAAGCTGGAATTATTGGTGATGTTTGTCGTAACGCTGTATTCGTATCCCTAACGCAACCCTATGCGATACATTTTTATCGATTATTGGTGCGGTAACCGTAAAGAACTGATTGACTGCAAAAACAGCTATGAACACAATCTTAATTAATATTTTCTTAAAAAATGTAAAATGATAACTCACCAAATAGCAAAAACCAATAAATTCGAAAAATTAATGCAAAACAAATAAATTAAATGAACAAAAAAGGTAATCAGCTGTTTATCGTTACCGCGGAAAACCAAAAACCAATTGGTTGGCTACGATCCGGTTACGACCTTAGCGTTACGATATGGCACCAATAATCCATTGCATTAAATCCCATAAGGTTGGTCGAATCAGCTGATTGGATACGACTACAGCGTTACGACAAACATCACCAATAATTCCAGCTTAATGACATTGAGAGTTTTAAGTTCGGGTATTCTCCGAGCTATTGATTCGGTCGTTCAGTTCACCTGTTACTAGAGATGGAATGAATTAGTACTTTTGGTACCGTTTCGGTGTATGCGATACCGAAAAGAGTTGTTCATTTGTAAGCACAGTGTTTTATGTAGTCTATTTGCACATGTGTGCTAATTATACGAAGAATAAAGTCTATAATGTTGGTAAAGGTGCCTGGACAAATATTGAATACTCGCCAGGTCCGAAAAGAGGTAGGTGGCCAAAGTTACACCGTAACTGTTTGAGCTAGCATATTTCCCGGTATTGATAATTTTTTGGCCTGAGCAAATGCTATCTAATTTTTCAGTAAAACAATTGTATAGGACACAAAAACTGTGCTTGGGTGGCAAAGGGTTAATACGCTTGTTTACATTTTTTTGAAGGAAAAACTCCTACAAAAACAAAATATTTCAGTTGTCAATTCTACCTTGTTGAATTTGCCATGATAAAATTTTTATTTTTTTATTTTTTCGTCACTCGTCACTCAAAAATTAAATATGGCCCGTCCCTGTATTCAACGTATGGACTTTTCAGAATTTTTCTCGAAACATTTTCCTTTACTTTCTTTGTCACGAAGTTCCCCATCGACAATGAAAATAGTTATTTTTGTAAAGCCTATAGTTAACGAGCTAGAGCCACCGTTTCTCCATGCATTATATCATAGTTCGGTAAGTTTAGTTTATCTTGTATAAAGAAAATTCCAGGAGTTTAGGTTCACCCCCAGGAATAAAACTGCAAAAGTCCTCATCGATCCCATTTGTGCTAAAAAGTTATTCGGGGTCAAATGTCGAGAGAAAGTACAAAAAATCTAAAATTTTGACCTTTGACCCCGAATAGCTTTTTAGCACAAATGGGATCGATGAGGACTTTTGCAGGGACCGATGGGGACTGCATGTTTAAAGATGTGCGCGCAATCCGCAACCGAACTGTCCAACGAAGATTTTTTTGTGGCAGCAGCGTTGCTGAAAGCTTTTTATTGCACGCTTCTTTTCGAAGTGCACTCGAAGCAACCATTCATTTGCCTATGAGGTTGATTGTTGGTCATTGAGGAAGAAGGTGATGGTTGTTGAGGAGTTGGACCCTGTTTAACTATAGCCTGAAATGCTGGAAAAGAAATCTTCAATAAAAAAATACAATAAAAATCGGGGCCTAGAGAGAAGCCTAGCCTATGTGGTGCGACGACAAAGATCTTCCCGTCCCACTGCAGGGTGCTCTCCGACCACGTGCCAATTGGACGTTTGCAGCCGGGAGGCAAATCGTGGCTGTAATCGAAAGGAGCCTCTCTGGTACCGGGCCGCCTCAGAGAGTAACTATGGCCTTTGACCCTAAGCTGGCCTTGCCCGGCGAGGGGTCGTACGAACAAGATGAATAATTAAAACAATAAAACCACAAAACCAAAGATAAAACAACTACGTATACTGCACAGCAGAGGACGACAATGCGGGAGCAAGCGAGAACGCAACGTCGGCGGATAACCTCCATTTCCATATCAGCCGAGAGATCGACAGCGATGGCAACTACGTGTCGATCAACTCTGGATAATAAGCACCGGTACAAACACAGTGAAGCCAACAACAGCTGATGCTAAACCTCCATTAAGTGCCGGTACCGAAACCAATTCCTTAACGTCTGTGTACTTGGACAAAAGAGCGGCCGCAAGGATCCTGAAGAAATACGAGGGAGTTTCACAGGAGACGCTATCGCCGAATACTAGAAAGAGATGGAGATAGCTGAAGCTCTGTTGCCGAAGTTCCAAAGCAATTATGCGCCAAAGAAGGTTAACGAAAATTCCTTCAAACGCCAGAGATCGGACAGGTATTTATAACCTCATCCGAAGCGGCAGCAGAACGCCCCCGGAGTGGGTAAACTTAGCTTTGCTGAAGTGACCAAGGACAGGATCCTCATAGGCGTCATTGACCGAGGTAGCGAAAGCTGGGCCATCCCTAAGGACCAGTGGCGGTACGTCCGGAACGCGATCGCTAATGCCCTTCTTGACAATATGGATCAGTCTCCGCGTACCACGGCGGAAGATTCTGATGCGAGGATCCAAAAACTATTGCACTGTACAAGGGAGCAGCTGCAAGACTGGGTGAGATCTACCCAGGGGCAAGAATCGAGGTTGTCGACTGGAAGGACATTCCGGCTCGGTCAAGAGCAAGGGCATGAATTCATGCTATCCTTGCTGAACCTGAGAGAATTCTCAGGATGCTGCGGATCATGAACCCGTCTCTCCCGACGCAGGACTGGAGTGTCAATCTGGTTGAGGATGCGGTGGGGCCTGATAGGCAGTTGGTCTTTACCTTGAATAGGGTATATATGTAGACCGTGGCGTTGCACAACGCGCTGCTATTTCGGCTGCCCTCGAGGACTCGGACATCGCAGAGGAGTCGGAGGTGTCCGACTCGGAAAGTATGGTATCTGCCACGTCAAATGGCGAAGGAGCAGTGAACAGCTCGGAGATGGGAGACAGTCTACTGGACGGGGAAGACCTCAACGTCACGGTGATAGCAGGTAGTCCTGAGCGCGCCAACGTTGATACTGCCACCGTTAGTAGGGTTTCCGCCTAGCCAAATCGTGGTCTGAACAACTCGTCGTTGAAAAAAAAGCCTCCAGACGAGGTACAATTCGACGATACGGTGGTGGCAGGGAAGTCTGAGCGCAAACCTGATGGATCCTGGACCAGCACGGAGGGGGAAACCCTAGAGCTGCTCTTGAATACGCACTTTCCAGGGAACTAGCATGAGGAACCCTTAGCACCTACAACAAACCTGGCTGTGTGGGCAGTTAAAAGCTTCGAAACGTTCAAGGCTGCCGGGCCAGACGGGATTATTCCCGCACAACTCATAAACACGTTGGAGACATCAGCCAAATGGCTGATATTTCTTTATACAGCCTGCCTGGCTCTTATAAGAGCCAACAATGCCTAATAAAATAGAACAAAAGTCATAAGATATCTCTATAGATTTTCTTCAAGAAGATGTGCTTCTTATTATTGTAGAGACAGTCTTTTTAATGTTATTAAGAAGATTTTCTTTTTAATATTTTAAATGAAAAATAAAATGATATTGCCCTCACCGAGAATCGAACTTACAATTTTCGGAATGATAAACCCAGCTGTTAACCATCAGGCCATCGCTCACTTTTGATTTCTAGCATCTAATTACCGATATGTGTAGAGTTGTTAATGTTTCAAAGGAAAATCTCATAAATATATTTAAGAAGATTTCTTTTTAACATTTCTAATTAGGAAAAAAAGAGAGAGAATCGAACTTAGAATTTTTCGATTGCTAAACCCAGCTGCTAACCATCCGGCCATCGTATACTAATAATTGCCAGCGTCTAACTACACCTTTGTACTACACAGAGCCAACAATGCCTAATAAATTAGAACAAAAGTCATAAGATATCTCTATAGATTTTCTTCAAGAAGATGTGCTTCTTATTATTGTAGAGACAGTCTTTTTAATTTTATTAAGAAGATTTTCTTTTTAATATTTTAAATGAAAAATAAAATGATATTGCCCTCACCGAGAAGCGAACTTACAATTTTCGGAATGATAAACCCAGCTGTTAACCATCAGGCCATCGCTCACTTTTGATTGCCAGCTTCTAATTACCGATATGTGTAGAGTTGTTAATGTTTCAAAGGAAAATCTTATAAATATATTTAAGAAGATTTCTTTTTAACATTTCTAATTAGGAAAAAAAGAGAGAGAATCGAACTAACAATTTTTCGATTGCTAAACCAAGCTGCTAACCATCCGGCCATCGTATACTAATAATTGCCAGCGTCTAACTACACCTTTGTACTAAATGTATAGTTTTTTAATAAGAATTTCTTCTCAGAACCAAAAAGATTTCCGTACAGTTTTTTCTTCGTTTGCATCGTTGCGACTACCCCTTTGCCCAACAGCTGATCATGAAGACAATCTTATTAATTTTATTAGGCATTTTTGGCTCTGTGTAAATGTATAGTTTTTTAATAAGAATTTCTTCTTAAAACCAAAAAGATTTCCCTACAGTTTTTTCTTCTTTTATTAGGCATTTTTGGCTCTGTGTAGTTACATTCCGTGCTCCTGGAGAAGTGCCATGGTAGTGTTTATTCCTAAGACGGGGAAGGCGTCCCATTACAAGCCCAAGGACTACAGGCCTTCAGTCTCTCGTCCTTTGTACTCAAAACCTTCGAGAGGGTAATAAACGACTACCTATCCACTACTATTGATACCAACCTTATCTCTAGCTATCAGCATGCATACACCAAAGGGAAATGTACAGAAACTTCGCTTCACAGCCTAGTTTCTGTTATTGAAAAATCGCTGTATGAGAAGGATTACTGTCTCGTGGCCTTCTTAGGCATTGAAGGAGCCTTCAACTACATAAGCTCTGATGCTATAAACACCACTTTAACAAATCTGGAGAATAGTTTCATCACTGGGCTCGGTTGATTTATCACGCTATGTCACAAGGGCAACGCCTCAGGGTGGTGTTCTCTCCCCGCTTCTATGGAACCTCACTGTCAACTCGCTGCTGCGAGACACAGGCTGGGTGGGAGCAGAAGGTAGTGGCATATGCAGAGAACTGGCAACAAAATGTTTAAGGCGAACTGGTATGTTCGCTATCCATAATCATTCGAGCCAGGCGAATCGCCAAATAAGGCGACTCGAACAATTCAAGCGACTCGCGAACGGTAATAGGCCCCTAAACTACCAATTTTTCTTCATGTTTTTTTACGTTAAGCTTAGTTTTATTAAAAAAAAAATAGGTAAGCTATCAACGAAGCAAATCGAATATCGAAAATAGTAAAATAACGATATAGTTTTTTAAACTGTATTCTGAAAACCAGTACTTTCTCCAATAAAAGCATGTCTTTAGATAATGTAATATTTGCTAGAATAAACATGGGAATTGTGACCTTTTTTTGTAAGAACAATAAACCCGTGTTTTGAACCCATGGTGGGGATATAACATATGCCTCTCAATTTTTAATATAAATAACTACGGCCTCGCAAAGCTCGTTCGCCGACACCTGGATTTGGTCTTTGTGCGCATGCGCATGTTTACATTTTTATACTGCAAGTTTTGTGCGCGAATTCTTGTAAAAAGCAATTTGCAGTGAAATAAATAAATTCAATGGACATTGAAAAATTTTTTTGCTTCATTGTCGTGTGTTTCTTGTAAAAAAACAATGCAGAAAAATAAAGCAATTTTCATGTAAACCAAAACATGTCAAACGGACTCCATTGTGCGCATGCGTGTAGTCTTTGTCTCACTCCTTCGTAGACAAAAAATACTGGCCAAAAATATAAAAAAATTAAAGTAAAAATACGTAGTGTCATATAGCTATGACTAATGTCATATTATATTATTATATATAATATGCTACCAGCCTGCTTTCTTTGTGAGCAATTTCAGATTTATAGAGCTATAAAAAAGTAATCGATTTTTAAAGCTTCGTGGTAAAAGTAGTAGACACCAGTGTTGCCAGAACAAAATTATTTTTGGGGCTAGATTCAAGAAAAAAGAAAATTATATCGATTTTCTTTTTAATAAAGGTGAAAAAAATTACTGAAGTTTAAAGGTCTATCATCGCTGGTTAGATTTTACAGATTTGACCTCATATTTGGTATAAAAACGACAAACAATTGTTGTAAAATACCATTTGCGTGAACATATTTTTGAAGAAAATCGAATTCCCAACAAAAGTTGCATTGGCCAAAATTTTCTCAGACTAACCGTTTTCTAGTATTCTAGCCTAAAAAATTAGCACGTTTTTTTCGATTTCCCATTTTTATCTTTCAAAAATTGTCAAAACCGCAAATATCCATGTACAAAAAAGATAGATAAAGATTCTTAACGGAAATTGAGCGGGCTACAAAAAAGGTTAAACAACTTTGTTTTGGTAAAGTTACTCTTTCAAAACTTAAAATCATATCTCCGTCTTTTTTTTGCTGTTTTTTTATACCTTTCATGAACATGAAATGGTATTATAACTTTGGTCCGATGTTTGTAAATATAAGAAGAAGAAGAGATAGACCCATCAATAAGTATACCGAAATGATCAGGATGACGAGATGAGTTGATTTAGCCATGTCCGTCTGTCCGTCTGTCCGTCTGTCTGTTTGAACGCAAACTAGTCCCTCAATTTTTGAGATATCTGGCTGAAATTTTGTATGTGGCCACCATTTTGTAATATAGGAATCATTTGTCGGAACTGACAAGATCGGACCAGTATAACATATAGCCCCCATACAACCGATTGTTCAGATATAAGGTTTTTGGCCAAAACTTCCGCAATTAAAAAGTTAGGAACGTAAAATTTTGCAACTCGAGTAATTTCTATTTATGTAGTGTATATAGTGAAAATCAACGAGATCGGGCAAATGTAACATATAGCCCCCATACAACCGATTGTTCAGATATAAGAATTTTTGGCCAAAACTTCTGCAATTAAAAAGTTAGGAACGTAAAATTTTGCAACTCGAGTACTTTCTATTTATGTAGTGTATATAGTGAAAATCAACAAGATCGGGCAAATGTAACATATAGCCCCCATACAACCGATTGTTCAGATATAAGGTTTTTTGGCCAAAACTTCTGCAATTAAAAAGTTAGGACCGTAAAATTTTGCAACTCGAGTACTTTCTATTTATGTAGTGTATATAGTTAAAATCAACAAGATCGGGCAAATGTAACATATAGCCCCTATACAACCGATTGTTCAGATATAAGGTTTTTTGACCAAAACTTCTGCAATTAAAAAGTTAAGAACGTAAAATTTTGCAACTCGAGTACTTTCTATTTATGTAGTGTATATAGTGAAAATCAACAAGATCGGGCAAATGTAACATATAGCCCCCATACAACCGATTGTTCAGATATAAGGTTTCTTGGCCAAAACTTCTGCAATTAAAAAGTTAGGAACGTAAAATTTTGCATCTCGAGTACTTTCTATTTATGTAGTGTATATAGTGAAAATCAAAAAGATCGGGCAAATATAACATATAGCCCCCATACAGCCGATTGTTCAGATATAAGGTTTTTTGGCCAAAACTTCTGCAATTAAAAAGTTAGGAACATAAAATTTTGCAACTTGAGTACTTTCAATCTATGTAGTGTGTAGAGGAAAATCAAGAAGATCGGGTAAATATAACATATAGCCCCATACAACCGGTTGTTCCGATATAAGGTTTTTTGGCCAATACTTCCGCATTTAAAAAGTTAGGAACGTAAAATATTGCACCTTTAGTACTTTCTACATGTGTAATGTGTATAGTGTAAGTCAGTACAATTGAACACGTATAATATATAGCCTCCATACAATCGATTGTTCCGATAACTCGGATCCTATTATTTTGTAAGTTTTTTTAAATTATAACAAAGATGTGTAATGTGTATAGTAAATATAGTTAAACTGACAAAGGCTGTACTGGGGATCGAACAGTGAAAATCGTGACGCTTATTCATGAAAGGTATATAGCCTTCGGCACAGCCGAAGACAGCTTTCCTTACTTGTTTTTAATTAATTTAAATTTTTAATTTTGTTTACTGATATTCTACATGATAAATTATCATTACTAGAGTTCGCCCAGTGGTTGAAATTCAACCACAAAGCTTATTTTATTTTCCTCCTTTTTTGCTGTTTCTTAAATTTGCCATTCTTTTCATATTTTTTATATTTTTGGTTTCTATACATTCCTGTTCATTTTGCCTTTTTCTCCCTCTTTACACCATTCAGTAATATAGTTTCAATGTTGATAATTATTTATTCTTCTTAGGTAGTATTCATACGTATTTCTTTCCTTTCCTTTGCTTTTATTTCCTTTCTCTTCTTTCATCTCATTTTATTTCTTTTGCTTTTCTTTCCTTCCCTACCCTTTTCCTTCCTTTCCTTTTCTTCCCTCTCTTTTCTTTTCCTTTTCTTTCTTTCATTTCATTTTATTTCCCTTCTTCCTTTTTCTCTTTTCTGTTCTTTTCTTTTATTTTCCTTTCTTTTCGTTTCTTTTATTCTCTTACCTGACCTTTCTTTCCATTTCCATTACATTCCGGTATTATAACTTTGGTCCGATGTTTGTAAGTATGAGAAGAAGAAGAGATGGACCCATCAATAAGCATACCGAAATGATCAGGATGACGAAATGAGTTGATTCAACCATGTCCATTTGTCCGTCTGTCTGTTTGAACGCAAACTAGTCCCTCAGTTTTTGAGATATTTGGCTGAAATTTTGTATGCGGCCACCATTTTCCAATATAGGAATCATTTTTCGGAACCAGAAAGATCGGACCGATATTACATATAGCTCCCATACAACCGATTGTTCCGATATTTGGGCTATAACTCCTGTAATTAAACACGTAGGAACGTGAAATTTTGGAAGTATCGCTATTTTTATATGCGAAATATCGATGCTGAAAATCATCGAGATGGGATAAATATTTCACATAGCCCCCATACAATCGATTGTTCCGATCAACCGATTTTGGGCTATAACTCCTGTAATTAAACACGTAGGAACGTGAAATTTTGGAAGTATCCCTATTTTTATATGTGAAATATCGATGTTGAAAATCATCGGGATGGGATAAATATTTCACAAAGCCCCCATACAATCGGTTGTTTCGATAAACCGATTTTGGGCTATAACTCCTGTAATTAAATTTTTGGAAGTATCGCTATTTTTATATGTGAAATATCGATGCTGAAAATCATCAAGATGGGATAAATATTTAACATAGCCCCCATACAATCGATTGTTCCGATAAACCGATTTTGGGCTATAACTCCTGTAATTAAACACGTAGGAACGTGAAATTTTGTAAGTATCGCTATTTTTATATGTGAAATAGCGATGTTGAAAATCATCGAGATGGGATAAATATTTCACATAGCCCCCATACAATCGGTTGTTTCGATAAACAGATTTTGGTAGATAACTCCTGTAATTAAAGAGGTAAACGTGAAATTCTGTAAGTATTGCTATTTTTATATGTGAAATATTGATGCTGAAAATCATTGAGATGGGATAAATATTCCACATAGCTCCCATACAATCGATTGTTCCGATAAACCGATTTTGGGCTCTAACTCCTGTAATTAAACACGTAGGAACGTGAAATTTTGGAAGTATCGCTTTTTTTATATGCGAAATATCGGTGTTGAAAATCATCGAGATGGGATAAATATTTCACACAGCCCCCTTACAATCGATTGTTCCGATAAACGGATTTTGGTAGATAACTCCTGTAATTATTTTTATATGTGAAATATTGATGCTGAAAATCATTGAGATGGGATAAATATTTCACATAGCTCCCATACAATCGATTGTTCCGATAAACCGATTTTGGGCTATAACTCCTGTAATTAAATTTTTGGAAGTATCGCTTTTTTTATATGCGAAATATCGGTTTTGAAAATCATCGAGATGGGATAAATATTTCACACAGCCCCCTTACAATCGATTGTTCCGATAAACGGATTTTGGTAGATAACTCATGTAATTATATAGGTAAGAACGTGAAATTTCGTAACTATTGCTATTTTAAAATGTGGAATGCCGATGTTAAAATTCAATGATAGATAGTTCCGATAATTTCGGTATGAGCTAAAGTTAAATTCACACAGGATGTACTGAGATGAGTGAAAATCGTGATGCTTATTCATGAAAGGTATTTATTCGGCACAGCCGAAGACAGCTTTCCTTACTATTTTTTTTTTTTTTCATTTCAGTTCTTTCTTACCTTTATTTTGTTTCACTTTTTTCCTTACCTTTCCTTTCCTTACCTTTACTTTTCCTACCTTTCCTTTCCTACCGTTTCCTTACTTTCTTTTTTTCCTTTCCGTAACTCTTTAGTTTTATTTTTTTTTCATTCATTTCCTTTACTTATTTTTTCTTAGGATTTCATTACCTTTCTTTCCTTTATTTTTCATTCTTTTTATTTTCATTTATTTTCCGCACCTTCCTCCTCGCTACCTTTTCTTTCCTTTCTTTTTCTCTTCTTTCCTTTCATTTATTTTATACTTTTATTTATTTCATTTTGTTTTATTTTTATTTATTTTATATTCTTTCCTTTCCTTTCATTTCCAACAAATTTCTTTTTCTACTTTCAATCACTTTTCTATTTCTTATTTTACTTTTTTTAGTTTTATCAATATTCCTTTTTATTTTATTTCACTAAGTCTATCCACGAAGGGCTCTGTTTTTTTTTTTTTCAAAACATCATGTCTGAGCAAGCATTAGTTTCTCTGAATACCCACGCACAGATTTTGTTTTTGAAAACACTGTACCTACGCTGAATAAAGTTGACGAGCTGGCTCATGTTTATAATTGCTGCCAACAAAACAACTCACACTCGGACTCTCCCCAACTGCAATTAATGCAAACACAACAATGCCAGTGTACCTGCGTACACAGATAACAGCGGCTCTATAAAGTAAATGCGTGTTGAGTACTTGTAGTGGTGTGACTTTCAATTCATAATATAATTAATTTTTTTTAATTTTTGGTTTATTGTCACACACCCTGCTCGGCGAGCAGATTAATTGTGGTTATTGCAAAAAAGGGAGACAACTTTTAAGCATTGCGCATTTATATATAACTAGAGTTCGGTTGAAAATCAACCACAAAACCTTATTTTATTTTCCTACCTTTTTGCTATTTCCTTAATTTTCCTTCTTTTCCATATTTGGTATATTTTTAGTTTCTATACGTTCCTATTCATTTTGCCTTTTCCTCCCTCTTTACACCATTCAGTAATATAGTTTCAATGTTGATAATTATTTATTCTTCTTAGTTCGTCTTCATACGTATTACTTTCTTTTCCTTCCCTTTGCTATCATTTGCTTTTATTTCCTTTCCTTTCCTCTCCTTTCATCTCAATTTTCTTTTTTTTTTGCTTTTCTTTCCTTCCCTTCTCTTTTCTTTCCTTTTCTATTCTTCCCTCTCCGTTCTTTTCCTTTTCTCTTCTTTCATTTCATTTTATTTCCCTACTTTCTTTCTTTCTTTCTTTTTTTGTTCTTTTCTTTTATTTTCTTTTTTTTCGTTTCTTTTATTTTCTTACCTGACCTTTCTTTCCATTTCCATTACATTCCTTTTTCCTTTTATTTTCTTTTTCTTTTCTTTCCTTTCGTTTCCTTTGCTTTAGTTTTCTGTCATTTTATTCATTGCTTTTTTCATTCCATTTATTTTCTTTTATTTTTTTCTCAGCTTTATTTTCTTTCACTTTTTTCCTTAGATTTCTTTTCCTGTCATTTCGTTTCCTTACCTTTCCTTCCCTTACCTTTCCTTTTTTTACCTTTCCTTTCCTACCGTTTCCTTACTTTCAGTTCCTCAGTTTTTGAGATATTTGGCTGAAATTTTGTATGCGGCCACCATTTTCCAATATAGGAATCATTTGTCGGAACCAGCAAGATCGGACCGATATTACATATAGCTCCCATACAATCGATTGTTCCGATAAACGTATTTTGGGCTATAACTCCTTTAATTTAAGAGCTAAGAATGTGAAATTTTGCAAGTATTGCTACTTTTATATGTGAAATATCGACGTTGAAAATCATTGAGATGGGATAAATATTTCACATAGCCCCCATACAATCGATTGTTCCGATAAACGGGTTTTGGTAGATAACTCCTTTAATTTAAGAGATAGGAACGTGAAATTTTGTAAGTATTGATATTTTTATATGTGAAATATCGACGTTGAAAATCATTGAGATGGGATAAATATTTCACATAGCCCCCATAGAATCGATTATTCCGATAAACGGATTTTGGGCTATAACTCCTGTAATTAAAAACGTAGGAACGTGAAATTTTGGAAATATCGCTATTTTTATATGTGAAATATCGACGTTGAAAATCATCGAGATGGGATAAATATTTCACATAGCCCCCATACAATCGATTGTTCCGATAAACGGATTTTGGTAGATAACTCCTGTAATTATATAGGCAGGAAAGTAAAATTTCGTAGCTACTGCTATTTTAGAATTTGGAATGTCGGTGTTAAAAATCAATGAGATTGGACCAATATAACACATCGCCCCAGTATAATCGATAGTTCCGATAATTTCGGTATGAGCTAAATTTAAATTCACACAGGTTGTACTGGGATCAAACAGTGAAAAGTTGTGACGCTCATTCATGAAAGGTATTTAGCCTTCAGCACGGCCGAAGACAGCTTTCCTTACTTGTTTTTCTTTATTTTTATTTTCATTTATTTTCCATACCCTCCTCCTCGCTACCTTTTCTTTCCTTTCTTTTTGTCTTCTTTCCTTTCTTTGTCTTTCTCTATTTGCCCCTCTTTTCCACTCCTTTACCTACATTACATTTCCTTTCTTCCCTTCCTTTTTTCTTTTCCATTCCTTTCCTTTCCCTACCTTTATTTGCCTTTGATTTTTCTCTCATATTTTCCGTTCCTTACCTTATCTTACCTTTATTTTCCTTTTATCTATTCCTTTCCTTTCCCATTGTTTCCTTTATTTTATCCTTTTATTTATGTATTTTATTTTTATTTATTTCATTTCATTTCCAACAAATTTCTTTTTTTACTTTCCATCACTTTTCTATTTCTTATTTTACTTTTTTTAGTTTAAGCAATTTTCCTTTTTATTTTATTTTACTAAGTCTAGCCACGACGGGCTTTGTGCTTTTTTTTCAAAACATCATGTTTGACGAAGCATTTTCTTCTCTGAATACCCACTCACAGATTTTGTTTTTGTAAACACTGTTTGTACCTACGCTCAATAAAGTTTATTATTGCTGCCAACAAAACAACTCACACTCGTGTGAATTTCAAATCATATTATAATTAATTTTTTTTTTTTAATTTTTGGCTTGTTGTTGGCGAGACCTATCGATACATATCAAATTTTATATACCTTAGAATTGTGGTTATTGTAAAAAAGGGAGAAAACTGTCAAGCATTGCGCATTTATATATAATAGATAGATAGGATCAACATTATAACCAAAAATATACATTTCTCATATACGTTCAAACATATTTTTGCTTAATATATGCTTTCTCTGCGAGGGTGTAGCTTAACGGTCTTCAAATGGCGCAGACAAAAAAAAAGAGTTGACGGAATTGTGAACTCAATACATTAATTTTCATGTATTTTGGCGAGCTAAATCCAAATCCGTAATCGGAATCAGCCTAACAGGTCGCAGCTCTTCCCTAAAGTCACAAAAATATCACAAAATAATATTGGTCTTCTTTGCAAGGTTAGGGCCGAAGCAATTTTCGGGATAGTATGAAAATGTGTTTTTGAGAAAAATTTCCCGGCCGGGAAGAAAAGTCCATGAAGAGATGTAATTCCAGTATCATCGAAACATATGTCGGCTTGTCTGATTCCTGCAGCGCGTGGGTAAATTTTTCTCGAAAACACATTTTCATAAAATCCCGAAAATTTCTTCACAATACCGTCGGTATTTACAGCAATAGACTACAAGTCAAAAGCAAACAAAACCCTACTAGACACATATCAGTCATTTGAATAGTCAAATGTCAGGTATGGCTGAATGAAATCTATTTCAGGCCGTAGTGCAAAGTTTCATTCAGGTTGCCAAGAGCGACATTACAATCCTGAATAAACAATTTGTATACGTGTATGATTTTGCGTCTCTTTCTTACTAATTGAATACTGCATAAGGCTCTCCTTATCTTTGTCCGGGCACTTTTCCTTCATTCGTGACATAGATGTCAGTCAGGCAGAAGTAAACAAAGCTGAACAACAACAACAAGAACAACAAGAAACCCGCATCAACAACAACAAGAACAACAGGAAACCTACAACAACAACAAGAAACCTATATCACCTATATTAATGAAATCGGACCAGATTTAAAATGATGCTATTTATTTTTAACTATTTTTTAAATTAAAATTATATAATACGAAACACTTTTATAATAAACAATGTGGGAATTTGTAAAAGTTATACAACTAACTAGTTTTAAGCTCTATCCACCAATTGTATGGCTGCCGCTGCAGTTGGTGTAATTTCTTCTACGGAAATGTCCTTAAGGCTTTTGTCCTTCACGTGGCAGTCGTCATGCGAGGATGCTGGTGGCAATTTCAGTGGAAATATATTTGGGCGACTCCGCATTTGAACATTTGGATGTTTATGCAGTCGGAGAAGGCACAATTTGCTGATATTTCCTCGAAACTTTCACAAAAAACTTTTTGAATTTAAATTCTGCATTTTTTGCTTTACATTTGAGAGCAAACACACAAGAAATAGGAACAAAATTAAATTTTTAAAATTTTTGAAAAATTAAATTTTAGAAAAAACTCGAATAATTTTTTTTCTTCTGACAGGTAAAGTCAAACTAAAACGAAACAGAAGAAAATTATTTGTCATTGTGTAGGTGTTGTCAAAAATGTTGTAAGTGTGTTGGGGCTTCCTACAGCATGCTTTAGCAGGGAAGAGTTTAAATGTTATAAAGGAAAAAATTTTCGTGCTTCATTGAAAGCATAGATAATTCTTTCATAGGTTTCACACCAAGTCCTAAAATTCGAATTTCTTTCATATAATATTGCGTTGAAATAAAGTGTTCTATATGGAAGAATAAATATATGTATAAATGGACACTGAGAGAGGTTTCCTTCAAGCTGGGTGGTGGCCTAAGGTGCTAGACCTTCTAGCATACTAGTCACTACAGTGTTGTGAGTTCGATTTTAACAATGCCGGGAAGAAAAGTCCATGAAGAGATGTAATTCCAGTATCATCGAAACATATGTCGGCTTGTCTGATTCCTGCAGCGCGTGGGTAAATTTTTCATCAAACCACATTTTCATACAATCCCGAAAATTGCTTAACAATACCGTCGGTATTTACAGCAATAGACTACAAGTCAAAAGCAAACAAAAGAGTGTAAATGTTATAAATGAAAAAATATTCGTGCTTCATTGAAAGCATAGAAAATTCTTTCATAGGTTTCACACCAAGTCCTAAAATTCGCATTTCTTTCATATAAGATTGCATTGAAATAAAATGTTCTATATGGAAGTATAAATATATGCAGAAATGGACACTGAGAAAGGTTTCCTTCAAGCTGGGCAGTGGCCTAAGGTGCTAGACCTTCTAGCATACAAGTCACTACAGTGTTGTGAGTTCGACTCTCACAATGCCGGGAAGAAAAGTCCATGAAGAGATGTAATTCCAGTATCATCGAAACATATGTCGGCTTGTCTGGTTCCTGCAGCGCGTGGGTAAAAATTTTCCTTTAATTGTTAGATTTTTTTAAGGCATCAGACATTTTTTCCATATGTATAACAAAAACTTTCATTTAATTGTTAGATTTTTTTTTTGAAGGCATCAGACATTTTTTGTTATACATACCAATGGAAGTGTTTTTGAAAAACATTAAAAAAAAATATTTTTTTTGTGGCAACGCTAGATGTTGCCCAATTACATTTTTCTTCAAATCTTTGGCATCTGTTGTCGGATTTTAAAGTTTGACAAAAAATGCCGAAGATATGAAGAAAAATGCAATTGGGCTACTTCTAGGGTTGCCAGAAAAAAAATACAACTTTTTTTTTAAATGTTTTTCAAAAACACTTCATATGAGGGGAGGTAGGTTGTGGTATCACACTTTAAAATCCGACATTAAATTCCGAAGATATGAAGAAAAATGCAATAGGGCGACATCTAGGGTTGCCAGAAAAAAAAAATAATTTTTTTTGAAATGATTTTCAAAAACACTTCATATGAGGGGAGGTACGACTTTTTTTTTTGGTGATACGCTCTAAGGTACATACTTAAGACTTATACTTTAATAGAGTGAAAATGAACTAATTCTAAAAATTCGGAGAAAAAAGTTGAAAATTAGCATGAAAGTTCGTTGAATGTTTGTGAATTTTTTTATTACATCTTGATAAGCTCTCTTATGGGAAATAAGTCAAAATAAATTTTCTGGAGTTGAAATTGGTGATTTTTTTTTTTAAAGCTTCGTTCAAAACCAGCGTTGCCACAAGCTCAATTTTTTTTGTATCCAAAAGTGTATCCATCCTGACAAAAATGTATCCACATTTTTTACGAACAAGGAGACATGTACCCTAGGGCGGGTCGATATATTAACCGTTATCGCGCCATCGATTTTTCGATAGGTTTTGGGCTTAGGAAAAAAAAGTTCCACTACGCCTACCCCAAAAAATGATTTTCGAGCCTGCCAAATTTCATTTTTTTGAATTTTCTTCGACTTTGATTTTTAAGGTTTTTTTCATGACCCACTAGACAAATTTTCATGTATACCCTGTCCGACCCAAAAATGTCCGCTAAAACGTTGGCGATAGCAGTTTTTTGAAAGGTAGGTAGGTAGGTTCAAGTGGCTGCCGCAGAGGCACACTTAGGCCAGTTTTGAAGGCCCGTTGTGATACCACCAACACAAGGAAAGTCAGCCCCGGGACCCAGCCATATGGAAAATCCCTGAGTTGTTGGGATTTTCCACATAGCAGAAACCCGGGACTGACACTCCTAAACCGACACCGTTACTCCTCCTCGAACCACTTAGATGACTTTATGAAGCCCATCAAGTCCTTTATGTCCAGTTCCGCGATCTGGCTTAGACTATCTAGGAACGGAACTCCCAAAAAGCGCGTTCTCACGCCGCTTAAAGCCGGACAGTTGCAGATGAGGTGCTCCACCGTTTCCTCCTCCTCATCATCTTTGCAACTCCTGCAGCATCGTCGGTAGGGCACACTTAGCCTTTCTGCATGCCTACCAATGAGGCAGTGACCGGTTAATGCCCCTATCAATATGCAGATTTCCCTCCTAGTTAGGGCATAAATGCGTCTAGACCTTTTAAGATCCCATTTTGGCCAGGTTTGTTTCGATATCCGACACCCTGGGGATTGCAGCCATCTTTCGTTGGCTTGACGGAGTGTGTGCTCCTTCAGCATTAGTTTGCATGTGGCAAACGGCATACCTAAGCGCTCTTTATCCCGAAGAACCTGCTTGGTCGTGCCCTGCCTGGCAAGCTCGTCTGCCTTACAGTTTCCCTCAATGTCCCTATGTCCCGGGACCCATATGAGGTTTACGCGGTTCTGTTGGGCCATCTCCTGAAGAGATCGACGACAGCTGAGCGTCAGTTCAGAGTTGAACGTGTATGAGCCAAGGGATTTGATTGCCGCCTGGCTATCGCTGAAAATAGTGATATCTCCTCCGATAACACGTTTGCTTAACCAGGCCGCGGCGTCCCGGATTGCCGAGACTTCCGCCTGGAAAACGCTACAATGATCAGGTAGTCTGAAGGAGAGTTCAAGGTCCAAATCCCTTGAATAAACCCCTCCTCCAACTCTGCCGTCCAACTTCGAGCCGTCGGTGTATATGGAAGTGCCACCATTTGTTTCGGGACACCAATCCGTCCTCTCCCAGTCTTCTCTGCTGGGAATGTTTATTTTGAAGCAGCTATCCCCGACTGTAGTGGTCGCACAACGATCTGTGCTTAGAGGGAGAAAGCTGTAAGATTCCAGAATACTGGAGTGTCCAATAGTACCCGCACCCCAACTGGAGGTTTCTCTTAGGCGCAGAGCTGATGCCGCCGCTGACCGAAACCCTTCCAGATCAAGTGGCAAAATGCCCAGAATGGCCTGGAGGGCTTCGTTGGGCGTTGTCCTTAGCGCACCGCTTATACAGATCATATTGGATCTATGGACTTTCCGCAACAGATTCAGGTATGTTGTCTTGCTCAGTGCCGGCCACCATACGACGACTCCATACAGCATGATTGGGCGAATGATGGCCGTGTAGATCCAACTGCATACTCTAGGGCTGAGCCCCCATTTTTTGCCAATGGCTCTTTTGCATGTGTAAAGAGCGATGCAAGCTTTCTTCTGGCGCTGAAGAACATTCTCCTTCCAATTCAGTTTCCTGTCCAGAACTATGCCTAGAAACTTGGCCTTATCCGACAAGCCCAGGCGCGTGCCATCTAGTTCTGGTAGGCTTAGTGGCGGTATTTTGTACCGGTTGGTGAAGAGGACAAGTTCCACTTTCCCCGGGTTGATACTAAGTCCGCAGCGAGAGGACCACCTCGAAACCTCTCGCAGTGCTACTTGCATCAGGTCACACAGAGTTTGTGGGAACTTGCCTCTGAATGCAATAGCTAAATCGTCTGCGTATGCCACTATCTTCCCGCCCCCCCAGCTTGTGTCACGTAGCAACGAGTTGACTGTGAGGTTCCATAAAAGCGGGGAAAGAACACCACCCTGGGGCGTTCCCCTTGTGACATAGCGTGATAACTCGACCGTACCAAGTGAAGAAGCTATTTTCCTTCCTCTTAGAAGTTGGTCAATTAAACCAGTTAGAGGTATATCTACGCCCAGATTAGTTAGAGCGGAGTTGATCGCCTCCGGGCTTATATTGTTGAAAGCCCCCTCAATATCTAAGAAGGCCACGAGACAGTAGTCCTTTTCACACAGCGATTTCTCAATGACAGATACTAGGCTGTGCAGAGCAGTTTCTGTTGATTTACTCTTGGTGTATGCATGCTGATAGCTAGAGATAAGGTTGCTATCAATAGTCGTTGAAAGGTAGTCGCTTAGTATCCTCTCAAAGGTTTTGAGTACAAAGGACGAGAGACTGATCGGTCTGTAATCTTTTGGCTCGTAGTGGGATGCCTTCCCAGCCTTAGGGATAAACACTACCGTGGCGCTTCTCCAGGAGCCCGGAATGTGGTTGAGAGCCAGGCAGGCTGTGAAGAGAAATACCAGCCATTTAGCTGATGTCTCCAACGTGTTTATAAGTTGCGCGGGGAAAATCCCGTCCGGCCCGGCAGCCTTATACGGTTCAAAGCTCTTGACTGCCCACCTTACTCTTTCCTCAGTGATGGGTATATTTACTGCCAGGTTTGTTGCAGGTGCTAGTGGCGCATCATGCAGATTCCCCGGAAAATGTGTATTCAAGAGCAGCTCAAGGGTTTCCTCTTCCGTGCTGGTCCAGGATCCGTCAGGCTTTCGCAAATAGCTGATGGTTGTTTGACTTTTCGAGAGGACTCGTCTAAGTCTCGCTGTGTCGTCGACCTTTTCGACGCCAGTGCAGAAATTTCTCCACGAGGTTCTCTTCGCCTGTCTCAGAGCTTTTTTGTAGGCCCTTAGTTTAGCTTTATATTCATGCCAATGAGGCTCAGAGCCGAAGCTCTTGGCCTTGTTAAATTGTTTCCGGCATGATATTCGGAGCGAGTCCAAATCGTAGGACCACCAATGTGGCCTGTGTTTACCGCGCGGTTTTGGCACTGGACAAGCCTGTCCTAGAGCATTTGAGAGCGCCGATGTAAATGTAGTAACAAGATCCTCCAGCTCCTCTACTGATGAGGGGGCTTGTGAGGGCAGTACTGGTAGGTCTCTGTCTAATATTTCATTGTGTAACTGCCAATCAGTGTTACGTGGATTGCGCTTCATGATTGGTTGTTCTACAATAAAGTCTAAAACCATTTCTATGTAACGGTGGTCGGAGAAAGAATGTTCTTCCAGAACCCGCCATTTTCTGACCCACTCATAAGCGCCTTCACTACAGATAGTGAGGTCTATGACCTCCCTGCGGGTCTTAGTGATAAAAGTAGGCTCATTACCCACGTTGCAAATCACCAGGTTGGTTGTTAAGAGGTAATCAAACAGAGACTCGCCCCTGGCATTGATGTCGGAGCTCCCCCATTGGACATGGTGAGCATTAGCGTCCGCTCCAATAATAAGATTACCCGTGCAGAAATTTGACACCAGGTCTTTCACCTCCGTTTGTGGTGGGGGTTCTTCGGCGTCGTAGGGCATATAGACCGACGCCACCGTCAGGCGGGTGCTGTCGACCGTTAGACTGATAGCGGTAATATCACCATTGGTGTAGTTAGGTAGGAGAAAGGAGTTCAACTCAGACTTGACCAAAATACACGTTCTGACTTTGCTCTCCTCGCTGGCTCGAATGAGCTTGAAGCCCTTAGTCCCCAATCCGCAGATTCTCGAGCTATTGACCCAGGGTTCTTGGATGAGGACCACATCCACGTCGCCTTTAGAAAGACGACTACTTAAAGCAGCCGAAGCCACTTTAGATTTGTGCAAATTAATCTGAAGCACCACCAACATGAGAGCGCACAGACTTCCCTGCCGTCCCCATATCGTCGAGGTTTGCTCCATCCCGGAGGTTGCCTATCAACGACGAGTTGTTCCGATTAACTGCCCGATGTGGCGTTGCAGGAGTCCTGCTGCCTGTAGCGTTAGATGTTAGTCGCTCAGCGTTGGCTGCTACCACCGTGACGTCGAGGACTTCCTCGTCCTGTAGGCTGTCCTCCATCTCCGAGTTGTTCACAGCACTATCGCCAAGAGACGTGGCGGATAACATGCTTTCCGCATCGGAATCCTCCGCTTCCTCTTCTGGTAATAAGTTTTCCGGTTCCCCCGGAGCAGCCGAGAAGGCAGCGCGCTGAGCATCACCACGATATACGTGGATAACGATCTGGCCTACGCTGTAGTGTACTAGGCCGTTGCACCTTTTGAGGGGCTCGATTGACTCTTTATTCATGGTGAACACCACCTGTCTGTCGGGCCCTACCGCATCCCCGACCAGATTGACACTCCAGTCATGCGTTGGGAGGGACGGATTCATTAGCCGTAGCATCCCGAGTATTCTCTCGGGTTCGTCAGGGATGGCCGGAATCCACGCCCTTGCCCTTGGACGAGCTGGAATGTCCTTCCAGTCGACGACCTCTATCTTTGCGCCCTGGTAGACTTCACCCAGTTTAGCAGCTGCTGCCTTGTACAGTGCTACGGTTTTTGCATCCTCGCATGCGAGTAATTTAATTTGACCCTGGTGCCAACCCGCATCCGTTACTCGTGCCGAACTACCCGGAAACTCCGGAGCAACGTTGAGAAGAATGTTGCCGAGTTCATTTCGCACGTAACGCCACCGGTCCTTGGGGATGGCCAGACGGTCATTGCCTCGGTCAAGGACGCCTATAAGGATCCTGTCCTTGGTTACCTCAGCAAAGCTTAGTTTGCCCGCTCCAGAGGTATTCTGATGCCGCTTGGGAGGGGGAATAAACTCCAGATCCGATCTCTGGCGCTTGAAAGGGTTAACTTTTAACCTCTTTGGCATGTACGAATTTTGGAAATCCGGTATCACAGCTTTCGCTAGCTCTACAGATTTACTGGAATTCGGCGACAGTGATTCCTGCGGTACCCCTTCATACCTCTTCAGGATCTTTGCAGCCAATCTTTTCTCGTGGTATGTGAAGCGGCGGGGAGATGTCTCCCTGGAGTGCGGACCCGTAGTTGCCATCGCGGTCGCTCTCCTTGCCGACATCTCAGTTGCAGCTTCCTTCTCCTTCGAAACTCCGAGGCCAGGTCGTGAGACCGCTGCCACAGACGTAAAGATACTGGTTTTCATATCAGCGGTTGATGGGAGTTTAGCATCCGCCGTTGTCCGCTTAGCTGCGTTGGCAACCGCACTGGTGCTAGCTCCCATCAAGTCAATCTTATTCGATAGAGGGTTGGTTGACCGACTCGTAGTTGCCATCGCTGTCGATCCCCCCCTTGATTGTGGAACGGAGGTTGTCCTCCGGCGTTGTTGTTGCTTCCTCGCCTGCTCCTCCATAGCTCTCCTTTGCTGAGGAGTGAAATTTGGCGTTGTTTGTTTTTTAGATTTTTCGTTTTTATTCAGGTTATTCGAGTTCATCTTGTTCGTACGACCCATCGCCGGACAAGGCCAGCTTAGGGTCAAGGGAAGAGTAGGGGAAAATGTGTCGTCCGCCGCGGCAGAGCCCCGTACCGCGGTAAGGCCATGCTTACTCTCTGAGGCGACCCGGTGTCAGAGAAAAAAAAAAAACAATATTTTTTGGGTTGTGGGGATTGTGTTGGTCAAAAAATCGACCCTTTCGCTTTATATTTTTTTAAAGGGTTTTTTCAGCATACATGCAAACATGCATTCGATGAAAACGAATTTGCCTCATATATCCCGTCTCACTCAAAATTATGCGCTAAAAACGTTGGCGATAATAGTTTTTGAAAAAAAGAAAATTTTTTGTTTCTGTTTTTGGGACTTGTTTTGGTCGAAAAATGTAGTTTTCGAATTTTTATGCATTTATTTTTCATTCCAAATAATTTTTTATGTATTTTTTTCGGTGTCCTTTAGCGTAGTCCCAATTGAATTCATTCGCTAAAGACGGTGGTTAATTCAGTTTTTTGAAAAAAACTAATGAGATTTTTGAAAAATTTTGGTCGAAAAAACCAATTTTTTTAGATTTTTCATTGGCTTAATTTTATACACACAGAAAAATTTCTTACATTTTTAGTTAACATGATTCATGTTAAATCAACATGAACACCTCTTGTACGTAAAACAAAAACAATTTCGGAAAATCAACACGAACATTTTAACATGAAGCGTATGGTTAAAATAACATGAAGTACTTATTAGAATTACATTAGTGTGTATCCCTTACACTAAATTCGGTTTGTTTTAACATGAATAAGTGTTGTTTTCGACTGCCATCTGTTCCCCAACATTTTAACATGAAGCGTATGGTTAGAATAACATGAAATATTTCTGCATTAGAATTACACTAAATTCGGGTTGTTTTAACATGAACAAGTGTTGTTTTCGACTGCCATCTGTTCCCCATCAAAGCTTGTGAACAGAATTGTTCTCAAAAGAACAGAATTTAAGTCAGTGTGTAGATACCGACTTAATGAAAAGTTGTAGATATTATAAATAATTAATATATTGTGAAATTTATAGTTTCTTAACTTGCGAATAAGTTGTGAAGTTTTGCAAAAAGTTTTAGGTAAGTAATTTCTGTTGTTTTTCATATTTTGTAAACGCTTCCTGCTAAAACACGTCCAAAAATGTCGGGGTAGGTTAAAAACAACGCGCACTAAACATAAATACCATGGAAGCGCTTTAGGATTATGGATACCGGGTAGAAAAGGCGTCGTTTGATACCTATCCCTACATTAATTGGACGTGTGCTACCAGTTTTATAATCGCTTGGATAATTTAAAGAGCTTTCAATGAACCAATTTTTATTTAATTTTCAGATTAGGGCTTGTTGTTGCTGTTTTCGATGCAGAAGTTGCCAATGATTGGATTAAAATAAGTATATGTTTATGTATGTACATATATGTGTGTACTTTTATTATTTAAAATGATGATCGTGTTAATTTAACATGATAGATCGCGTTAATTTAACATGATGATCGTGTTATTTTAACATGATGATCGTGTTAATTTAACATGATGATCGTGTTAATTTAACATCATGATCGTGTTAATTTAACATCATGATCGTGTTAATTTAACATCATGATCGTGTTAATTTAACATCATGATCGTGTTAATTTAACATGATGATCGTGTCAAAAACAAGGTGTTTTATTTTAAGGGTTAATTTAACAATAAAAACCTGGTCAATTAACATGATAGATCGTGTTAATTTAACAATAAAATCCTGTTAAATTAACATGATAGATTGTGTAAATTTATCAGGACGAAAGTGTTATTTCAACATAGTATAGTGTTAATTTAACATGTCTGATCGTGTTGATTTAACAAGAAAAATAATGTTGTATCAACAGGAAATCATGTTGATTCAAACCTTTGTGATCATGTTAAATTCACACCGTTCCTTCATGTTGATCTAACATGTAGGAACAGTTAAAAACCAGCTTCATGTTAAAACAACCTGAGCGATAGTGTTGAAAAATAATATACTGAAAAAGTGTTAAAAAAGTGTTGATTCAACATGAAAATTATTCTGTGTGTAGATGGAGAGCTGGCAGCGTAACAAATTGGGTCACTCCGAGCAAGGTCAATTTCCACATTTACGAGCTCGTTTGTTATCGACTTGACGTCAGCCCGGCCGGCAGACCTCCTACTGGAAGACAAATTCGTGTTACGAGGGAGTGCGCTCCCCCCTTTTAAAAAAACTGTAAGTGAACCAACAGATTTTCTGAGTATGAGGGTTCTTAGAGGTTCTTCCGTAAAATCTTTTACTATTCTTAGATTATTTATATTGAGCTTAGTTCTCCCACAATCTTCGCTTAAAGCTCAAAACCCCGATTTGTTTGGACCTCTGTAATTAGAAGCAATATTCAAAGTACACGATTCTGAAAGCCTGAATGTTTCTCTTTATCATACAAAAGCGCTTTACTATTGCCGATTCATAGCAGACAAGCACGAGCACAACTTTTGACGAATTCGACTTTTTGCTCGTTTTTCGAGGTCCATAAGTCTACAAGTAAATGAGATATAAGCTTTTGGACGACTGAATATGATAGCCCAAACAATTGTCTTTACCGTCCAAGGTCAAAGTATTATTTGGCAGTTGCTGAGGAAAATTAGGGTAAGCTCAAGTAGACGATCCCATTTGAAATTTTTTTACTTTTCTACTTGTAAATTTTATAAGGAAAAAATTAAAAAATTGTATTTGGGATCATCTACGTAAACTTGCCCAACTTCTTATTAGTATTATTATTATTAGTATTATTATTATATGACCTTATTACACCGCGACCATTTACACGATCTTTCAGCTTATTGCTGTATGCGGAGGCTCTTTATAAATTTGAGTGTCCCCACCTAGGTAGCAAACACTCTTTCATGCTAACGCAATGCATTCGCAGAGTATATGAACTGACTCATAACTTTTTGAGCTTGGGCAGTAAAGACAAATCCTTTTTCTATCATATTCAGCCAAAGACTTAGATCCCTTTACTTGTAAACTTATGGACCTCGAAAAATTAGCAAAAAGTCGAATTCGTCAAAGGTGTGCAATAAAATCAGCTCGTGCTTATCTGATATGAATCGGCGATAGTAAAACGCTATTGTGATAAAGAGAAACATTCAGGCTTTCAGAATCGTGTACTTTGATCCAAATATTGCATCTAATTACAGAGTTACAGAGGTAAAATAAATAGGTCTTTTGAGCTTACGCGCGAATTGTGGGAGAACTAAGCTTAATATAAAAATTCTAAGGATAGTTAAAGATTCTATGTATGAACCTCTAAGAACCCTCATACTAAGAAAATCGGTTTGGTTCACTTGCAGTTTTTTTTAAGAAGGAGGAGCGCACTCCCCCTCACACGCCTTTGTCTTCCAGTAGGAGTTCTGCCGGCCGGGCTGACGTCAAGTCAGTAACAAACGAGCCCGTAAATGTGGAAATTGACCTTGTTTCGAGTGACCCAATTGATATGTTGCCAGCTCTCCCTCTATGAAATTGAGCCAATGAAAAATCTAAAAAAATTGGGTTTTTCGACCAAAATTCTTCAAAAACTCCATTAAATAAATTTTTTTCAAAAAACTGAATAAACCACCGTCTTTAGCGCATGAATTGGGACTATGCCAATTGACACCCAAAAAAAATACATAAAAAATGATTTGGAATGAAAAACTAACTAATGGCGGCGATATACCAACAGGTTATCATAACCTCTAACGACATTTTTAGCCGAGCTTCTCTTTCCAACTTGTGGTGTGTTGCTTTTGAGTTTTTCCTACAAGTTGGCGGGACCTAGAGTTTTTTGCCGACTCCGAACGGCACTTGCAAAGCAAATGAATTTTTTGCTGAGAAGCTTCTCATGGCAGAAATACACCCGGAGAGTTTGCCAAACTACTGCCGAGGGGCGACCCCGTTTAGAAAAATTCTTTTTCTAAATAATTTTTGATGTTACTTTTGTCGGGCATCGAACCGCCACGACTTGGTGTAGAAGGCCGAACACTTAACCGCTACACCACGGCGGCCGCCAAATGGAATGAAAAAGAAATGCATAAAAAATCGAAAAGTAGATTTTTCGACCAAAACAAGTCCCAAAACCCGAAAATTTTTTTTTTCAAAAAACTGTTATCGCCAACGTTTTTAGCGCATAATTTTGAGTGAGACAGGATATATGAGACAAATTCGTTTTAATCGAAAGCATGTTTGCATGTATGCTGAAAAAACCCTTAAAAAAATAAAAAGCAAAAGGGTCGAATTTTTTAAAACACTCCCCAAAACCCAAAAAATATTGGGTTTTTCAAAAAAACTGTTATCGCCAACGGTTTTAGCGGATATTTTTGGGTCGGACAGGGTATACACGAAAATTTTTAAATCAAATGAAAGTTTGTTTAGTGGGTCATGAAAAAAATCTTAAAAATCAAAGTCGAAGAAAATTCAAAAAAATAAAATTTCACAGGCTCGAAAATTAATTTTTGGGGTATGCGGAACTTTTTTTTCCTAATCCCAAAACCTATCGATGGCGCGATATCGGTTAACTTTCGTTCATACAAATCGACACAGCCTAATGTACACACTTTTCGCTTTCATTGTAACATGTTATAAAACAATTTTATTTGGTTAAATATAAATTTTTCAGGTTTCCCTTTTGTAATGCTATACATATAATACGTTTATACGCAAGCATACAACGCTCCCATTCACTACGGTCGCTACTTAAACACATGTGAAGCTAAGTTTACGATGAGGTTTTAAATCCCCGTCCGATCTCTGGCATTTGAAGGGATTTCCGTTAACCTTCGTTGGCGCATAATTGCTTTGGAAGTTCGGTAACAGAGCTTCAGCTATCTCCACCGTCTTTCTAGCATTCGGCGATAGCGTCTCGTGTGAAACTCCCTCGTATTTCTTCAGGATCCTTGCGGCCACTCTTTTTCCAAGTACTCAGAGCGACTGGGAGATGTCTTTTGGGAGGAATTTCGACCCGTAGTAGCCATCACGGTCGTTCCCTTATTTGGATCTCTGGGGCCAGGTCGTGAGACCACTGCCACAGACGTTAAGGAATTGGTTTCGGTACCGGCACTTAATGGAGGTTTAGCATCAGCCGTTGTTGGCTTCACTGTGTTTGTACCGGTGCTTGATTTGGGGATTGCCCCCTATTATCCACGATCTCTCGGCTGATATTGAAATGGAGGTTGTCCTCCGACTTTGCGTTCTCGCTTGCTCCAGCATTGTTCTCCTCTACTGTGCAGTATACATAGTTGCCGTATCTTTAGTTTTAGTGTTTTTATTATTATTATTCATCTTGTTCGTACGACCCTTCGCCGGGCAAGGGAAGAGTACGGGGAATGTGTCGTCCGCCGCGGCAGAGCCCCATACCGTGGTAAGGCCATAGTTACTCTCTGAGGCGGATTGGGAGGGGGAAGATCTTTGTAGTCGCGCCAGAGAGGCTAGGCTTCCCTCGTGATGTAGTACCGGGCGGCGCTATGATCACAGGGGCAGCATAGCCCTGTTGCTATCGACTTAAGCCCTCGTACCGCGGCAAGGTGCCCACCCTTCACGATTATGTCACTTGTATTACTTGATCATACATTTTTGAGGAATAAATTTAGTTCAAGGTCGACGCAACTGCAAGAGGGCAGCAATAAAATGGGTGTAACTTTCTAACATTAAAACATAATGCGGAGGACTTATCGTAATCATATTTATTACATCTAATCTTTACTTTAGTTTAAGATATTATTTTTTGCGATATCTCAACGGGTTTTGGGGTTATCGCCCAATATGTGGACCAGGGGTGACCAAAAATGTCTTAGTACAATATGGATGTCAAACGAAAGGTGTCAATGAGTGCTACAATATGCGGTGTGATTCATTGAAATATCTGAAATGGTTTGGAAGATATCTTGAAATTTCGATAGCTCGACCGGTTTCGGAGGTATCGACGAATATTTCCACTAAAATGTGTTAGTACATTATGGGTATCAAACAAAAGGTGTTTATGAATGCTGTCAAAACCCATTTGATTAATTTCAATACCTAAGCTACGCATACGAAGTCGCGGGCGCCAGCTAGTTTGTTTATAAAAACCGAAATAGTAACACATTGCTGATTGTGGGGTTTATAAAAACATGAAGGAATTGTCAGAATTTTTTGAAACTTCACATCTGAAGTATCTATATTTTGCTTATTTTAAAAATAGAATCGGTTTTTTGTAACCCATGAAAAAGAACGAGTTTTTGTATATTATTATTATTATTACTCCATATACTTTTAGTAAAACACTGAAATTTTGCACAGACCTAACTAGAACCAAATTATAAAAAGGTTCAATAAAAAAAAAAAAATTGGACCACCCTAATGCGCATTTTCGCAAAATTTAGTTATTAGCTCCACTGGGGTATAAAAGGCGAAAAGACAACGCACATCAATCAGTTTATTTTCAAGTGTTGTACAGTGAAGTGCTGAACAGTGAATTAAACCGCGATATTGTACTACGGTTTTTAGTAGTGAAAAAGCGTACTATTTATTAAGCAGAATCTGAGTGTTTTATTTGACGTACAGTGATCGAACTCAAGGGAAATAATCGAGGAATCATCGAATTCGTCACAATTGGTGTCAGAAACGGTATTGTTAAATAAACAATGACATTGTAAGGATAACAAGGACATTGTAAAGGTAACAAGGACATTGCAAGGATGACAATGACATGGCAAAGTTGAATGAGTTGAAGATCCAGCAACTCAAAAATGAGTTGGAACGACGTGGATTGGCAACAACGGGCAATAAAGCAGAGCTACAATCACGGTTGAGAGAGGCTATGGGAGCAGAAGGAATCAGCGTTTACGACCACCTGCGGGTTAAGGGTTTAGAATATGCCCGAGGTAGGCATACCGGTCGTAAGAGGCGACGGTTGTTTGCATCGAATATGGGAGAGTGAGGATGGTCAGTGCGCTCGGAAGCTTATAGTTGAAGAAGGTTTTCCTATCGACACCCCCATTCGGCAGCAGGAAGTGGGAGACCTCGGCTCAGATGGAAACAAGAAGTGGAGGATGACTTGAACTCCCTTGGTATTTCTAATTGGCGTCAGTTTGGACGGCCAAAATCGCCTAGGCGGTTAAAGGCTATTTTAAGTAAGTCAGTTGTCGCTAAAAAGGGACGACTAGTAGGCTTTGATACGTTGTGTGCCAAAACTACCGGCACGGTGAAGCCTTTCTGCGTAGGCGGCCTTCGGCCGCGCTTATAAAAAATAACCCTGGGCTATGCCATGCCAAGTTCGGGTGTGTGCCAAAACTACCGCCACGGTGAAGTCCTTCTGCGTAGTACATCCTTCTGCGAAGGGGGCCTTCGGCCGCGCTTATAAAAAATTACCCTGGGATACGTCATGCCAAGTTCGGTTGTGTGCCAAAACTACCGCCACGGTGAAGTCGTTCTGCGTAGGCGGCCTTCGGCCGCGCTTTTAAAAAGGGTATTTGTTTCCTTTAGCACCCAACTACTAATAAATTAGCTAAAATTATGGGAGAGTGCTCAAAGGACGGGTTTTGGCCTCAGGATAAGGAATCCGGAAGCGCTTTGAAAATTTTCTGTGGACTTTTGACCAGTCGAATAATTTTTATCAAATTATGCTTTTTGAGTTTTTTTTTTGTTTTAGTGAAAAGTTATGGTCAAAAAACCGAAAAATTACCCGGTACCAAAATTGGGGCGGAATCCATGGTATTTATGTGCGAAACACCTTTCTAAGTTGGCGGCCTTTGGCCGCCCTTATAAAAAATAACCCTGGGCTACGCCATCCCAACTCCGGGTGGTTGCCTGACCCGTGGCGCCAGCCACTCATTTTTTTGCACGTTTTTAGGTACAGCCTAATAAAATTACAACAACCACATGAAAATTTGCAACTTTGATTGCAAATATCTCTTCAGAGAAGCAAAATATTAAAAAAGCGCAGAGGCCAAAACCCGTCTTTTGAGCTCTTCCCCATAATTTTAGCTAACTTATTAGCAGTTGGGTGCTAAAGGAAACAAATACCATGAAAAGTAACCCTGGGCTACGCCATGCCAAGTCCGGGTGCATGGTATACCCGTGGCTACCACCACGGTAGGCAGCCTTCGGTCGCTCTTCAAAAAATAACCCTTGGCTACGCAATCCCATGTTCCGGGTGCGTGGTATAAATTTATATTATTTTGTTACTCCAGAACTTAAAATTTCCAAACAACATTATATTCTTTTGTCAACACGGGCGTTAAAAAGTTAAATAACGCCCGCCACAAAAGGAAATAGTGCCCGCCGGCTTTATTTTTTTTTTTAAGGCAATAACACCCGCGAGCGTTATTTTCCCGGGCGTTATTTTCCCGGGCGTTATTTCACTGCCCGATCTCATATAAGAAAAAAAGAGAGAATCGAACTTACAGTTTTTAGAATGCTAAACCCAGCTGTTTACCATCCGGCCATCGTGTACTTATGCTTGCCAGCGGGGCAGTGAAATAACGCTTTTAAAATTTTCGGCTGCGGCGTTTTTTAAATAGACCCAGTACTTTTAACTCAGAGTTGATGTCATATGAAAAAAATTTTAATTTTTTCCAATAAATGTTAAATTAATAAGACTAAATATTTTAAATTTTTATCAAAATAAAAAATGAAAATTTAAATTTCCACGCCCGCGGGCTCTATTTCCTTTTATTGGCGGGCGTTATTTTTTTTGAAGAGGAATTAAAGCCCGCGGGCGTTATTTCTCTTTTGTCGGCGGGCGTTATTTCACTGCACCTTTGCCAGGGTATAATTACAGCTTTATACTAAATGTATAGTTTTTTTTTGGAAGAATTTCCTCATAAAACCATAGAGATTTCCCTATAGTTTTTTCTTCGTTTTCACCGTTTCGACTACCCCTTTGCCCTAAAACTGAGCATGAAGACAATCTTATTAATTTTTTTAGGCTGCGATTGTGTGGAGGCGTGTCAGCATTTTAATCTAGGGCTATGAACTACCCAATAATTTGATATAATGTGTGTAATTAGTTATATTAAATATTATTATTATTATTTTGATTGGTTAGGCACTGATATAAATATCAGTACTAACTGAATAAGCAGGGCTACTCAGGCCATCAGCTCAAATAAATAAAATCAAAAATTTAAAATAATTAAAGTAATTAAATAATAAAAATAATTAACCCAGCAACATCATCACGTCAGCACCCTCCTAGGCAACGCAACCAACGCCCAACCGGGATAAGCAACGTCGTGGAGACCTTGCAACAGCTTCAACGATTGCTAGGCTGATGACTCGCCTAGGGGGGCCGGGATGGCTAACTGAACCGTTACGTTCACGCACTATTGTGAACAACCCTCGCGATCGCAGCAACCCTGCGGCCGCCAACTTCACCACACTTTGCAGGCACACTAACACAGTTACATCACACAAAATGTCTACACCAAAAACACCCACACATTACAAGAAAACACAATTGCATTACCTTTTGTACCCGCCACACGATTTACTTTTGCGCTCCCGCTAATTAAAGCCAAACTTAACCCTAATCTCCTAATTTTAAAAAGTTACACAGATCCTAAAGTGAGACTCTGAAGCTCATATAGAGAAAAGTGCTTAAAAACATAGTTTTGGTAATTCATTTTATATGTAAAGATGAAGTAACGAATTGTAAAACGTTTTCAGTCATATTTATTTCATTTTTTTAAAGAGTTTTAAATATATAACATTAAAAAATTGTATTTATAAAGTAATTAAGGGCAAATTATTCATTACATTTTTCACAAATTTTCGTAGTTGTAGAATGCTGGTTACAGATATTTTTTTTGCATTTATTACAAATTTGTTTCTGCATTTTGGATATTTTCGTTGGACAAAGATGACACCGCTTTCGTTTCAAGGTGGCAGAAGAACAGGGTTGCGAATCAGCAGCTGCTTGTGTTTCTGCTCGCAAATATTAGGCCGACTGTCTTTTTTGTATTTGTGACTCCACAAGACTTTCTCCTAATTCCCGCAAAAACCAATATCTTTTGTTTTCTTTTTTTCGTGCCTCTCTGGATGAGTTTTTATCCAAATAATGTATGAAGCAATACCTGCAGCATCAATTAAATTCATAAAAAAGGCAAGAGGCCATCTATTTCATTTTCGCTTGATCATGTATTCGTGAATTAGTTGGTCAAATGTGTCTACGCCGCCTTTGGTTTTATTATAATATTTATTGATCTCTGAAATTCGTTTTCCTTGTTCTTCAAAGACCGTATCATCATGATGCATAGTCGACATGAAAATAACTGATTTTCTTGCTTTGGGGACATGAGAGGTAATCGTTATATGTTTTTGAAACCCGAAGATTGTGGAGTTAATTTCTCGAGACTTGTTCGGCAGAAATTCTGGAGGAATACATGTTTTGTTTTTCCTTAGCGTTCCCACCAATGTTAAACCTTTACTCAGTCGACTTTCAGCTAGTTCTTTACTTGTAAAGTAATTGTCTGTAGTTACATTGCGGTTTGTACCATAGTAAGGATCGCAAAGCTCCTCAACAACTTTTTTGGCAAGACCAAACGCCCTTTGATTCCCATCTTTTCCCGTATATGGAATGCCACGAAGAGGATATGCATTAGTACTGTCGCATAACCACCAAATCTTAATTCCATATTTATCCGGCTTAGATGGCATATACTGAATAAAGGGACACCTATTACGGCAAAGCAGCAACTGTTCGTCAACAACGATGTTCCCCGTGGCCATATAATACTTTCCAAAGTTGTGATTAACTTTATCCCAAACATAGCGTATAGGTGCTAATTTATCCGTTTGACGGCGGATACTTCGGGTAGACTTATTGTCAAAGCGTAAAAACCTTAAAAGTTCGTCAAAACGTTTAGCGCTTATAGTGGCTTTAAAAATTCCATACAACTTATCCTATGAAAGCAAGTTGTTTTTTGTTTTTTTTTTCTTGTTTTATCATTTAATTCATGTTCGGCCATTATTGTGTGACTTATTCTAATAACAATGTTTTATTTATTTTAGTGACTTACTCTAATCATTGTAAGCTAACAACTTATTCTAAAGCCTTATACACAACATTTTTGGTTTTTTTCATGCGGTGTATAAATATTCAGTAACGATGGTTACCCTACTTATATCTCTATCCTAATTTTCAGCCACCAAACCCCATTTAGAGACATTCAACCTCAAGAAATTAAGTTTGTGTGCGAGGGGCCACGTCCCCTTTTCACATAACCCTCTACTTTCGGTTTTGATATCATATAGGTCTATACCAATTTTCAGGTCCGTACCTTGAACCCTTTCACACGCCCCTTTTTCTGATAACCTCCCTTTTTATGTGTGAGAATGCTTTTGATATCATATAGGTCTATACCAATTTTCAGGTCCCTACCTTGAACCCTTTCACAGATATTATGCTTTAATAATTTAGTTTGTATGGGAAGTGCGACGCCCCCTTTTCTGATAATTTCCCTTTTCATGTGTGAGAATGCTTTTGATTTTATATAGGTGTCTATACCAATTTTCAGGTCCCTTCCTTGAACCTTTTCACAGATATTCTGCTTTAAAAGTTTTGTTTGTATTGGAGGTGCCGCGCCCCTTTTTCTGATAACCCCCCTTTTTATGTGTGAGAATGCCTTTGATATCATATAGGTCTATACCAATTTTTAGGTCCCTACCTTGAACCCTTTCACAGATATTCTGCTTTAAAAATTTAGTTTGTATGGGAGGTGCCAAGCAGCCTTTTCCAATAACCCCCTTTTTATTATAAGCTTTTATTTAGTTTCACCTGGCGGCTGTCTGTAATCAAATCTTGCAAGCTAAATTTGATACACTTCCCGGTGTCCGATTGATCTGAAATTCTGCACCCATGTATAACCCCGATGACAATGCAATATTATAAAAAAAATATTTCGATAGGTGGCGCGTGGGTCGCTATATTTTCAAAATTCGCATTTATGGTCCGATTTAGCTGAAATTCGTAACATGTATTACTACCATGAAAAGAAATATTTTTGTAAAAAAAAATCCGATAGGCGGGGCTGAGATAGCGGTAATAAAAACTCAAAATCGTAATTATGGACCGATTTGGCTGATATTTTACTTGTGTGTTACTTAATTAATTTCTAAATGTTAAAAAAAAATGGACCCGCTAGGTGGCGCGTGAGTCGCTTTATTTGAGAATTACGAAGGTCTGTTTTCAGTGTCGATTAATTCGTTTTTCAACGAACTTCCCGTTGAGGTAGGATCTTGAAATATTCATCATCGTTTAGTTTTCTGCCTCCACGCAGAATAACAAAAAAATAATTCCGATAGGTGGCGCACGAGTAGAGACATTCGAAAGTTTTCATTCCAGGAAATTTTGCTTTTGATATTGTACCAACTTGCAGTTAAGATGGGATTTTGCAAATTTTCATCATCGTTCAGGCTTCGCTAACAGTAAATAAAAAAATTAGCTTAATTTCAAAAATCCCATTTATCGTTTAGTTTAGTCTTTATTCCAATATCCCAAAAGTAACTTTATTAACCACGCGGCTTTATTGCAAAAGATTCTATGTTTTCTGTTGCTGCTAGCAGCCGATTGATCTCGCTGCGACATTATTGCCTCTTTGCCGCACGGCTTTATAGCGGCGTCACAATCAATGTTTGCCGCAGCATTATGTATTGACAGATGAGGTGAACGTGTGTATTTAGGTAGAGAACGACACATTGCGCATCACGAGCGACATCTGACATGCAAAAGTTGCCAACTTTCAACTTTGTATGCATGAAAAGCATAAGAAGACGCATTTTACACTTGGCTCTCATATAGTTGATTGTGCCGCTGTTGCTGTGACGCATAAGTTTAGAACAAGATTCTATGTTTTCTGTTGCTGCTAGCAGCCGATTGATGTCGCTGCGACATTATTGCCTCTTTGCCGCGCGGCTTTATAGCGGCGTCACAATCAATGTTTGCCGCAGCATTATGTATTGACAGATGAGTTGAACGTGGGTATATAGGTAGAGAACGACACATTGCGCATCACGAGCGACATCTAACATGCAAAAGTTGCCAACTTTCAACTTTGTATGCATGAAAAGCATAATAAGAAGCATTTTACACTTGGCTCTCATATAGTTGATTGTGCCGCTGTTGCTGTGACGCATAAGCTTGCGTTAAATGCATGTACATACGAAACTTGGTTGTCACGTAAAGATTGCATAACTAATTTAAACAATATTTTATATTTAAAATAAATTCAAGAAAAAAGATGTTCTAAGCACAAGCTTATAGGTATATTTCTTGTTGATAAACCGAACTAAAAAGTAAAAAATAAAATTAAAGAAAAAAAAACTTTTTTAAAAATAAGCTTTTATTATTGGTTTATAAAATTAACTAAAAAGTAAAAAATAAATTGACTGTAATGGAATATAACACTTTATAAGTTCATTGTAACCTTTAAAGATAATTTGGCTTCTTCGTCTGCCACAAAATAATTCCATATTGTACATAATTATATATTTCTAACATTAAAACTTTACACCTAAATTATTAGATCTTCCAGTATATATCACATTCCTAATTTTATTAATAATAAAAGCGTGTTAAATTTCGATAGCAAGAAAAGAAGGTCCTGAATGTTCTTAATTATACCATCAAATAGAAAAGAAGGTCCTAAATGTTCTTAATTATACCATCAAAATTTAACACGCTTTTATTATTAATAAAATTAGGAATGTGATATATACTGGAAGATTTAATAATTTAGGTGTAAAGTTTTAAGGTTAGAAATATATAATTATGTACAATATGGAATGATTTTGTGGGAGACGAAGAAGCCAAATTATCTTTAAAGGTTACAATGAACTTATAAAGTGTTATATTCCTTTACAGTCAATTTAATTTTTACTTTTTAGATAATTTTATAAACCAATAATAAAAGCTTATTTTTAAAAAAGTTTTTTTTAATTTAATTTTATTTAGTTATAAACCTTCTCCAATGGTGTCTCTTCAATGTGGCGAAGGTTGGTTAAAATCGGTTCAGCCATTCTCTGTAAAGTTCATTACAACGCGAAAAACGGCTAAATTTTTATATATATAGATTTAAATTATTTTTAACTTTTAGTGCAATAGTCTTTAAAAGCGTGAGTTTTGGTTTTTAAGCTATATTTATTTTTTGCTTTTTAGTTAAATGTGCTTTGAAGTTATCGATAAATATATAGAGATATAGGCACCGCAGTCCAAAGGAAACCTGTGGGCCTCTCGTAGGAAATTTTCAGTATTATTGAACAACCTCATTTTGAACGATAACTCAGTTACTCAGAGGGCAGTTATCGATAAATATATCGTAATATACCAAAATCCAAACGAAACCTGAGGTCCACAGGTCCCTTTATTTTGATACCGATATTGTAGGCAATTTTAAATGTTTTTCGGCAACCACACAGAGCCAAATGTACCTAATAAAATAGAACAAAAGTGATCTGTATGTTTTTTTTTTCATATATTTGTAGAGAAAATCTTATTAATGTTTTCCAAGGGAAATCCCATATTATTGTAGAGATAATCTTATTAATCTTTTCAAAGGAAGTCACATATTATTGAGAAGATTTTCTTTTTAATATTTCAAATTGAAAAAAAAAAAAAAAATTATTTTGCCTTCACCGAGTCGAACATACAATTTTTGGAATGCTATACCCAGCTGTTTACCATCAGGCCATCCAGCGTCTAATTACTGATATCTGTATAGTTTCGCAGAAGATGTGCTTCATATATTTGTAGAGAAGATATTTTTTAATGTTTTCAAAGGAAAATCTTCGAAAATTAAGAAGTTTTCTCTCTTTTACTTTACTGGGGCCTTCCCCTTTCGTTTGATACCCATATTGTAGGGACATTTTGCGGGTTTTGAGCCACTAGGGCTTAGACCGAACGAGAGTTACAAACATACCAGCAAACAAGCAAACATACAAGTGAAGCTAATAAAATCGTGGTAATAAATAATAATAATTAAAACAATTAAATAATTAAAAATATTTTACCAAGCTAATATCAATTTTGCTTTTCAGGAACGACTAACTAGTCATGGCAGCTTGGGCTTGTCAGGTAGTAGCCCTGCCTACACTACGCACACAGGCGGCCATAGTGGGCGTGGAGGACCTTCATCTGGCCATGGCAGCCACGGCAGCACACATGGAACTGCGGCAACAATGCATCATCAGTCCTTGCAATCAGATTTCCAGCCGCCCTATTTTCCTCCACCCTTTCACCATTCAACTCAGAGTCCGCCACAGCAACAGGTAAACAAAGTACTTTGCAAATGTTATCTATGTATGAACGAACTTACTTACTTACTTAAAATAGCCTTTAACTGCCTAGGCGATTTTGGCCGTCTAACATGTTTCGCCAGTCGGCTCTTTGCTGAGCCAATTGGCGCCAATTGGAGACACCGCGTGTTCTCAGTTCTGCCATCACTTGGTACTGCCATCGGAGTGGTGGCCTCCCCCTTCCCCTACTTCCACCGGCGGGTGCCGATATGAATACCGCCTAGGCCGGAGCGTCGTCGTTCATTCGCACCACGTGTCCTAGTCAGCCAAGCCGCTGGGGTTTAATTCGCTGAACTATGTCGACGTCTGCTTAAAGCTCATACAGCTCATCATTATATCTTCTTCGGTACTCGCCGTCGCCAACATTTAGGGGTCCATATAGGGGGACTTATAGAGTGTTGTTTTTGTTCGTCAAGAGAGGACTTTACTTCTCAATTGCCTACTGCCAAGTAGCATTTGTTTGCAAGACTTATCCTTCGATGGATGGCTTTTTAGATTAGTATGGCTTTTATTATTTTCTCCAACATCAAATTAAAGAAATCGCATTATAGGGGTCGCCATCGGGCCATCAGCATCCGCCGCTTTATTGTTTTTTAGCCGTGATATAGTTATTCGCACCTCGTTATAGTCGGGTTGTGGAACTTCGATTCCATCGTCTTCGATTGTGGGGTCGGGTTCGTCCTCTTTACTGGATTGTTGTTCTGTTCCTCCGTTGAAAAGGGCAGAGAAGTGATCCCTCCATAACCTTAGTACTCTCTGAACATCTGCCTCAAGGTCGCCGTTGTCATTTTTACAGGAGTTTGCCCCGGGATTAAAACCTTCGGTCATTCGTCGAATTTTTTGATAAAATTTTTGGGTGTTGCTTCTACTGGCTACCATTTCAAGCTCTTCGATTTCGTGCTTCCCTTTTCTTTGCCCGGAAAATCCGTCTCGCTTCCCCCTTCATCTCACGGCAGTGTTCACACACGCTCCTCGTAGCATTCGCTTTTAACGTTGCCTTATAGGCATCGTCCTTTCTTTTTTCACTGCGTCTTTGGATTCTCTATTATCGTACCAGCTGTTTTTTGCACTTGCCGGAATTCTATTACTTCCTCGGCTGCGGTGCGTAGTGCTCCGGAGATATCTTCCCACTGCTCATGCACTCCTTTGGGTTGAATTGTGCTCTCAGAGAGCAGGTGACTGCAGTTTTTCGACGACCAGCTATCCTTGCGTTTTTTGTGGCGCCTCTTTTGTTGTACTTAGGCGGGTACGAATCTTGGCTGCTATCAAGTAGTGATCGGAGTCGATGTTCGGACCCCTCATCGTACGTACGTCCATAACGCTGCAAGCGTGCCGTGCGTGTTTTCCTATCTGGCGATAGCCATGTTGCTTGATGGATCTTTTTATGCTTGAAACTGGTGCTGGGTACGACCATGTTTCGTGCACCGGCGAAGTCGATCAGCCTGTATCCATTCGGCGAAGTCTCATCATGGAGGCTGAACTTTCCGACAGTGGGGCCAAATACACCCTCTTTGCCCACCCTGGCGTTAAAGTCGCCAATTATGACTTTGATATCATGACGGGGGCAGCGCTCATAAGTTTCTTCTAATTTCGCGTAGAAGCATCTTTTTCCACGTCGTCCTTGTTCCCGATCGGTGCGTGCACGCATATAAACGATATGGTGAAAAATCGTAGTTTTATTCGGATTGTGGCGAGACTCTCATTCACGACCAGGACACTACATGTTTCACAAGTCTCTTTCCTACCACAAAACCGACGCCGAATCTGCGCTCATTAGTATGGCTGCTCCATTAGACATTGCAGGTTCGGATGGTCTTATAACCTTGCCCCGTCCATCGCATTTCTGCATAGCGGTGATGTTAGCTTTTGCCTTATTGAGGACCTCAACTAGGCGGGCATCGTCACCTTCATTAATCATAGTCCTATTTCGTTTGCTGTGGTCGTTATCTGAAAAGTGAGTTATCATATCCGAGGCCTGACTGTTAGATCCCATTGGAATTTTGGTTTATGTGGTGGGTCCCAAACCCTACGCACAAACCGTTTCTCGGGGATTTGGATTTAATTTACACATTTATATAGCGAGCCGCTTGATCCAAGACAGACGCCCGCTGGCAGCCGCAAATTTATTGAGATTTTTATTGTTTTCAAAATGTGTCAAAAATTAGAATGGCAGGTTCCTAAATGAAATTTCATGGGACAAAAAAGGTGCTGAAACGTTTTTATACCTTTCATGAAGATGAAACGGTATTATAACTTTGGTCCGATGTTTGTAAGTACATATCGCTCATTTGCCGTAACATCGGCATAACTCAAAAAACCCCAAATTTTTAGTTAACATCACTAATATATCGGAAATAATATGTTTGATCCACTGGCAAAGTTTTATATCCGAGGTTTTAGCATTCTACGCAGCATCGCGATAGAATTGATTACTTATCCCATATAAATATACAGCAATTCCAAAACTAAAAATGAGTTTTCTGTAAAATCACATTTTTTGAGTTATGATGATGTTGCAGCAAATGAGCGATATGAGAAGAAGAGAGATGGACCAATCAATAAGTATACCGAAGTGATCAGGATGACGAGATGAGTTGATTTAGCCTTGGCCGTCTGTATTTTTGAAAGCAAACTAGTCCCTCAGTTTTTGAGATATTTGGGTGAAGTTTGATATGCAGCAACCATTTTCTAATATAGAAATCATTTGTCGGAACCAGCAAGATCGAACCGATATAACATATAGCTCCCATACAATCGATTGTTCCGATAAACGGATTGGGTAGATAACTCCTGTAATTAAATAGGTAGGAACGTGATATTTCGTATCTATTGCTCTTTTAGAATGTGGAATGTCGGTGTTAAAAATTAATGAGATTGGACCAATATAACACATCGCCCCCATATAATCGATAGTTCCGATAATTTCGGTATGAGCTAAAGTTAAATTCACACAGGCTTTACTGGGGATCGGACATGGAAAAAAGTGGCACTTATTCATGCAAGTTATATAGCCTTCGGCACAGCCGACGACAGCTTTCTTCACTTGTTTATATTAATTTAGTTTTCAATAATTATTTAGTATCGATCATAGTACAACCAACAGATAACTGCATCAGAGTTGTATTTTTTAGTACTTACCCTGATACAACCATGCTTTCGGCTCCAAACAGTCAGTCGGTGTTGGCTTTTTTCATTTGTTTATTTTAAATTTAAAAATTCAAACCTGAGCGTGAAATAAAATTTTTTCTATTATTAAAACAAATCGTTGGGGTGTAATGGGGTGTGGTTGCTGTGTGACCTTGCCCAATCCCGACTCTTGCGTCCTCGTTCGTACACTCTGGGCAACGTGAGCTATCTAGGATCGCGGCAGAAAGAGAGGGAGCCCTGGTGGGACCACTCTGACATACTTGGTTTAAGGACTCACCGAGGTCTTTGGCGCAGCGTCTGTTCACCATGAGGTGCGGCTGCAAGCGGGCATCTGTCTTGAAGCAAGCGGCTCGCTACATAAATGTGTAAATATTTTCCAAAAACCCCGAAGCGGGTTGTGCGCTGGGTTTGGGACCCGCCACGTAAAAAACCTTATTCCAATGAAAAAAAAAAAAACCAAAGCCTCGGATGATAACCACCTTTAATGTTGACTACCCGGCAAAACGAATTATGGACTACGAGAAGGATATTAGGATATTATTGTACGTGGAATGTCCGGACCCTTTCTAGGGAGTGTACCGCTGCCCGACTGGTTGATGTCCTCGTGAACGCAAAGGCTGACATCATCTCCCTGCAGGAAATGCGATGGACGGGTTAAGGAAAGACACCGAAATGGCACAATCTTCTACAACGGCAATTGCTGGCGTATGCCGGTGATATTGATATCATTGGCCTTAACAACCGCGCCGTAAGCCCTGCCTTCCCTGGGCTGGATAAAGAAGCGAAAAAAGTGGGCCTTGCGGTGAACGAGGACAAGACGAAGTATCTGCTGTCATTAAAGAAAGAATCGGCGCACCTGCCCTTGCCAGCCAAGTCATCGTTGATGGCTACAAGTTTGAAACGGTGAGAGACTTCGTCTATTTGGGAACCAGCATTAACACCCAATCACTCTTGCCAAAAAGTGTTACTTTGGACTAAGTAGGCAATTGAGAAGTAAAGTCCTCTCTCGACAAACAAAGATCACGCTCTATAAGTCTCTCATCATACCAGCCCTGATGTATGGCTCGGAATCATGGACAGTGCCAAGAGAAGATGAGATGGCCTTTGGAGTATTTGAGATAAAAGTTCTCCGGAAGATTTATGATCCTTCCTGTGATGCCAACGGCGAGTATCGAAGGAAATTTAACGATGAGCTGTACGAGCTTTACGCAGACCTGACCATAGTTCAGCGGATTAAAGCCCAAAGGCTCCGCTGGCTGGGTCATGTTATGCGAATGGAAAACGGAGCTCCAGCACAGAAAGTTTTACTATCGACACCCGAATTCGGCAACAGAGCAAGGGAGACCTCGACTGAGATGGAAACAACAGGTGGATGACTTGAACTCCCTTGGGGTTTCCAATTGGCGTCAGTTATCGCCAAAAAGGAATGACTGGCGTGCTTTGATAGGCAACGGCCAAAATCGCCTAGGCGGGTAAGCGTCATTATGACGCAAACCAAGATTAGATTAGAAAACAAATCGTTAAAAAAAAAAAAAATATTCGCTATCTTTGTTGAAAGCTCAGTTCCGGCTGCCGTCTCCTTTAGATCGCCAGGTCGTGAGACCACTGCCACAGACTTTAAGAGATTGGTTTCCGTACCGACGCTGGATGTAGTGTATGCAACCGCACTGGTGCTAGCTCCCACCAGGTCTCTCTTGCTTCATCGAAGTTTGGGGGTTGTCCCCTTAGTATCCAGAGTTAACCGACCCGTAGTTGCCATCGCTATCGGTCCCTCGGTTGACTTTCAAATGGCGGTATTTAGGTTAGACCACTAAAATTGGATAAGGGGTTATACGAGAGTAATCTACCACCTCAAAATAAAGAATATGAGAATTTATTGGCAATGTCATCCAGTTCAAAACACAATTTGATTTGAGGTCCTAGCTGCCATCCCTTTGAAAATATGCACATTTTTGCATTTTTAAATATGTTATTTTTTTTTAGTGCACTTTTGTTAAAAGTTTCGATGCATTATCTTGTATATACATTAGGGTGATTCAAATAAAAAAAAATTGGTTATTTTTTCGGTCTTACCCCCTGAAACTATAGGTTTTGATGAGAAAATAAGCCTTGCAAAAATTAGCGTTCTAACTTAACCCTAAGGGGTGGCTATTTTTTTCGCCCTTTCCCATACATTTTGTATGGGGAAAAATGGCATTTTTTTCAAAGTGATTTTATTTTAATTTTTGAAACTTTTTTGAAAATATTTTTGTATACTCTTAAAGTTGAAGCTTCCAAAATGGTATGCCATGTGCGATTATCTTAACTATTGAGATAATTACAGCCATTTGAAAATTACTAAGTTTTGTACTATTGCACACACATACACCTTAACACGTATAAAATCTAGTAAATTTTAAATGGCTGTAATGGAGTGTGGTTGCTAAGTGACCTTGCTCAATCCCCACTCTTGCGTCCTCGTTCGTGCACTCTGAGCAACGGGAGCTACCTAGGCTCGCGGCAGAAAGAGAGGGAGCCCCGGTGGGGCCACTCTGACATACTTGGTTTAAGGGCTCACCGAGGTTTTTTGCGTAGCGTCTGTTCACCATGAGGTGCGGCTGCAAGCGGGCGTCTGTCTTGAAGCAAGCGGCTCGCTATATAAATGTGTAAATATTTTCCAAAACCCCGAAACGGGTTGTGCGCTGGGTTTGGGACCCGCCACGTAAAAAACTTAATTCCAATGAAAACAAATGCAAAGCCTCGGATGAGAACCCCCTTTAATGTTGACGACCCGGCAAAACGAATAAGGCATAATGATTTGGATATTAGGGCATGTACCGGGAATGTCCGGACACTTTCAAGGGACGGTACCGCTGCCCGACTGGTTGATGTCCTCGTAGGCGCAAAGGCCGACATCACCGCCCTGCAGGAAATGCGATGGACGGGGCAAGGAAAGACGACCATCGGTCCTTGTGACGTATACTACAGTGGCCAGACACGCGGCAAAGCGCGTGGTGTAGGATTCGTGGTGGGAAAGAGACTTCGCCGCCAAGTATTAGCGTTCACTCCTGTGAACGAGCGTCTCGCTGCGATCCCCATCAAGGCGAGGTTTTTCAACATAACATTTATCTGCGCCTATGCGCCGACTGAGGAGACGGACGACGCAGAGAAGGACTCCTTCTACGATAAACGTGAACAGACTTATGATCGCTGCCCCCAGCATGATATCAAAATCGTGCTCGGCGACTTTAATGCCAAGGTGGGCATTCAGTCTCCACGATATAACATCCCCCAACGGTACTAGGTTGATTGACTTCGCCGCTGCTCGCAATATGGTCATCAGTAGTACCAGGTTCCAGCATAAGCGAATACACCAAGCCACATGGCTGTCCCCTGATCAAAGAACTAGAAACCAGATTGATCATGTCTTGATTGACGGCAGACATAGCTCCACCGTTCTGGACGTGCGTACACTGCGTGGTCCCAATATTGACTCTGACCATTATCTTGTCGCAGCCAAGATACGCACACGCCTCTGTGCACCGAAGAAAGTGCGCACAGTAACGGAAGGAAAGTTTGACGTCGAGAAGCTGCGCATGACACAGACAGCTGATAATTTCACAACTCGACTCTCACACCTGCTAGCAGAGGGCAATCCTCGACCTAACGATGTAACCGAGCAATGGAAGCATATCTATCACTCATTGCGTACCGCCGCTGAGGCCACTATAGGGTTCCAGCGAGCCCGCAAGAACAACTGGTACGATGAGGAATGCAAAACTGCCTCGAAAAAAAAGGACGCTGCCTACAAGGAGACGTTGCGAACGGGCGCAACCCGCAGTGTATGGCAACAATATCGTGAGGCAAAGAAGGAAGAGAGACGCCTTTTCAGAAAAAAGAAAAGTGAGGCCGAAAGACGTAAGTGTGAGGAGCTTGAGGTGCTGGCTGACAGGAATGATTCCCGAAATTTCTATGAAAAGATCCGGCGGATGACGGAAGGTTTTAAGACCGGGGCAAGCTCCTGTAAGGACAATAATGGCGACCTGGTAACCGACGTACAAAGTGTACTTAAATTATGGAGGGAGCACTTCTCCTCACTGCTAAATTGCGAGGGAGACGTCGAACCCGATACCCCAATCCCTGACGATGGAAAAGTCGTCCCACCACCTGACTATGATGAAGAGAGGATAGCTATATCCCGGCTCAAAAACAACAAAGCGCCTGGAAAAGACGGACTACCCGCCGAGCTGTTCAAACACGGAGGCGAAGAGCTGGTAAAAAGCATGCATCAGCTCTTATGCAGAATATGGTCAGACGAATGCATGCCTCCGGATTGGAATTTAAGTGTACTTTGCCCAATCCACAAGAAAGGCGATCCCGCTAACCGCACCAACTACCGCGGAATTAGTCTTCTTAATATCGCATATAAGGTTCTTTCTAGCGTGTTGTGTGAAAGGCTGAAGCCTATCGTAGACAAACTGATTGGACCTTATCAGTGTGGCTTTAGACCTGGTAAGTCTACCATCGACCAGATTTTCACGATACGTCAAATCCTGGAGAAGACCCATGATACGAGAATCGACACTCACCATCTCTTTGTCGATTTTAAAGCCGCTTTTGACAGCGTAAAAAGGAGTTGCCTGTATGCCGCCATGTCTGAATTTGACTTCCCTGCAAAGCTTATACGGCTTTGCCAAATGACGTTGAGCAATACCAACACCTCCGTCAGAATCGGGAAGGATCTCTCTGAGCCATTTGAAACCAAACGAGGCTTCAGACAGGGCGACTCCCTTTCGTGCGATTTCTTCAACCTGATAATTCGAGCAGCAGAGCTAAACCGCAATGGCACAATCTTCTACAAGAGCGTGCAATTGCTGGCGTATGCCGATGATATTGATATCATTGGCCTTAACAACCGCGCCGTAAGCGCTGCCTTCTCTGGACTGGATAAGGAAGCGAAAAAAGTGGGTCTTGCCGTGAACGAGACAAGACGAAGTATTTGCTGTCATCAAAGAAAGAATCGGCGCACCTGCGCCTTGGCAGCCATGTCACTGTTGATAGTTACAAATTTGAAACTGTGAGGGACTCCGTCTATTTGGGAACCAGTATCAACACCGAAAATAATATCAGTCTAGAAATCCAGCGGAGAATCACTCTTGCCAACAAGTGCTACTTTGGACTGAGTCGGCAATTGAGAAGTAAAGTCCTCTCTCGAAGAACAAAGATCACGCTCTATAAGTCTCTCATCATACCTGTCCTGATGTATGGCTCAGATTCATGGACAATGTCAAGAGAAGATGAGATGGCCCTTGGAGTATTTGAGAGAAAAGTTCTCCGGAAGATTTATGGTCCTTCCCGTGATGCCAACGGCGAGTATCGAAGGAAATTTAACGATGAGCTGTACGAGCTCTACGCAGATCTGACCATAGTCCAGCGAATTAAAGCCCAAAGACTCCGCTGGCTGCGCCATGTTATGCGAATGGACAAAGAAGCTCCAGCACAGAAGGTTTTCCTATCGTCGCCTGAATTCGGCAGCAGAGGAAGGGGGAGGCCTCGACTGAGATGGAAACAACAGGTGGAGGATGACTTGAACTCCCTTGGGGTTTCCAATTGGCGTCGGTTATCGCTAAAAAGGAATGACTGGCGTGCTTTGATACGAAACGGCCAAAATCGCTTAGGCGGTTAAGCGCCAATAAATGATGATGATGATGATATAGCCTTCGGCACAGCCGAAGACAGCTTTCCTTACTTGTTATACCTTTCATGAACATGAAATGGTATTATAACTTTGGTCCGATGTTTGTAAATATGAGAAGAAGAAGAGATAGACCCATCAATTAGTATACCGAAATGATCAGGATGACGAGATGAGTTGATTTAGCCATGTCCGTCTGTCCGTCTGTCTGTTTGAACGCAAACTAGTCCCTCAGTTTTTGAGATATTTGGCTGAAATTTGGTATGCGGCCACCATTTTCCAATATAGGAATAATTTGTCGAAACCAGCAAGATCGGACCAATATAACATATAGCTCCCATACAACCGATTATTCCGATAAACGGATTTTGGGCTATAACTCCTGTAATTAAACCGAAGGAACGTGAAGTTTTATAAGTGTTGCTATTTTAATATGTGAAATATCGATGCTGAAAATTATAGAGATGGGATAAATATTTCACATAGCTCCCATACAATCGATTATTCCGATAAACGGATTTTGGGCTATAACTCCTGTAATTAAACACGTAGGAACGTGAAATTTTGTAAGTATTGCTATTTTCATATGTGAAATATCGATGTTGAAACTCATAGAGATGGGATAAATATTTCACATAGCTCCCATACAATCGATTATTCCGATAAACGGATTTTGGGCTATAACTCCTGTAATTAAACACGTAGGAACGTGAAATTTTGGACGTATTGCTATTTTGTGAAATATCGATGTTGAAAATCATCGAGATTGGATAAATATTTCACATAGCTTTCATAATTGCTTTCAAGAAAAATTTACAAGTGTAGACACGAATAGAAAACACAAAAGAGAACGCCAGCAGAGTTGAAAGCAATACTTGACAAATGTAACGGAGTAACTAGTGCGTTTAAAAAAAAACACAATTTAAGATTTTCTCTAAATTGCAAGAGTGAGATGCAAAATATGAAAGAAAGAGTTAGTTGACAAAAATAGCGGAACGCCTTTTCATTCATAAATCTTCAAGAAAATGTAGCCAAAATCGCACTTTTAAGTAATTTTAGAAGAAGAAATCTAATATGAAATAATTGATTGGACGGACGGACATAAATTGCAAAACTTCAATCGAGAAAAATGATCGAAATCCGTCACGCACCACCAGGCGATCATAAAAATTAGCGCAGAACTTGCAACTTCTCAGCCGTACTCAACGATGACGTAACGTGTCAAATAAACACGCACAAACATTCATACTCCTTGAGTTAAGTATGTGTGTAAAAAGTCGCATACGCTTTTGTTCCTGTACATTGCGTGCGTAAGCCCACACATGTGGTTTCTGCGCTTGTTTGAAAGCGACTGAAATTATTTTTCATCCCTAAAATATTAACCAATCACACGACGTGGCACAATATATGCAAAACCTTCTTTCAGGACAGGGTTGCCATTTTTTGGGTAAATGTTTGTGCAAAATGTCGTTCGCTGCCTAATTTTTATGTATGCCTGGTACCCCAAAATCTTGCTTCTTCAAAATTCAAAGTCTTTGGTTGAGAAAGTTTGCGCCATAAATTGTGCATAAAAGGTATAAAACCACATTTTAATCACAAAGGCCACTTGTGCTGCGACATATTTGCTATTGCTATCTTTGCACACGACAAAGTATAAATTCTTGAAATATTAAAAATTGTATAATTTTAGTGGAAAACAACAGATAGAAATGAAATGAAATATCCACATATTTCATCAATCCCACTCCCACCCACCTTCCCCCCCCCCCCCCACCCCTTTTACAAAGGTTTAACGACAACTTTGAGATCTTGTCTCGTTTTCTCAGTGTATACCTGTTCTGTAATGTTGGCCAGACTGGACAGTTCAAAATGCAAAAATCGAGAGTACTCTATATCCTATCTAAAGAATACTCCGATTTGAGCATAAGAGTACTCCAAATGTAATCCTTTTTCATATTAAAATTGTGCTCCAATTAACATGGCGATGTCCTAGGACTGGACCACCTGCTCCAACCTTCGCTTTGTTTCGGCTACTCCATGGAGTACCTACAGTCGGAGTACTTTTCAATCTACTCCAATGATGATCGACTTTCAAAAATTGGACACACAATCCAAAGATTTTTAGGATATAAATTCGTCACGCATAACCAGGCGATCCTAAAAATTAGCGCAGAACTTGCAACTTCTCAGCCGTACTCAACGATGACGTAACGTTGTCAAATAAACACGCACAAACATTCATACTCCTTGAGTTAAGTATGTGTGTAAAAAGTCGCATACGCTTTTATTCCTGTACATTGCGTGCGTAAACCCACACATGTAGTTTCTGCGCTTGTTTGAAAGCGACTGAAATTAATTTTCATCCCTAAAATATTAACCAATCACACGACGTCGTTGTATGCAAGCACACAATATATGCAAAACCGTCTTTCAGGACAGGGTTGCCATTTTTTGGGGAAATGTTTGAGCAAAATGTCGTTCGCTGCCTAATTTTTATGTATGTCTGGTACCCCAAAATCTTGCTTCTTCAAAATTCAAAGTCTTTAGTTGAGAAAGTAAATTGTGATGTTTGTAAAAATTGGCATTGTGTGCGTAAACCCACACGCCTTTGGCCCATGGAAATGTACGCAACAGCGATTGTCTTCGTGTCAGCTGGCTTACGAACAAACATTCATACTCGTTTAGTTATTAATATTGCTTGCTTGTTTTTATGAGCGCCTAGGCATATAACTTAAAAAATCAGCAAAAATTACTCCATTTATTTCTATTTCCGTGGCATAGCTTCCGTTGCATAACTTCCGTTGCATTGTCATCCATTTTTTCAAATTTTACTCTCAATCAAAAACTTTATATCGCCGCCTAAGAAGTTAACTTCAATAAAAAAATATTTTATACCTTTCATGAACATGGAATAGTGTATTCACTTGTGTCCAAAAATTGTAGGTACGTACCAAAATAAAAAGAGATAGACCCATCAATAAGTAAGTCTTAGGAGTGGGAAAAAAAAAATATTCGTTCCAAAAAATTCGAATAGTTTGCCAAGTATTCGAATAGTTGTCAACTATTCGAATAGTTGTTTATTCGCTATTGTCTATTTTTCTATTCGAATAATATAATTTTATAATGTATAGGTTTTGGGGTCATTTTGGGACTGTGAATGGTTAAGAAGTTAACTTCTTTCACGTGTACTGGCTACACGCGGTTTTTTTCTTTTAACATACACACGACGACGTCTAAAGACGAAGTGTCATCACTATTCATGAAATTCAAATACGTGTACTGCTTCTTGGGTCTACCTGGTTCCCCACTATGAACCAATCGCGGCCTTTCTTCAATGGAATATCATCTGTTTGCTCTTCTTCAGCCGACTCAAACTCGTCTTCACTATTTAATTGTACCTTTTCCACGCCTTCTGCATTTTCGCTTGGCGTTGTATTTAAATTTGCGCATTGTTCATCAAAAATACCCATATCAAACGCAATTGTATGTTCTTCCTCATTTTGTGCAACCGTAAAATCTCGAATGGCTGTTAATGACTCTACATAGTACACGTCCCTACTTAAAATCAATTGCCGCGTTTGCTTTTCATATAATCGATACGCTTTTGAAGTATCGGAGTAACCGACCATGATATACTCCTTGCGTTTTAGTTTAAATTTATCTTTTTGCTTTTTATCTAAAGCTATCGCAAGTGACCCAAATATACGCAAAAGCACTACGACAGGCTTATATCCATACCATGCTTCGTCCGGTGTCATTACGCCCAATGCTTTTGTTGGTGCACGGTTTCTTAGATATGCCGCTGTAATTTTTTTTGTTTAAAAATTTGTATCCTTCGACTGTTTTCTTAAAATTTGAATCTCTCCTGACATTGTTTTATATTTACAATAATATTTTTTTTTTTTTTTTTGTGTTTACAATAATATTTGGCTGATTAGAAAAAAAAAAAAAAAGCGAAACGGCAACTATGTGGTGCCCTTCTAGTTTAAGCGGCCGTTAGGCCAGCCATAATTTTGAAAAAAAAAAAAAAATTTCTTATACCTAAATATGTTGATTGATGATTTGTGTTCTTTAATAAGCCAACAACGTGTGCGGGCATTTATTCCTGCCGAATTTGGACGTGCATTTATTCCTGCCGAATTTGGATGTGCTTTTATTCCTGTAGCATTTGGACGTGCATTTATTATTTATTCCTGCCTAATTTGGACGTGCATTTATTATTTATTCCTGCCGAATTTGGACTTGCATTTATTCCTGCCGAATGTGGACGTGCATTTATTCCTGCCGAATTTGGACGGGCATTACTTCATATCCCGTTATGTTGATCAATAGTTTCGATTCAAGAGATTTAAAAATTATGTTACTTTATCCTGCCGAATTTGGACGGCAGGATAATTTAATCAAATACAAATTTTATTATCCTGCCTTTGAAAGCTGGCAGATCGCTAAGAGAGCAATATTTGCCGTCAGTATCAAGGCAGGATCGCCATAAAGAGTACAAATAATTTTGTTTGGTTGCCTTTGGCGAGGCAGAGCAGCAATTGGTTTATTTAGTAATATTTCAGCTTATTTATAATAATTCTTAACTCTAAAACTCTTATTTACTAGAATACATATTTACTCTAATTCTATGTACTGTATGAGGTACAATTCAGTGCAGTCAGTAACATACATACAAACATATACAGCTCTCAGCTACAAGTAATGCCGTTACATACGTACGCACACATGTACTAAGCGTGGAGCTGCTAGCAATGCAGTCGCGCACATTCACACATATGCGGCTAGCGTATGTAAGGCGATATGAAACTATAGCTAGTGCCGCTTATATATATGGGGCGCGTGAGAAAGTGAACGTAATTATGAATACGTTGACTCTGCAAAAGGTTTACCTTCCACAGCCAAACATTTAGAAGTCGGCGTGTGGCTTTGCTGTTGTTAGTGACATGCTCTGATATACTACACTGCTACTCTGCTATCTGACTTACAGTAGGGCAGCTGGCTACATTTGGCTGGCATACAAAGTACAACTCATATCTTTTCGCATACACAGATTCATTCATTTGTTGCTCAATTCGCGCAAGCTAGTGAAATTCAGATGACCCTATCTAGAATGCCATTTCATTGCCTCATAATCGGGTTTGCTTGCAAAAAACAATTTGTTCTTATTGGGCTCAAATAGAAACAGATCGCATACCTTATTCGCACTTAAAATAATTGCTCCGTGCTCATCTGCAATTGTTGCTTCAGATTTTGTAAATTTAAACATGTATCCGCTGATTACTGCTTTCGAAACTGATATGAAATTACATTGAAGCCCTGGTAAAAATAATACTTCAACAAGGGTGACGTCAAGCATCTTCGTTTGCAAGCGAACAACCCCTTTACCAGTCGCTAAAATTTTTTTGTCACCAGCAAGTACGATCTCTTCTTCATACATTTCGAATTCGCAGAATTTGTCTCAGTCGCAACACAAGTGTGATGATACGCCGCCTGTGATACACCAAGCGTCAGTATGTAGCAGAAGAGCTGCAAAACTATCGATAGTGGCGCCATTCGATATTTTCGATAGTTGAAAAATACTATCGATAGTTCGAAACTATCGTATACTATCGTAATTTAAGTTTGGAGGAAATTCAACTCCGATCATATCCATACATAATTTACATGTACATGTGCCAAAAAAAATACAAATATTGCAATTTGAGCGTTAATTTCTAAATAATTACGATCACAGCGTCACTTAATATTATACGCATCACAAATTTTCAATGCACTGACACTATTGAAACTATCGACTATCGCAAAAAAAAAATCGATACATCGCCAAAAAAAATTATCGATACTATCGAAAATACCATCGATAGTTTTGCAGCTCTATGTAGCAGCGTTTCGCTGATAGCTACAAACAGTGCATTGCTTTTGTTGTCACCCTTTTGCTGTTTGTGTGAGTTTTGTCGCTCCCTGCACTGAGCAGCGAAGTGGCTTTTTTTTCCACAACACTTCATATTATGTCGTTCGTTCTTGTTATTGCTGCTGTTTGATGCGCTATCTACTTCATTTGATTTCAAATTCGCAGATCTGTTCTTTTTGTTGGAACTTTCGGAAATCATGAATGCTTGTGCACTATTTTCGGTGTTTTCGATACCACTATATTTACGGCGTTTGCCTTCTTCTATTAATTTAATTTTTATTGAATTAAGCTTTGGTAGCTCATCAGGAGACTCCAATTCTACAACTAAATTCTCAAATGATTTCGGCAAGCTCCTCTTGGAGACTTACCCTAATTTCTTCAAGCTTTTCTGCTAAGGCCGTGAATTTACATACGTACTGCTGAATGCACCCTTCATTACTCATGCGCATACCAAGGAAACGTTTGAACAAAGTCACCTTACGTACCGGCCCCTTTGGCCTATGAACCTCACGAAGAGCGTTCCATGCCTCATTTGACGTTTTGCAATTTTTAACGTGAGCTATCTGCATCGTGGTTATACTCAATATTATGGTTGCCGTTGCTTTGTCATCTTTGTTCTCCCATGCCAGGAGTGTCTTGTCGTCTGCAGCCGCCGCTGGACACGGTGTTTCTTGTGAAGTTACCGACCATAGTTCCTGGTGAACCAGCACACTTTTCAGCTGTATACTCCAAGAGTCGTAGTTTGATTCATCCAATTTTTGGATATTAAAAAGCGATGAAGCCATTTTCAATTATTTTTAATTTAATAATAAATTACGCAAAAATGTTTTTTGAGAAAAATTTACCAACGCGCTGCAGGAAGCAGACAAGCCGACATATGTTTCGGTGATACTGGAATTACATCTCTTCATGGACTTTTCTTCCCGGCATTGTGAGAGGAGTGTAATGGAGCATGGTTGCTAAGTGACCTTGCCCAATCCCGACTCTTGCGTCCTCGTTCGTGCATTCTGGGGCCACTCTGACATACTTGGTTTAAGGCAGAGCTGTTAATTTTGATTAGTAATTAGTAATTGATTGATTAGAAAATTTTTTTAATTACTAATGATTATTTTAATTGCTTTCAAGAAAAAGCAATTACTAATTGATTACGATTAGAAAAAATCAAAAAAAAAATCAAACAAAAATTAAAAAATCAAGAAACAATCAAAAAAATTAAAAATAATCAAAAGTAATCAAAAACGGCTTTTTTTTGATTACTTTTGATTTTTTTGATTTTTTCTTGATTTTTTTTAATTTTTTTGATTTTTTTTGATTTTTTTTTTTGATTTTTTTTTAATTTTTTTTATTTTTTTTTTTATTTTTTTTGGATTATTTTAAAGTTTTGTTGTTAAAAGTATAAACATCTGTGTATCTTTGTATGCAAATATATACATCTACTTACACTTTGGGGCTCATGGATTTCTAGAATGAACCTTGATCGCTAAGTATATGTACATATGAGAAAAAATGCCAGGTTTGATGGTTATATGCGTTGTAGTGGTGAAAATTTGTCCCTTTTATATCTAAACGGGTAGTGTCGTGCATTTCTCGTTTAAAACCCTATGGGTACGGTCGGATGGTTCTATTCGAACACTTATAAGTATGCTACACAAAGTAAAACGTGGGCATACCAACTACATATGTATGCCCAAAAGAGACTAGTAATGATCAATTGATCAAAAATTAAGTGGTTATTATCCATAGAGAGAGGTCCGGGATTAATAACTTTCGGCCAAAATGGACGACGTAGTCATTTTGTTGGAGTAGAGAATAGTAGAAGTAGAATCGTTTTATTTTTATTCATTTTTGTTTAAGTAATGCTATTTAGTAATATTTGCGAATAATATGTAAGTAATAATGTAATGACAATTAAAGAACAATAACACAAATAGTCAACAATAACGGTATTCAGTTTAAAAATAATTCATGTAGGTGGACATGAGTGCTATCAACGGTTATTTCTACTCACATTGAAAACGAACGTTTGAGATCTGAGAAGGTGATTGGTTCTCAAATGCATCTCAAATTGAGATTAGCTAAAAATGTTTGTTGGGATTACACCGTTACTTCTTGCTTCACCTATACATTTGTATGTTTGTGCAAGTGAATATTTATGTATGAACATATTTTTCTACAACAGTACTGGAAAAAAATAAAAAAAAATAAAAAAATCAAAAGTAATCATTACTTTTGATTATTTTTGATTACTTTTGAATTTTTGATTTTTTTTGGATTTTTTTAAATTTTTTTGATTTTTTTTGATTTTTTTTTGATTTTTTTTTTAATCAATTGAAAAAATAATCATTAAAAAGTGAAAGTAATTGGTAATCAATCATTAGGTGGCTTCTCAAAAAATAATCAATGAAATGCTAATCATTACCGATTACTAATTAATTATTAACAGGTCTGGTTTAAGGGCTCACCGAGGTATTTTTCGCAACGTCTGTTCACCAAATGGTGCGGCTGCAAGCAGGTGTCTCTCTTGTAGCAAGCGGCTCGCTATATAAATGTGTGAATATTTTTTTCAAAATCCCGGAGACGGGTTGTGCGCTGGGTTTGGGAACCGCCACGTAAGATGAGGATGAGAACCCCCTTTAATGTTGACGACCCGGCAAAACGAATCAAGGACTACGAGAATGATATTAGGGCATAAGCCTGGAATGTCCGGACCCTTTTAAGGGCTGGTACCGCTGCCCGACTGGTTGATTTCCTCGTAAACGCAAAGGCTGACATCACCGCCCTGCGGAAATGCGATGGACGGGACAAGGAAAGACGACCATCGGACCTTGTGACGTATACTACAGTGGCCAGCAAAGCGGCAAAGCGCGTGGTGTAGGAATCGTGATGGAAAAAGACCCACCAAGCACTAGCGTTCACTCCTGTGGACGAGCGTCTCGGTGCGATCCACGTCAAGGCGAGGTTTTTCAACATAACATTTATCTGCGCCTATGCGCCGACTGAGGAGACGGACGACGCAGAGAAGGACTTCTTCTACGATAAACTTGAACAAACTTATGATCGCTGCCCCCAACATGATTTAAAAATCGTGCTCGGTGACTTTAATGCTAAGGTGGGCAAGGAAGGAGTATTTCGTCCTACAGTTGGAAAATTTAGTCTCCACGATATAACATCACCCAACGGCACTAGGTTGATTGACTTCGCCGCTGCTCGCAATATGGTCATCAGTAGTACTAGGTTCCAGCATACACCAATACACCAAGCCACCTGGCTGTCCCCTGATCAAAGAACAAGATATCAGATTGATCATGTCATGATTGACGGCAGACATACCTCCACCGTTATAGACGTGCGTACCATGCGTGGTCCCAATATCGATTCGGACCATTATCTTGTCACAGCCAAGATACGCATACGCCTCTGTGCAACGAAAAAAGTCCGCACAGTAACGGAAGGAAAGTTTGACGTCGAGAAGCTGCGCATGACACAGACAGCTGATAATTTCACCACTCGACTCTCACACCTGCTAGCAGAGGGCAATCCTCGACCTAACGATGTAACCGAGCAATGGAAGCATATCTCTCACTCATTGCGTACCGCCGCTGAGGCTACTATAGGGCTGGAACCCTATCGTGAGGCAAAGAAGGAAGGGAGACGCCTTTTCAGAAAAAAGAAAAGTGAGGCCGAAAGGCGGGAGTGTGAGGAGCTTGAGATGCTGGCTGAAAGGAATGATACCCGAAATTTTTTTTTTCATTTCAGTAGCGTCCCGTATAAAAAATATGGGGTGTGTTGAATAAAATGTTGACAATCTGTTGCTCATCACAAGCTGATCAGTCGCTACATGAAAATGAAGTACGAAATTATTGTTGCATATTGGGGTCTATCAGCTATTCCGACGGAGCTCCCGGCGGGAGAAAATGTAACAGATCTTGAGGGAATTCTAACGATTTTAAGAGAATTTGGCGGTATGTTTCGATAATTTCGATGTTATCTTTATTGACTCTATTTCCTTTATTCCTGCCGGGAGCTCCGCCGGAATAGCTGATAGACCCCATTATCTCTTAAGTATCAGCATCAGAGCATCAGTAAAGTAGCTTGACTGCAATACTGCAGTAATATTGATAGTAATATTAACGTTAATAACTTCAAAAACACGTATTCTACTAGCTTTCAGTTCTTTTCTTATACACAACGATATTTTCGAAATGCAATTTAACAGTGGGAGTAGTTGCCCCACCAACCCCCATCTGTACATACCAGTTTATTGAATTTTTTTGTATAATTGCTTACATTGAAATTCTGTGCTCCTGATACTTGTCAAATATTAAAAACAACTTATTAGCGTGTGCTTAAATGTTTCCTTACACTGAACCAAAAAAGTTCATGTATCCAATGAAAAAGAACATAGATTTTAAGAATTGTTCGTTAAAACCTCTCCAAAGAACTTTTTCGTAGAAATTTAAGAACATTTCCTAGAATATAAGTACTTTTTCGTAAAATATGTAAACAAATCCACAGAAAGCATGTATTCATTCATAAATTGTAAGAAAATTTTCTTGGATTCTATGAATTTTTTCTTATATTTTAAGAAAAACCAGCGTGAACTTCTATGAAACTTTGTTCGTAAAAAACATGTACGTTTTTGGTTCAGTGTAAAATTTATAAAATATTTATTCAAGCATGTTTTTTATTATTATGCGTTCCAAATAATTCCCAGCGACTTTTATATTAAAAAACCACATCAGCTTTTAAAGGGGGAATTATACAATCTTATATTGGATTAAAAGCTCGTGTTTCACTCATCTCCTGTATTTTAACTCGGCCTGACATAACAGCAGCATTGGAGAGCACTTAGCAGCGCATGAAAAAAATAACAATTTTAAAAGTTTGTTACAAATCTAAAGTTTTCAAACAGAAACTAAGACACTAGAGTTGCAGGTTCTTATAATTTCTCACATGTCAAATTTGCTTTTTATTTTCATTGGAAATCTTCCATTTGCCGGCAGAAGCATTTTTACTACAAAAAAAATAAATTCTCAAGCTTAATCATTCCGATAGAAAGTGTGGAACTTTTTTTGCCACTCTAATGTTCCCGTATATTTTTGGTAATACATCAAAACGCTCTATGTAATGTTTGTAATTTTTGAGTTCTTTCGAAAATTAGGTGTATTTGAATGTACTTTTACTTTTTTTTTGCCCCACGAATCAATCTTTCAACTATCTTTTTGCAAACGGCGACGTAGAATAAGAGAAAGATGCGTACATTGCGCACTTAAACCTAAAAGAATAATATTGACATAAAACGTTTTGCAGTATGAAAAAAAATTTTCAAACTTTTTTATCTACATTCATACAAACATACATACAGTGTTCAAATTTTCATTTTTGTATATCTACCTACACAAATATTCTGTGCTCCTGTTACATTTTTTTTTAATTTCAAAGAAATGAAGCAAATAAATGAGCGAAAATGGGCAGATACCACTTTAACATGCATGCGAATTACAGTGGAAATTTGCCGCCTTATTACCCGGGTAAAACCCATCATCACCTATTCATCTATTTGAGGCCACCAAACATAACTCCTAGCTAATGCCTTCATGCAAACAATTCCTGGGTGGCTTGCATGTAGTGCGTCTAATATAGCTTTGCGCCCATAGGTAGGGACGATTACTCGATTGCCCCATAGTAAGCACCCTTTTAATGTCGATATTTCACCCCTGCGTATATAGTACGGATAAAACCTATCTTCACGAGACATCGTATTCGGCCATCCCCTTAACGCCCAGCTGAGTACCATCGATGTTTCGGAATCTTTTTTTGTGAACGAAGCTATTTGTTCCGCGTCAAGAGTTGGGGTCGCCACTGTTTCAATCATCAACACTTCCTGTGTCTCCAGGTCATCTTCATTATTGAGCTTATTTTCCATTGGAAAACGGCTCAAAAAGTCTGCATTCCCCAATTTCTTCCCAGCCCGGTGAATAAGCTCAAAATCGTAGGCGTTGAGAAAAATGCACCTTCTGAGCATTTGGTTAGATATAACTGCAGGAATCGGTTTGCTTGTAGTGAATATACCAAGCAGCGGACGATGATCGGTAATAATAGTGAAACTCCTACCGTATAAATAATCGTTGAACTTTTTGACGCCGGTTATGATTGCTACAGCTTCCCTATCGATTTGAGCATAGTTTCGCTCAGCTTTGTTCAAGGTTCGGGAATAAAAGGCGATTGGTCTTTCGGAACCATCTGCGATTTGCTGTTTTTGTCTAACAATCGATGTAGTGGTTCGGCAATAGTTGCCTTGTTCGGTAAAAATGTGTGGTAAAAATTAAGAAGTCCTAGGAATGATTGGAGCTGTTTTTTGTCACCGGGGGGTGCTGCATTTTGAATTGCGTCTACCTTTCCGGGTGAGGGGCGTATGCCAAAAGAATCTAACTTAAAACCAAGGAACTCTATTGACGGTTCATTAAATCTGCATTTATCTTTACGTAAGCGAAGCCCAGCCTCGCTGAAACGACTTAAAGCTTGATGTAGTTTTTGCGCTAATTTTTCCTCGGATTTTCCCGTGATTACAATATCATCAAAGTATGGGAGAACACCATCGATACCACGCAAGAGCTTTTCAATAAAGTTTTGAAATATGCCTGGTGCAGAGGAAATACCAAACTGTAAACGGTTGACTCGAAATGCACCTTTGTGAGTTACAATGGTTTGTAGCAGTGAAGATTTCTTATCAACTACCAACTGCTGGTATGCTTGTGCTTGGTCGTGTTTAGTGAAAACACTCCCCCCTTCGATTGATGACAATAGGTCACTGATGGCTGGAATTCGGAAACAGTGAGGTTTAAGTGCCTTATTTAAAGTCGACTTGTAGTCGCCACATATTCGTATAGTTCCGTCCTTTTTTTGAACGGGTACAATGGGTGTGGACCAATCAGAATATTCCACTGGTTCTAATATACCTTGATTGGTTAATCGCACTAACTCGTCTTCCACGAGACTGCGTATAGCTAAAGGTATTCGTCGAGGTGGTAGGCGTACAGGTGGTACGGTGGGGTCGATTTGGAGAGACACAGGCGGTCCCGTGCATTCGCCCAATTCTTTAGAGAAAAGATGGCTGAAATTCTTAAGAACAGTTTGAACCGATAAAGCCCCACTAATTTGGTGGATGCCCTGAATGCTGATTCCCAAAGGCTCAAACCAGTTACAGCCTAACACATTTGTTTGATTGCCCTCAGCTATAACGATAGGTAGATTTGGTAGTAGTTTGCCGTGGTAGCAAATCGGCGCGTCAATACTCCCTTAATCGGAATGTGATTGGCTTGAAAATCGGTAAGTTGCAGATTAGATTTACGTAATTTTGGTTTTGTGCCCGACCATATACGCTCAAATGTCGATGATGACATAATGGTATAATTTGACCCCGAATCAACTTCGAAGGTACATGATTGCCCATTAATTATTACGGTAGCAGATTTCTTAAAACTCACCATTGGTGAAATCTGATTTACAGATTGATTAGGCTTATCTTTTTCGCGATGACTTCTTTTGTTTAACTTGGTATCGTAAGTTTGAAGCGTGCGATGAGGTAGATGAGCGGCAAACGCGCTGTAGGTGCCCCTTAACCCCACACGTGGAACAAATAGTCTCTTGATGTGGGCATTTGCAACGTGCATGATTCCCACCGCACCCTTGGCAAGGTTTCTGCGTCGTTTTATTACGGATGATTTGTGATTTATTACTGTTTTGCTGGTTGTTGTAGTTTTTTCTATTACCGCTGGTAACTGAATGAACGTGGTCAGTTTGTCGCATCTCGAGTGCGTTCTTAGCAGCTGCTTCAGCCGCGTTGGCTCGATCAATCACTTTTTGCAATTGCAGATCAGACTCCGCTAGTAAGACGCGTTGCACAGCTGCGTCACGCAATCCACAAACAAGGCGATCACGCAACATGCGATCCAGCGCGGTACCAAAGTTACAGTCAACGGCTACTTTGCGTAGACCAGCAATGTAATCAGCAAAACTTTCGTTTGGCTGTTGATAGCGCTTGTGGAACTTGTAAGACGCCGCAATTTCCGAAGGTTTGGGAGAAAAGTGATTAGTCAAGGTACTTTTGATTTCTGAAAGTTTCAAAGCACCTACCTGCTTCGGCGCCACCAATGATGTAAGGAGATCAAAGAGACTCGGCCCAGACAGCGTCAGGAAAATGGCTTTTTGACGCTCTCCCTCCTTTACATCATTGGCCAATAAATAATGTTCAAATCGGGCATAGTATGAAGTCCATCTTTCCGGTTGGCAGACGTCGAAATGCTCCAGATTTCCCACAGTGGATATAGCGTTTTTTACTATCACTACTGCAGTTGACTGTTCTTCAGTTTCAGGTATGATATCCTCTTCTTTCAGAGGCATTAAAATTTCCGGTAGAGGACGATAACATTTGTTACGCGACTAGTGACTGCTATACCACAATTATGTGTATAATAATTTTGTACATTTGCATAAACAAGTTGGTTGATCGCGCGATGTTTTTTTTTTTTTTTTGTGTGTACCGGTGGCCTGACCTAACGGTTATGCAGTTTATGTATTTGTTTTTTATTATTTTTTGCTACTTGTTTTTTGTGTGGATTGCGTCACAATGTATGTAGATATGTGTGAGTTGTTGAGCCGGTTTCTCATATATGCGAGGGCTATCTATGTAATCCCATCCTCGTCGCCAGTTTTAAGTTCCGTAATTAATTCAATATTATTTACTTTATTTCATTTACTTAACTTATTTATTAATACAATAGAATGAAATGCTTGCGCATGTACGATGAGAAACCAACTGATGAGTACAACCCGAATGTTCCTTTAGACCCCTCGCGCTGTCATGAATGTTATGCAGATAAAAGCTCTCTGTAGCTAACAGTGAAAGAGAACGCATATTCAACACTACTACATATCGTGAGATTTCTTTAATTTGATGTTGGAGAAAATAATTCAAGCTGCAGAACTTAATCGCGCTGGAACAATATATTACAAGAGCGTACAACTGTTGGCGAATGATGACGACATCGACATCATTGGCCTCAACAACCGCGCCGTAACTTCTGCGTATTCCAAATTAGAAAAAGAAGCGGAAAAATTGGGTTTGGTGGTGAACGAAGGTAAAACGAAGTACAAGCTGGCATAATCCAACGAGTCAGCGCATTTGCGTCTTGGCAACCACGCCACTGTTGGCAGCAATCATTTCGAGATAGTAAGGGACTTTGTATACCTGGGAAGCAGCATTAATACCAACAACAATATAAATCCATCGAAGGATAACTCTTGCAAACAAATGCTACTTTGGGCTGAGTAGGCAATTGAGAAGTAAAGTCCTCTCTCGACGAACAAAAACAACACTCTATAAGTCACTTATCGTACCCGTCCTGCTATATGGTGCAGAAGCATGGACACTGACAGCTTTTGACGAGGCGGCTTTGTGAGATTTCGAGAGAAAAATTCTTCGAAAGATTTATGGACCCCTAAAAGTTGGTGACGGCGAGTACCGAAGAAGATATAATGATGAGCTGTTTGAGCTTTACGCAGACGTCGACATAATTCAGCGAATTAAAACCCAACGTCTTCGCTGGCCAGGTCACGTGGTGCGAATGAAGGAAGACGCTCCGGCCCAGAAGGTATTCTTATCGGCACCCGCCGGTGGAAGTAGAGGAAGAGGGAGGCCAACTCTCCGATGGCTGGACCAAGTGGAGGCAGATCTGAGAACACGCGGTGTCTCCAATTGGCGCCAGTTGGCCCAACAAAGAGTCGACAAACATCTTAGACGGCCAAAATCGCCTAGGCGGTTAAAGGCTATTTTAAGTAAGTAAGTGTATGTTTGCTTGTAGTATGTACATATGTAACCCTCGTTCGGTGTAAGCCCAAGTGGGCAAAAACCCGTCAAATGTCCCTATAATATGTGTATCAAACGAAATGGGAAGGCTCCGATTTCATTTGGACTTCGATATATTTCGATAAATTATATCGATATCTGAGTTATCGGTCAAAATGTGTCTGCCCAAAAACCTTAAAATTTCCCTACTATATGGGTATCAAAAGAAAAGGGAAGGCCCTGGGTTTCATTTGGACCTAGGTACATTTCCGTAAATTTATCGATAACTGAGTTATCGGTCAAAATGCGATTGCCCAAAAACCTTAGAATTTCTCTACAATATGGGTATCAAACGAAAGGGGAAGGCCCCAGGTTTCATTTGGACGCTTTCAGAGAGTATTGAACTAAAAAGTTGAAAATAATTTTAAAACCCCTACGTAGTAGTATTGTAGAAAAGCGTGGTCCGCTTTGTTCCATAATTTTCGTATATCGATCGCCCGACGCTTTTCCCCATAATTCTAGTTTTTTTTACTAAGCTTTCATTACACGGCTAAAAAAATTAAACTAAATTTCAAACCCGTATAAAGATTAATCAATTTCTCAAACTTTTTTGTACAATATTTCAAACCGTCCAAATACCTACAAAGATTTTCAATTTCTTTTGGTTTCGATTAAAAATCTAAATGAAAAGCTGTCTAAATTTTTTATTTTTGGTTTGTTTTAATGTAATTGAATTTTTCCCACAAAAACTTCATGTGCGTCATAGCTCAGCGGTAGAGCAGTCGGCTGTGCCTCCTGAGCGTTTTCGTTCGAGTTCTGTCAGCTGCCACATTTTTTTAGTTTTATTTTATTCTTAAAACTTTTCGGTCTAAAATTTAAACTTTTGGGTTTGAAAATTCAAATTTAGTTTTGAAAGCTTATTCAAGATTGAATTTTGCCAACAACATTTATGTGTGCGATGTAGCTCAGTGGTAGAGCAGGCGGGCATGATGCGGGGAGTCTTGGTTCGAATTCCCGCCAACGGAAAAAAAATTTATTTTATCTTTAAAAAATTATTAAAACATTTCTTGTTTATAATTGAAACTCTATTCCTTTAGCCAATTTTCATGAAAACTGGTCTAGGTTGAATTTGAATCCAAATTTGGTTTGGTCATATATGTAGTCCAAAAAAGTTTAAAATTTAGGTCCAAAATAGGCCGTGTAGCTTTACTTGTAGATACATATGGGTGAAAATACGAAAGTTTCTTGTGAAAACATACTTTTTTACCATATTTTACATATACGCTGCGCGGTATGCACTTCTTACCTTCTTATTACACTATCCTATGCAGGGCCGGTCACAACAGGGTTGGACCAGAGGGATAGAGGGGTTAGAAGAGTAGGTTCAATTGGCCAATTGAAGAGATGTAGGCTATCATGGGTCCTACCACATGCAGGGCATGTGTTTGAAATTGTATCATTCAGTCTGGATAAGTACGAGTTTAACCTCACACTGTATCCAGACCTAAGCTGTGCCATGGTGACTCTTGTCTCCCTTGGTAAGGTGCGTTCTTCTTCAGCAATATCGGGTGGAAGACTGTTTAGAACGGGATTCACAGGTAGAGGTCTGACAAAAGTGTCAACCGACTCGGTGTGGATGTCGGTTAGAGCCCGCTTATGATTCCGCAGATCAAAAGGCAAGGTAATATGATGCCGGATCTCGTCATAATCCTTAAGGAGATGACTCCTTATGGCTCTCGGGGGTGGATCTGAGTCCAAAAGATGACGGTTTGGATGTGCTGGCTTGTGGCAGTTCAGAAGGAATTGCTTGCATTTACGCGTGCTCTCTTACATTGAGCAGTTTTGCCTCTTGATGGAGGTGAAACTCAGGAGACATAAGGAGACATCCCGTAGCAGTTCTGATAGCGGTATTTTGGCAGACTTGTAAATTCGTCAAAGACTGGTCAGCCAATGGCCTTATATGTAGTCAGGAACGTTTCTTTGTCTTTTCCCCAAGTACTGCTGGCAAGTGACTTGATGATCTTGTTGTGACCTCGTACCTTTGAGACCATTGTAGACAAATGACCAGCAAATGAGAAAGTATTATCCAGTGACACCCCCAGTAACTTTGGATGGCTGACAGTTGGTAGCTTAGTGCCATCAACTTAAATGTCTAATTCGTTTCTTACCTGGTGCGTCCATGTCGTGAAAAGTGTCGCCGTGGATTTAGTCGGTGATATCGTCAGATCTCGCTCACTAAAACATCTTTTTAACTCTTTGGTGAGTTTTTGCATTTTTTTTATTTTTTCGCGAATAACAGCACTCACGGAAAGCAAAGTACCTATCGAATGGTATAAAAATATTGAAAATCGGTTTGGTACTTTTCGAGTAATTGCAATTTAAACAAGTAAGGAAGTCTAAATTCGGGTAAACCGAACATTAAATACCCAGCGGTAGTTTTCATATGATTTTCGAAATTTTCCATTTCGGAAGTGGGTGTAGTTGGGAAGCGATTTCGTCCAATTACATCAGGTATGCTCCCTATTATGCTAGTAAACCTCGTACCAGTTTCATCGTTCTACCGTAATCAGTTTAAAAATTATGACCCGTGAAATTTTCAAATATGCCTCCCTGAAAAGTGGGCGGTGTTACACCTACTTTTAAAAAATTATCAAAAAATCATAAAAGAATGACTAGGGGATTCATCCTACAAACTATATCATGTTAGCCGTTTCCGTTACCGAACTATGCACGGCTAAAAAAATGAACCTAAATTTTAAACCCGTATAAAGTTTAATCAATTTTTCAAACCTTTTTGTACAATATTTCAAACCGTCCAAATACCTACAAAGATTTTCAATTTCTTTTGGTTTCGATTTAAAATCTAAATGAAAAAGCAGTCTAAATTTTTTATTTTTGTTTTGTTTGAATATAATTGAATTTTGCCCACAAGATTTTCATGTGCGTCATAGCTCAGCGGTAGAGCAGTCGGCTGTGACCCCTGAGCGTTTTCGTTTGAATCCTGCCAGCTGCCACATTTTTTTAGTTTTATTTTATTCTTAAAACTTTTCGGTCTAAAATGTAAACTTTTGTGTTTGAACATTCAAATTTATTTTTGAAAACTTATTCAAGATTGAATTTTGCCAACAACATTTATCTGTGCGATGTAGCTCAGTGGTAGAGCAGACGGGCATGATGCGGGGAGTCTTGGTTCGAATTCCCGCCAACGGACAAAAAATTTATTTTATCTTTAAAAAATTGTTAAAACATTTCTTGTTTATAATTGAAACCCGATTCATTTAGCCAATTTTCATGAAAACTGGTCTATATTGAATTTGAATCCAAATTTGGTTTGGTCATATATGTAGTCCAAAAAAGTTTAAAATTTAGGTTCAAATTTTTAGCTGTGTGTCAATTTAGATGATTTTCGAAGTTTTCAATAACGAAAGTGGGTGTGGTTGGAGGGCGATTTTATGCAATTTCATCAGGTAAACTCCCAATGATACTAGCATGCTTCGTGCCAAATTTCATCGTTCTATCGTAATCAGTTTAAAAGTTACGACCAGTCGAATTTTCAAAAATGCCTTCCTTAAAAGTGGGCGGTGCCACGCCCACTTTAAAAAAATTATGGAAAAATCATAAGAGAATGACCAGGGGGGTTCACCTATAAAATTATATCATTTTAGCCATTTCCGTTATCATCCGATTTCGCCCATTTTCAATAGCAACTTACCTTGGCGAAAAAGTAACCTGTATATAAAATTTCATACAAATATCTCAATTTTTACTCAAGTTATCGTGTACACAGACGGACGGAGATGCCTGAATGAACTCCTCTTTTCACCCTAAGAACTTTCATATATGGAACTCTATATCTATCTCGATTATTTTGTGCCGTTACGTACTACCGTTATGTGAACAAAATTAATGTACCCTTGTACTAGTACTAGAACGCTGGGTATAAAAATGCGTCATATGAAGTTTGACCTTTAATAACTTTTGTTGTTGTTGTTTCCCCCGCTAAAAAATAAGGTAATACTGTTGTTGTTGTTGTAACGAGGTGTATCCCTGCGTGTATTGCTCTTGACCGGGTCGATATAAAAAAACGGCCCGGGTTGTTTCGGTACGATGGGTACAGCACAAGTACTGGTACCGTTCTCGTAGAACCGGTGATGCGTAGAAACTATATTCTCCTTAACTATATGTTTCTATCCCTATATATTGTTTTTTAGTTTGGGAGTTTGTGGTATTCTGCATTTTTGCAAAATAATTCGCAAAAATCAGGGAACTTTCTAATCGGCTTAAAACTTGTACCTCATATACTAAAATTCAAAGAGAAAGAAGACTACATACGTGAACTTCAAAAAGGCTAACTGGTTCGGCTTTATGGAATTCACGGAGAGCTCCTTTGATAATCTTCCCATTCCGTCTGATGTACACGTTGGTGAGCGAAATATTCGTGAGGCCATAAAAAAGGATACAGCCCATTTTATACCAGCTGGTAGAATAAAAAACATTAGATCAAACTTCCCAGCTGAGACCGCAGTCTTGGCCAACGAACGTGACCTCATACGCAACATCGATCCCTCAGACCCACAGATAGGTGATCTCAACGTGGAAATCAGACGGCTTGTCAACGAACACAAACAAGCCAAATGAGAGGAGCACCTTAGGTCTTGTAACCTCTCTACCGGTGTTGGGAAATTATGGTCCACAGTCAAATCCTTGTCCAATCCTATGGGTCCGCCAAAGAATGTCGACATCACCTTTGGTGACAAGACCTCCAACGACCCTAAGAAATGTGCACAGGCTTTCTGTAGATAGTATGTCCCCCATCCTGCACAGGACAGGACAAGACGTGGAATTTTCAGCCGTGCGCATAAACACAAAAACACCGTCCGATATCACTCCTCTCACCATTAGTAAAGATACTTGAGGCGGTCCTACTCCCGCTCTACACATCAAACTTGATGTTAGCCGAGCACCAACATGGCTCCAGGAAAGGTAGGAGCACAACATCTGCTCTAAATGTCATAAACATTCAGATAACTGACCGACTAAATTAAAATAGACCTAATGACAGGACGGTTCTGGTTACACTTGATCTGCCACAGTTAATCATGGGCAGCTGGTATCCGATCTGGAAGACTCGTCACTCCCCCCCACCCCTGTCTTAAGCGCTGGACCACCAATTATCTCAGTGGTCATCGGTCGTCTGCTGTGTTCAAGAACAAAAAATCGAAAGCCAGGAAGATCAAACAAGGGGTACCACAGGGTGGTGTTCTTTCCTTGTTATTGTTTAACTTCTATATTTCGAAGCTTCCTCCTCCACCAGAAGAAGTTACGATTGTTTCTTACGCAGATGATTGCACGACAACAGGTACTTCCGTTGATGACAAAACACCGCACTCAGACCCGCTACGGGGTGCGTCATTATGTCTCAGATAACCCATACACACAATGAGGCGGAAATACTTCCAGTTAGGGAGCATAATGAATTGCTAAACAAGCAGTACCTACTGGATTGCTGTAAACAACATCACCCCAATAGGCAACTGTTTGAGCTAACTCCGCCTCCTAGGACCGTAAGGACGCATCTACGTAAACATTTTGATGAGATCCGGCACTTTATAGCAACGCCGTTTGATCCAGAGGTACACAAGCAGGCCTTGGGGCATATCCATAAAACGTCCACCAGGTCGCGCTCTGTCCGGTTAATGCTGTTTTGCATGCCTGGCTCAATTACGCTCTGGATATTGTAGCAGATTAAACTCCTACATATCCAGGCTGAACCCTGATGTGCCGAATGTATGTCCGGCATGCGGCTCGTCCCCCCATAATACCAACCACCTTTTCACTTGCTCTACGGAGCCCACTCTTCTAACACCCATCTCCCTTTGGTCCAACCCTATTGAAACTGCTAGTTTTCTTGGACTTCCGTTAGAAGATATGATGACAATTTAGGCTAAGGAAAAATACGCGTTGGGCAGGACTACACCTCGTTACAACAACAACTACATACTCAAAAAAAAAATATTATATGTATATCGACCATCAGTACAAAAGCCAGGAGAATGACGCCAGGAGAATGACGAATTGCACATAAATATGAGATTACATCGAAAGTTAACGTCCTAGCTAAACCTCAAATATTTAAGATAATAGGGGGATTCGCTAAGTCTTGCAAGGTGCACGGATTGCATGGATTAAATGGATTAAATCTTATCCTTAGAATCCCACTAATATGTCCATTAGGCTGATTCAAATAAAAAAAATTTGGTTCTTTTTTCGGTCTTGCCCCCTGAAACTATAGATATTGATGAGAAAATAAGCCTTGCAAAAAATTAGCGCTGTAACTTAACCCTTAGGGGTGGCTATTTTTTTTTGCCCTTTCCCATATATTTTGTATGGGGAAAAATGGCATTTTTTTTTTCAAAGTGAATTTTCTTTCAATTTTTGAAACTTTTTTCACAATATTTTTGCATACTCTTAAAGTCGATTATCTTAACTATTATTTAATAATTACAGCCATTTAAAATTTACTAGATTTTATACGTGTTACTGTGTATGTGCGATTTGTGACGAAGTGTGACATGGGGGGAGGGGGGGAGTAGCACTTACGTGATGTCACGTTATTTTTTGCAATGGTGTCATCCAGTATGGCAAACCGAAAATCTTAAGCATTGAAACAAAAACTTCCAAAAATCGCGTGACGTATATATGCACGACCCCTAAGGAAAATAGGAGCTAGCCAGGAGAATGACGAAAACAAAAGCGCTAGAACTGATTTCATAATGGCTACGGTTAATATTTTTTCTTCTACATCTCACTGAAGCACTGCCATTTAACCTGCACAATTCTAATTATTCAACGTCCGGCAATATTTTGCGAGAATTTCACATTTTAACCTGGCCCAGGAGACTGACGGCCAAAAATGATGACAAAGTTTATTCACTTTTTTAATCAGATTGTTATAGATCATATTAGTAAATCTATTAAATATGGCTTAAAACTAATGGCGGCGAAATACCAACAGGTTATCATAACCTCTAACGAGATTTTTAGCCGAGCTTCTCTTTCCAACTTGTGGTGTGTTGCTTTTGAGTTTTCCTACAAGTTGGCGGGACCTACAGTTTTTTGCCGACTCCGAACGGCACTTGCAAAGCAAATGAATTTTTTGCTGAGAAGCTTCTCATGGCAGAAATACACCCGGAGAGTTTGCAAACTACTGCCGAGGGGCGACCCCGTTTAGAAAAAATCTTTTTCTAAATATTTTTGATGTTACTTTTGTCGGGCATCGAACCGCCACGACTTGGTGTAGAAGGCCGAACACTTAACCGCTACACCACGGCGGCCGCCAATATATAATATATAATATGGCTTAAACAGATATTAAATAATGAATAGAAACAAGAAATATTGGAATAAATATAGGATATTTGGTTTTACGACAACTTCATTAAGCGTTCAAGGAATTATGACACGCCAGGGGATTGATGTTACGAGGGTTTATTCCATAATTTTACAAACTAACTTATAGAATATGTCATTGAAATTGAGTGGATATATATATAGGGTTCTAAGTTTTCCTAAACTGTTGTATTATATCAAGTCACTTTACAACTTTCCGATTGATTGACTGATGACATCAAGTTGTACTACTTTTGTGTTTTCACCCATATGCATGCATAATGTATTTGCCCAAAAATCTTAAAACTTGCCTACAATATGGATATCAAAGGAAAGGGAGGTCCACAGTTTCGAGAATGGGTTCCGCAAAACTATTGTAAAAGTATTACATGTCGCCCAATTTGTGGCAGCAGAGCTCACTTTCTCGATATCCGTTTGCGATCAGTTTACGAACCTTTATAGCTGTTGAAAACGGATCGCAAACGAATATATTTTCAATGCGATTTGCTATCGAGAAGGTACCTAAAACAGTATCGAAAAACGGGTCGCAAACTAATGTTTACGATGCGTTTTGCTATCGCGAAAGTACCCACGTTAAGTTTAGATTGTGGCTCTTGAGATGATGCCATCGTGGAGTTTGCAGCTGCTATGTTAAGCCATGTAGATAGAGTTTTCATCAAATCCTAATAAATTAAGAAGGAAGGAAGCAAAAGTTGAGGAACACTTACTGCAGATTGTCCATCAAGATATCGGGTCCAAATTACACGTCTCTATTTAGCTCCGGATAAAATATACAGCTTCTTTATATATGTACATATGTATGCTATTTCAGCATTCACATTTCCACTATTTTTTTGACAAAAAATGAATTTTTTGACAAAAAAATGAATGTTTATAAAAAAAACATAAACATCCGTTTTATTTGCGAGACTCTTATAGCAAGCGAACTTTGAAGTTACGAGAAACTATTGCAATTCTCTTGAACTTCCTAACATCCGTTTTAAAACCGAGGCTCTTGTATCTAACGAACTTTGAAGCTACGAGAAACTGTCATAAATCTCCGATGTTCGTTTAAATAGGATTCTTGGTCGGGTGGATACTCTCTAAATGCGTGAGTTTTAGTTTTTATACCCGGCGTACTAGTAATAGTACAAGGGTATTACTATTATTATGTAACGGCACAAAATAATCGAGATAGATATAGAGTTCCATATATGAAAGTTCTTAGGTTGAAAAGAGGAGTTCATTAACGCATGTCCGTCTGTCTGTCCGTGTACACGATAACTTGAGTAAAAATTGAGATATGTATTTGCATTAAATTTTATATACAGGTTACTTTCTGGCCAAGTTCTCCTTTACAGTCCTCAACAAAAACAGATTTGGATGGTTTCTCCCCATTTTTATTAAAAAAGTGCAGTTTCTCCCTTAGTGTGCCTTTACAGCATATTTTTAATCTTTCCCTTGCCAAAGGTGATTTTATTGATCGGTGGAAAGTTGCATCTGTTTCTCCGATGTTCAAATCTGGTAACAAAAATGATGTTCGAAACTATAGACCAATTTCTAAGCTCACCACCTGCTCAAAACTTTTTGAAAAGGTGGTGAAAGATAAATTGTATTTCTTTGTAAAGGAATTAATTGTTCCACATCAGCATGGGTTTGTCTGTGGTCGCTCCACAGTTACAAACCTTGCTGAATTTTCCCAATATTGCATCTCAGCCTTTAAATCTGGTCATCAAGTCGATGTTGTTTATACAAAAGCTTTCGATACTGTTGTGCATAGCATTTTGTTGTTGAAGTTGGAAGAGCTTGGCTTCCATTCAAGTCTTCTTTGTTGGTTAAACTCTTATCTGTCTAACCGAGTGACTTATGTTGAAATTATTCATACTAAATCATACCCCTTCGTGGCTACTTCTGGTGAACCTCAGGGTAGTATTCTTGGCCCATTGCTATTCCTACATTTTATTAATGATATTAAATCTTGTTTTAATACTTCCAAATTCTTACTCTATGCGGATGATTTAAAATTTTTTTATGAAATAACCTGTTCGTCAGATGCATTATCATTGCAATGCGATCTAAATAAGCTATCTGATTGGAGTGTGAGAAATAAACTGTCGCTGAACATAAAGAAATGCTTTCAAATGACTTTCACTAAAGCTGTAAACCCACTTGTCACTATTTCTAACACCTAACTATCTAGCGTACATGAATATCGGAATTTAGGTGTGGTTTTAGACTCAGGCTTCACCTTTGTCAATCACATCAATCATATTATACCCAAGGCAAATTCTAACTTGGGTTTCTTGCGTCGTTATGCGCGTGATATATAAGACCCATATACTAGAAAATCACGCAATAACTGCCTTGTAAGATCTTAGTTAGATATGCCTCAGTAATCTGGAACCATATTTACTCTATACACTCCGACAGGATCGAAAGAATTCAACGCCGTTTTACTCGGTTTTCTCTGCAACCTCTTCATTTTAACGAGCCACTCCCTAGTCTAGGCGCATAATCCACTCTCTATTGTTTGTGTATGATATAATTTCGACCAAATTGCTTTTAATGTACCCCAAAGAGTACTTCGTAATCAGCATTTCATGTTAAAACGCTTAAATATAACTATTTATTGCATGCACCCATTACGAGGTCGCTTACTGAATTCAATCGAATTTTCACAAGTCTTGATCTAGATTTTGCTCAGTCCAGATCTATATTTTTGGCTAAATTGCAATCATATTATTTTTAAGTGTTATTACTTTCATCTTTAAGAAAATTTGTATTTCTAGTCTGTAAAGTTTTGTAACCATAACTGAATAAAATGAAATGAATTGAAATGATATAATTTGAGAGGTGAATCCCACTGGTCATTCTCTTATGAATTTTTTATAGTGGGCGTGGCACCGCCCACTTTTAAGGGAGGCAATTTTGAAAATTTTACACGTCGTAACTTTTAAACTGATTACGATAGAACGATGAAATTTGGCACAAAGCATACTAGTATCGTTGGGAGTATACCTGATGAAATTGGATAAAGTCGCTTCCCAACCACGCCCACTTTCGATATCGAAAGCTTCGAAAATCACCTAAATTGATATAATTCGGTAACGGAAATGGGTAATTCTGAATTTTTGATATATTTTTAAAAGTAGGCGTGGCACCGCCCATGAAATCAGTACAAGGGATACTAGCATAATAGGGAGTATACCTGATGTACTTGGATGAAATCGCTTCCCAACCACGCTTACTTCCGAAATGAGATATTTCGAAAATCATATGAAAACTACCGCTGGGTATTTAATGTTCCATTTACCAGAACTTAGACTTCCTTACTTGTTTTACTTTTCAACGTTGAACAACTCTGGTCATGAGGTCGGTTATTGCATTAGCGCTTTCAACTCAACCCGCTTATATCAACTTGGTAGGCTATTTTTTGTTGTTGTTTCCCATGTATTTTCACGACCAACTAGGCTTGCCAATTTTTCAAATGGCTTGGGGAGGACAAAAATAATTTTTAGGGAGGACTTTCTATCAAGGTACCGTTGTTCCGGGAGGACACAACCACCGTATAGTTTCCCGAACAACGAGAGAAAAAAGAAATTTACCAAAAATATTGGCATTTTAGTAAATTCATTTATTTATTTATTACGACTCTTCGAGCCTAGATCAACACTTAAGGAAAATTATTACATTAGTTAAAATAAAAAATTAAAAAATTGTAATAAAAAAAATCACAAACACAAACAGTAGTCGCTTATTTAGCGTTACAAATACATTTAAATACATCAAGATATGTATATATATACCAAGGACTGAAACCGAAACCGTAACCGTAACCGATTAAAACCGATTCATTTTTCAAAACCGAAACCGAAACCGTAACCGTTATTTTGATCTGGAAAAGACCGAAACCGAAACCGTTTAAAAAGTCGGAACCGGTTCCAAACGGTTTTGAATTTTTTCAATACCTTACTTCTGTGAGTGGGCACATAGGTACTTCCTTTTACAAACAGGTACCCTGAAAGTTTTCATGGAAGATTGTCGAGCCACGTTTTGACATCAGTATCAAAATTCTGAAAGAGGAAGTTTGACTATAGTTGGATGAAGCGATCGAAACAAATTTACGAGATCCGAAAAAGAAATGTTCAGGCTTGTCTCGGAAAGCGCCACAAATTTTAATGTTTTTAACGATTTATACATTTCATTTGGCTTCCATTTTAATATTTTTTTAATAAAAAAGTAGAGTTAACTTTAGGAATTTGTTGTGCAGAAATTTCATCCATGCATAGCGTTAATATATGAAAATTCAGACCTATTTCGTAGCTACATAGGTAGTTGAGTATTTTAGTAGTAATTTTTTTTTTTTCGTGTTTTTATTTGGAAACCGAAGCCGGAACGAAACCGTAACCGAAACCGTAACCGAAACCGAAATAAATTTTGAAGAACGAAACCGGAACCGAAACCGAAACACGTTGCAAAAACCGAAACCGAAACCGGAACGTTATTTTAATCGGTTTCAGACCTTGATATATACATTTTATAAATACATTTTAAGCCGATCATATATTCATAAGATAGATCAATTAATTTTTAAATGGCTACTTTTCTGTGCTTTTAGCAGCTTTAATTAATTGTTTGTTATTCTTTACAACATTGTAAAATTCTGTACAGTCCTTTTGTACATTTAAACTTATTAATAATTCACTTCTGATTAAATTAGTGGAGCACCGACCTCTGTCATCACTCCACTTTGCATTCATGATCGAAAAAGTCCTTTCGGCAAATGCACTACTGCATGGAATACAAAAAAGAAATGATATTATTTTCTTTAAATTTATAATTTTCGGGAGAAACTCGAAAATTTTAATATATTTGTCACATAAATTTGGCAATTGGTCTAGGTTTAGTCGGGCTATACATTTTGTTACTAAGCAAACTTCATCAAATAAGATGTCCATGTTAACATTATCCAAAATATCTTTCAAGTTAAGCACGCTTACAATTTCTTCAACTTCCTTGAAAGCACAAAAACAAGAATTCAATGATAATTTGGAAATTTTCGTTAACCAACACTCTTCAGAAAAATCGAACCATTTTTCTACATAAATAAGAGTTAATTTGATAAAATTGGTGAAATCGTTCTCAATTTCACACTTCTCTTCATCGTTTTCTATTTTTGAAAGTAATTTTCGAACCTCATATCCAAAAAAAATTATTTTCAAGACGATCACCCAGTTGACCTTTAAATTTAACAAATATATTATTGAGCTCAATCGCTGTCCTATTATTCGCTTCGAGTGCTTCTATAGCCTCGCTGAAAAGTTTTAGAATCTGTGACAAAAAATTAAGATAAATTTCAATTTTTGGACTTATTTTACCACCATCAATGTTTAAAACTGTTTGAATTTGCTTTGGCAAATCTTCTGTCTGGAAATAAAATGATAATGCTGGCCATGTCAGCAAAAGTCTGTCAATGGCTGGCAACAATGAAAGCCACCTTGTGGGCACATGCCGTAGTATTTCTTGAAACTTTACATCAACAAATGTACAAAAATCAATCAGTTTTTCTCTGTGTTTTGCAGTGTTTGCAAAATGTGAATAAATTTTTAAAATAACATTTTCGATATCAAAATCTAGATCCACCAATGCTTTTTTTAAAGCATTATGTATAATATGAGCATGACAGTAACCTTTTACTATATTTTTGTTAACTTTTTTAAAACTAACGAATAGAGAATTATTTTTACCAAAATTTGAATTCGTATTGTCAGCACTTAGACAAACTACATTGCTTATTTTCAAATCTAGCTTTTGGAGAGTAAGTTTTACCATATTGAACATACCGATAGCTGACTCATCACAATTTTCAACAAAGTCCAACATTTTGTTTTGAATACCGAGGTCAGCATCAAATGTTGCGAGTATGGCGCAATAATGAGACGAGAGCTGGACGTACATACATATATACACACAACTATCTTTGATTTTGTGTTTGTAATTAATGTCAGCGCCACCTGTATAAGTGAATGACAAGTAGCATGCACAAATTTCAACGTTGCCACATGAATACATTTTCGCTACATTCACAAGTTTTAAAAGTTACCAAAATAAAAAGAAGGGTTTCACGTGTCGGGAGGACATTTCGTGGGAAGGGGAGGACTGTCCTCCCGAGGGGAGGACGGTTGGCAAGCCTACGACCAACCCAGCGTTTTGCATGAGCTCGGGAGAACGAAAACAAGGCTATTACAAGCTAAATACAAGAGGTAATAAAATGAAGTACATAATAATAATACTAACATAATTAGTGACCTCCAGCCCATCTAAGTTTTCTAAATTAAAATAACATTTCATTAAAGGCCAAAACCTCGTGTTGAAGTTGAAATATATTGCTGTGCCAAAAATTTTGTGCGGCACTGTACGTACATATCCTGCATTTAGCTTCTTTTTGCAAAGCAAAGAAAAAGATGGATGCCTCATTGTTTTCCTCATTTTTGTGAATTCGACGGCTGCTAAATTTTTATTTCGACTCGTGTGTTATTTCAGGTCTCGTCTACTTTCTTTTACACATTTTTGCTAATCAAATGAGTAACATATTTACATATTTCGAAATGAGCAAAATCCTGAAAGAAAATCTTTCTTTCTAAGACTTATACGGAATATTGGCTATTTATACATACCAGATCTAGAAAAAAATTGCCAAAAATCAGCGAGACTTCCTACGAACTTAAGTTTAGCACTTTGTCAGACTAAAATTAAAGGGACTACAAAACTGCATACTCGAAAAAATTCTACATGGTCTCTTGTCTCTTGTTTCGATAGTGTCAGTGCATTGAAAATTTGTGATGTGTATAATATTAAGTGACGCTGTGATCGCACTTATTTAGAAATTAACGCTCAAATTGCAATATTTGTAATTTTTTGCTTTTTTTGGCACATGTACATGTAAATTATGTATGGATATGATCGGAGTTGAAGTTCCTCCAAACTTAAATTACGATAGTATACGATAGTTTCGAACTATCGATAGTATTTTTGCTACTATCGAAAATATCGAATGGCGCCACTATCGATAGTTTTGTAGCTCTAGCAATCAAGGTTCGAAATTTTATTGCAAGCATTTTTGGAGTCGGCAAAAAACTGCAGGTCCCGCCAACTTGTAGGAAAAACTCAAAAGTAACACACCACAAGTTGGAATATCGCCGCCATTAGTTTATTTTTGGAGCCAGAAGGGTCTAAGTGCGCTTGGATCCAGAAAAAAAATTGCCAAAAATCAGCAAGACTTCCTACGAACTTAAATTTAGCACTTTGTTAGACTAAAATTAAACGGGTTACAAAACTGCATACTTGAAAAAATGCTGCATGTTCTTTAGGCCGAGCAATTGAATTTTAATGCTTGGAGGAGCGCACTTAGATCCTTTTGGCTCCAATCATTAATGCAATAAAATCTAGTACGTTTTTGGCCTGACAAATATATGCCACTAAAATGTCCAAAATGGCTTGGATCGCATTGTCAACAAATATACACTATATTTAACTATACAAATATGGGTATAACTCAATTTAAAAAAAATGTCACTTAGATTAATATTAATATAAAAATTATAATATAATATATTATACTCTTTGTTGCTTTTGACTTGTAGTCTATTGCTGTAAATACCGACGGTATTGTGAAGCAATTTTCGGGATTGTATGAAAATGTGTTTTTTGAGAAAAATTTACCCACGCGCTGCAGGAACCAGACAAGCCGACATATGTTTCGATGATACTGGAATTACATCTCTTCATGGACTTTTCTTCCCGGCATTGTGAGAGTCGAACTCACAACACTGTAGTGACTTGTATGCTAGAAGGTCTAACACCTTAGGCCACTACCCAGCTTGAAGGTAAACCCTTCTCAGTGTCCATTTATGCATATATTTATACTTCCATATAGAACATTTCTTTAATTTCAATGCTAACTTATATGAAAGATTTGCGAATTTTTAGGACTTGGTGTGAAACCTATGAAAGAATTTTCTATGCTTAATGCACGAATATTTTTTCATTTTCAACATTTAAACTCTTTGTTGCTTTTGACTTGTAGTCTATTGCTGTAAATACCGACGGTATTGTGAAGCAATTTTCGGGATTGTATGAAAATGTGTTTTTTGAGAAAAATTTACCCACGCGCTGCAGGAACCAGACAAGCCGACATATGTTTCGATGATACTGGAATTACATCTCTTCATGGACTTTTCTTCCCGGCATTGTGAGAGTCGAACTCACAACACTGTAGTGACTTGTATGCTAGAAGGTCTAACACCTTAGGCCACTACCCAGCTTGAAGGTAAACCCTTCTCAGTGTCCATTTATGCATATATTTATACTTCCATATAGAACATTTCTTTAATTTCAATGCTAACTTATATGAATATCTATAAATCTTTCATATAAGTTAGCATTGAAATTAAAGAAATGTTCTATATGGAAGTATAAATATATGCATAAATGGACACTGAGAAGGGTTTACCTTCAAGCTGGGTAGTGGCCTAAGGTGTTAGACCTTCTAGCATACAAGTCACTACAGTGTTGTGAGTTCGACTCTCACAATGCCGGGAAGAAAAGTCCATGAAGAGATGTAATTCCAGTATCATCGAAACATATGTCGGCTTGTCTGGTTCCTGCAGCGCGTGGGTAAATTTTTCTCAAAAAACACATTTTCATAATATATTATAGTTATCCCTCCGCGTTGCGTTCGCTTTTAACGTTGCCTTATAGGCGTCGTCCTTTCTTTTCACTGCGTCTCTGCACTCTCTATCATCGTACCTACCAGCTGTTTTTTTGCACTTGCAATCCAATTACTTCTTCGGCTGCGGTACGAAGTGCTCCGGAGATATGTGTCCACTGCTCGTGCACTTGAACACTTTTGGGAAAAGTAGTTCGTAACAAAGATTTAATGCGTCGATGAATGTCTTTGGGCGATCGTCTGCTGCAAACCAACGTTGTCTCCATAGAAGAACTTCATTTTTTACAACGGATACCGATTTCACCTTCTTTTCTGGTCAATTTATCAGGAATGACATTTAAATAATTGACTATGTGTTTTTCTGTTAGACACTGAAGGTATGAAGTGATCGAGCTGTTTTCGTAGTTTTCTCGGTTTTTTGACGACTTTGATCAGAGCAACTTCAATTTTCTCTCCGATAGAATTAGCTATTTCTTCGGCATCAACAAAAACTTTTTGAAACTGTGACTCACTATTTTCCCTCAATTCTTTCAACAAAACAGCCAGATTTTATGTCAAAATGTAATTACTTTTATCACCCAACATTTACAAAACACCTCCCCGAGGCCCTGACAAAAAACCCGGCCAGACTTAAAAATCAGGTCCAAAAGTATAAACATTCTTCGGAAAGGGGCATAAAAGCATTTTCGTTCTAGGAATAGAAAAAAAAACGAGTACAGAATTTTGCGTGGAGCTGGTGGAATGTATCCCAAAGCGTTTTGATACCGATTTCAAAAAAAAATTGCTGCTATTTCTGGTATTAAATATAGTTTTTATAAAAATAACAAGACTACTCGACAAATTTTGATCAATTTTAGTCTCCAAGAATAAAATAGACCTTTCCTAAAGTAAAATTTTATCCTTATTCAGAATATCACTTTCATTTTGCTGTGAGTGATCTAGTTTCCGAGATATCAGTGAAAATATGAAAATTCCCATATTTGCAAGACACTATTTCATATAGGTACTTCAAAAATTGGTATCTTTCATTTTTCCGATTTTAACTGTTGAATTACACATTATATCTTCTATATATATAAAAATTTTGCCGTTTTTCGCGTTGTAATGAACTTTACAGAGAATGGCTGAACCGATTTTAACCAAACTTTGCCACATTGAAGACGCACATCTGGAGAAAGTTTTTAACTAAAAAAGGGGGTTATCAGAAACGGGAGCGGGACACCTCCCATACAAACTAAATTTTTCAAGCAGAATATCTGTGAAAGGGTTCAAGGTAGGGGCCTGAAAATTGGTATAGACCTATATGATGTCAAAAGCAATCTCACACATAAAAAGGGGGTTATCAGAAAAGGGGGCGTGGCACCTCCCATACAAACTAAATTTTTCAAGCAGAATATCTATGAAAGGGTTCAAGGTAGGGACCTGAAAATTGGTACAGACCTATATGATATCAAAGGCATTCTCACACATAAAAAAGGGCGTTATCAAAAAAGAGGGCGTGGCACCTCCCATACAAACTAAATTTTTCAAGCAGGATATCTGTGAAAGGGTTAAAAGTAGGGACCCCAAAATTGGTACAGACGTATATGATATCAAAGGCATTCTTACACACAATAAGGGTTCAAGGTAGGGACCTTAAAAGTGGTATAGACCTATATGATATCAAAAGCATTCTCACACATAAAAAGAGGGGTTATCAGATAAAGGGGCGTGGCACCTACCATACAAACTAAATTTGTCAAGCAGCATATCTGTGAAAGGGTTCAAGGTAGGGACATGAAAATTGGTATAGGCCTATATGATATCAAAAGCATTCTCACACATAAAAAGGGGGATATGAAAAAAAGAAAAGAAGAAAAGAAGGCGTGGCACCTCTAATACCAACTAAATTTTCAAGCAGAATGTCTGTGAAAGGCTTCAAGGTAGGGACCTGTAAATTGGTATAGACCTTTATGATATCAAAAGCATTCTCACGCATAAAAAGGGGGCTTATCAGAAATAGGGGCGTGGCATCTCCCATACAAACATAAATTTTCAAGCAGAATATCTGTGAAAGGGTAAGTAAGGAGCTATAATGCCAGTATACATCTGTATGCCAAATTTCATCGAGATATCTAAAAAACTGAGGGACTAGTTTGCGTTCAAACAGACAGACGGACGGACGGACAGACGGACATGGCTAAATCAACTCAGCTCGTCCTCTGCCCATTTTGGTATATTTATTGGTGGGTCTAACGGAAACATACATAAAAAATGATTTGGAGCCTTGAAAATGAAAAAAATCGATTTCGACCAAAACAAGTCTCAAAAACAAAAAAAAATTTTTTTTTTTTTAAACTGTTAATGCCAACGTTTTTATCGCATAATTTTAAGTGGGATAGGAACTACGAGACAAATTCGTTTTCATCGGCAACACTTTTGCACGTTTTTGAAGAAACCCTTAAAAAAAAATAGCGGAAAAGTTATTTTTTTTCACCAAAACACTCCTCAAAACCCCAAAAATATTTTTGAAGTTAACTTCTTAGGCGGCGATATGAAGTTTTTGATTGAGAGTAAAATTTGAAAAAATGGATGACAAAGCAACGGAAGTTATGCAACGGAAGCTATGCCACGGAAATAGAAATAAATGGATTAATTTTTGCTGATTTTTTAAGTTATATGCCTAGGCGCTCATAAAAACAAGCAAGCAATATTAATAACTAAACGAGTATGAATGTTTGTTCCTAAGCCAGCTGACACGATGCCAATCGCTGTTGCGTACATTTTCATGGGCCAAAGGCGTGTGGGTTTGAGCAAGATTTTGGGGTACCAGGCATACATAAAAATTAGGCAGCGAACGACATTTTGCTCAAACATTTCCCCAAAAAATGGCAACCCTGCCCTGAACGACGGTTTTGCATATATTGTGTGCTTGCATACAACGACGTCGTGCGATTGGTTAATATTTTAGGGATGAAAAATAATTTCAGTCGCTTTCAAACAAGCGCAGAAACCACATGTGTGGGCTTACGCACGCAATGTACAGGAACAAAAGCGTCTTCTTCTAAAATTACTTAAAAGTGCGATTTTGGCTACATTTTCTTGAAGATTTATGAATGAAAAAGCGTTCCGATATATTTGTCAACTTACTCTTTCTTTCAGATTTTGCATCTCACTCTTGCAATTTAGAGAAAATCTCAAATTCTGTTTAAAAGTAAGGAAGTCTAAGTTCGCCTGGCACCGAGTATTTAATACCCAGTTTAAATGGCTATGGTCTACAAGTAAAATTTCTGCTTGTTAGCTACTAAATTTTTTTACTTAACTAAATAAATTACCTAAATACCTGATCGTTATGTGTCTAAATGTTCGATATCGGCGCACACACAGAAGGTATATTAAGGTTGAAATGGATTGGAAAAGGTCTGGCCGGACTCATGTGTAAGACGAAGGGTTAAGAAGTTAACTTCTTTCACGTGTACTGGCTACACGGTTTTTTTTTTTTTCAAAAAACTGTTATCGCCAAAGTTTTTAGCGGACAATTTTGAGTCGGACAGGGTATGTATGAAAATTTTTAAGTCAAATGAAAATTTTTTAAGTAGGTCATTAAAAAAACCTTAAAAATAAACGAAACAAAATTTCAAAAAACTCAAATTTTGCAGGCTCGAAAATTATTTTTTTGGGTAGGCGTAGTGGAACTTTTTTTTCCTTAACCCCAAACCTATCGAAAAATCGATGGGGCGATATAGGTTAATAAATCGACCCGCCTTAATGTATATACATATATCGTCGCTCGGCGCGCATTACCGCTTATTTGATATTAGAATTTGCAAAAGAAAAGGCACTCAAACTGCAAAAACATCGCTTTTTTGTTTAAATACGCGGTATTGCATAGTTTTATGTCAAAGAAAATAGGTTCCATAAAAGGTTTTTTATTTTTTTATTTGTGTTTTTGTGGATAAAAACGGTGGAATTTTACCGTCAATACATTAAGACCGATGAGTCCCACTCAGGGTAACGAAATCTCGTTTTTGGACATTTTGGTATATACGCCTTTTTGTTTGTTTTTTTGCAAATACGCGGGATTTCGCGCCGAGCGACGATATATATTATATATATAAATATAATAGGTCCATCCTAATGTAGTGCAAATAGTATTAAAAGAATTTTTAGAGTTCTGGAACTAAGAAACAAAATTAATTTGGTCTCTGTTTCGGTTTCTGTTACAAGGAACAAAATAAATTTAGTTTCGTTACGGGTTTTGTTACAAGGAACAAAACTAATAACTTTATTTCTGTTACAAGGAACAAAATAAATTTAGTTACAGGTTTTGTTTCTGCTGGAACCGTTTCGGAGTTTTGTTTCGACTTTTGTTACAAAGGAGTTTTGTTTCTGTTTCGGTTTCTGTTACAAGGAACAAAATTAATTTAGTTTCGTTACAGGTTTTGTTTCTGCTGGAACCGTTACAATCATTTTGTTTCAAATTTAGTTTCTATCATTTAAAGTTTCTTGGAACAGAAACGCCAGAAACGCGAGTTTCGTTTCGGTACGAATTTTGTTACAAGCTCTGATTTCAACTAAAACCAAATAAAAAGAAACTATCGAGATTCAAGTGTTTCATGGCATTTCTGCTCTGAGTTGCTCTAACTTGCTCTATTTCTATTTTGACAGCTGCCCTGCTCTGCTCTGCTCTAACCTGCTCTGAACTTCTTTTTAGTCAGTAAACAAATATATTAGGTAGTAGGTGGCAGGCAGGGAAATAAAAACCGGATATCCTTTTAAGAACCCAAATGAACATATTGCAGCTCATAGGGAATTAGCTAGGCAAGCCGGGCTTTACGCCACTGTGTTGTAGGTAATTTAATCACGAACATTTTAAGCACGCCAGTACAACATTGTGATGTGCCCTTGACTTTATAAGCCACGTTTTATTGAAAGTCCTCAATCAAAAATTTTCTATTATTTCCTATGTAGAATTTTCTGCTTATTCCGAAAATGTAATCCTTTGGTTTAGAAGTAGAAAAGTTTTCAGGATATCTTGAAATTTCAGTTTTTGAGATAAGGGAAAATTGGGATTACTGATCTGTTAATATTTTCGCTATTACCTTCTCGATTTTTATGACATTTGATTTCGTTTTGAAGAGATGAAATACCCTTTTAAACAATGGAAAAATAATTAAAATCGACATTAAGGTGATTGAGTTATTACGAAATTTTTTTTTCTTTATACAAATTTTCGACCAACTGCTATACCAAGGACTTCGGGAATCAGCTATCTTAGGCGAATTTGGTTGGTTCCTTCTTTGGGAAGCAGAAAATGTAACAAAAAGGTGAAAACTATCAACTTTTACACTTAGGTTAGGTTGCAAGGGCAGGACAGAGTACCCAGACCCTGCCCAACACTTAGGCCAGAAGAGTACGCCCATTGTGATACTCTCGGTCTCTACACCACCTCCATGTCCGAGAACCAAAGCTCACACTCAAGGCAGGAGAACGAACCAGTTCGTGGAATCAATAAATTTGCATAGCGCCTTGATTTCCATTTTTGATACCTCAGAGAGGTCGTCGAGGAACGGTTGGCCGAGAATAGCCAAACGTCTTCTGCTAAGTGCGGGACATTGACATAGCAGATACTTAACGCTCTCATCCTCTTCAATACATCTACAGCTGCGACAGTAGTCATGAGATATGACGTCCATCCTAGCACCGTGCGTGCCTATTAAACAGTGCCCAGTTAAGACCCTTACCAGAGAAGAAATACCCGATTAATTATTAGGCAGCAGGCAATTAGTACGCCCTTTATTATAAGAAGGCCAAGTTAGCCTGGATATCTCGCACGTCGAGAGACCCGACCAGAGCGTATTAGCTCTTTTTAAGGTATTTGTGCTGGCACAAAGTTTGAAAGAGGCCATGGGAATGCCTAACAAGTCATTTCCTGGAAGGAGATGAGTGGTGGTACCCTTTCTGGCCAGCTCATCCGCTCTGCAGTTACCTTCAATATCCCTGTGCCCAGGTACCCAGATAAGGCTGCTACCGAAGTGCTGAGCCATCTCGTTAAGAGATCTGCGGGACTCAGTTAGGGACTTTGTGTTGTCGACACATGAGTTCAGTGCCTTTAGCGCGGCCTGACTGTCTGAGAAAATAAATATCCGTTTGCCATTACGAGGCGTAGACACTAAGCTTTTAACTGCACCGTGTATTGCCAGCATATCCACTTGGTACACGCTGCAGTGGTCGGGAAGACGAAAAGAGATGTCTAGTCCCAGATCAGGTGAAAAGATACCTCCTCCCACCTTCCCATCAAGCTTAGAGCCATCGGTGAATATATTAATGGCGTTCTGAACAGTATGTGGTCTGTTATCCCATTCTTGTCTTGTAGGTATTTTACCCCGTAGTTCCTAACAAACACGTTATTTGACGTGCAATAGTCAGTGTGTGATGGTATGTTAACAGGAGCGTTAGTGCTTAAGATTGGGGCGTGTCCACTTGTCCCGTGCATCCAAGCTCCTGTCTCCCTTATTCGCAGAGCTGTGAACATAGCTACTTCTTTCGCCACCAGATCGAGTGGTGGAAGATGCATCATGGTGTTGAGTGCTTCTGTTGGGGTGGACCCGAGGGCCCCGGTTATGCGGAGTTCCGAACTCCTTTTGACTGTTTGTTGTTGCTTAAGGTACGTATTCTTAGTTAGTACCGGCCACCACACCAGCACACCGTAGAGTAGAATAGGGCGAACAATGGCTGTGTATATCCAGTGTATTACTTTGGGAGAAAACCCCCACGATATACCAATTTCTCTCTTGCAAGTAAACAACGCGTACGTAGCTTTTTGACCCGTTCCGCTATGTTGTCACTCCAGAGAAGTTTCCTGTCAAGAATAACTCCTAAATATTTGACTTTGTCGCTGAGTACTAAAGTCGTGCTCCCAAGTGTTGGTGGTGTAAGGTTCGGTATTTGGTACCTTCTAGTGAAGAGGACCAGTTCGGTTTTTTCGGGATTAACCTCTAAACCCGAAGAATTCGCCCAGTAGCATACTTTTTACAGAGCTGTCTCCATTAAGTTGCAAAGAGTTTAAGGGAATTTTCCCCTAATGATAACGCAGATATCATCGGCGTACGCGATCACTTGGTAGCCTTCCGCTTCCATGAAACGAAAAAGTTGATTTACAGTAACCAACCAAAGTAGCGGAGACAGAACACCTCCTTGCGGGTACCCCTGTTAACAAGTCTGTGAATCGAATTTCCACCTAACTCTGTAGTAATCTGTCTGCTAACAAGCAGTTTGCGAATAAACTCCTCGAGACAGGCGTCGACCCGCAGCCCCATTAACGCCGAGGTGATAGCATTCGGTAGAACGTTGTTGAAGGCGCCTACTATATCAAGGAAAGCCACCAGTGTATATTCCTTTATGTCAAGTGATTTTTCTATAGAAGATACCAGGGAATGCAAGGCAGTATCTGTCGATCTGCCTTTACTATAGGCGTGCTGAGCCCGCGAAAGGTGAGTTGAGTCTATCGATCTTCTGACAAAGTCCTCTAAAAGTCTTTCCAGAGTTTTAAGAAGAAAAGAAGATAGGCTTATACGCCTAAAATCATTATGTTTAGAATGGGATGGTTTACCCGATTTACGGATATAAACTACCTTACACAGAGCCAACACTGCCTAATAAAATAGAACAAAAGTCATATGATATCTCTATAGATTTTCTTCAAGAAGAAGTTCTTTTTATTTTTGAAGAGAAAATCTTATTAATCTTTACAAAGAGAAATCTTGCAAAAAACGTAGTGATTTCTTAGGGTTCCTAACAAGAAGATTCGACTTATTAATGTTTTCAAAGGGAAAACATATTTCCGCGTAATTGTATGTGTTAATAAGACGATCTTAGGGTTCCTAACAAGAAGATTTTACTTATTAATGTTTTCAAAGAGAAAACATATTTCCGGGTAATTGTATGTGTTAATAAGACGATCTTAGGGTTCCTAACAAGAAGATTTGACTTATTAATGTTTTCAAAGGGAAACATATTTCCGCGTAATTGTATGTGTTAATAAGACGATCTTAGGGTTCCTAACAAGAAGATTTGACTTCTTAACAGATTTCCGCATAATTGTATGTGTTAATAAGATTTGACTTATTAATGTTTTCAAAGGGAAATCTTGCAGAAAACGAACTGATTTCTTAGGGTTCCTAACAAGAAGATTCGACTTATTAATGTTTTCAAAATGAAATCACATATTATTGAGAAGAAAATAAAAATTATATTTCAGAGTTCTTATATTGTCTTCGAGAACTTCAGATTATCAGTTACGATTCAGTTTTATATTTCTCTTGTATTGCCTTTACCTTCTTATGTTGCCTTTTTATATTTCCTTCAAGCCATCTCACCGCACTCTTCCTTACATTGCCTTCCACACTTGCCATATTGCCTCCACCGCGAATCGAACTAACCACATATTGAATGCTGAACACAGGTGCTTACCATCGAGCCATCGGGTACTTCTGCTTCTCAGCGTATAATTGTTCTACATGATGTCTGCTGATGATGATGCAAGATTTCCCTTTGAAAATATTAATAAGTCAAATCTTCTTGTTAGGAACCCTAAGATCGTCTTATTAACACATACAATTATGCGGAAATATGTTTTCCCTTTGAAAACATTAATAAGTCAAATCTTCTTGTTAGGAACCCTAAGATCGTCTTATTAACACATACAATTATGCGGAAATATGTTTTCCCTTTGAAAACATTAATAAGTCAAATCTTCTTGTTAGGAACCCTAAGATCGTCTTATTAACACATACAATTATGCGGAAATCTGTTAATAAGTCAAATCTTCTTGTTAGGAACCCTAAGATCGTCTTATTAACACATACAATTATGCGGAAATCTGTTAATAAGTCAAATCTTCTTGTTAGGAACCCTAAGATCGTCTTATTAACACATACAATTATGCGGAAATATGTTTTCCCTTTGAAAACATTAATAAGTCAAATCTTCTTGTTAGGAACCCTAAGATCGTCTTATTAACACATACAATTATGCGGAAATCAGTTAATAAGTCAGATCTTCTTGTTAGGAACCCTAAGATCATCTTATTAAAATAAGAAGTTTTTCTCTTTCAGCTTTTTTTCAATATTTTGACAGAAATTTCGAGAAGATTTTCTTATTAATAACACATATAAAAAGAAATCGCAAAGAAAAAAGAAGAAATTGCACTTGATAATATCAAAGTGCCACCATTTGTTTCGGGACGCCAATCCGTCCTCTCCCAGTGTTCTCTGCTGGGAATGTTTATTTTGAAACAGCTATCCCCGACTGTAGTAGTCGCACAACGATCTGTGCTTAGAGGGAGAAAGCTGTAAGATTCCAGAATACTGGAGTGTCCAATAGTACCCGCAGCCCAACTGGAGGTTTCTCTTAGGCGCAGAGCTGATGCCGCCGCTGACCGAAACCCTTCCAGATCAAGTGGCAAAATGCCCAGAATGACCTGGAGGGCTTCGTTGGGCGTTGTCCTTAGCGCACCGCTTATGCAGATCATATTGGATCTATGGACTTTCCGCAACAGATTGCCTTGCTCAGCGCAGGCCACCATACAACGACTCCATAAAGCATGATTGGGCGAATGATGGCCGTGTAGATCCAACTGCATACTCTAGGGCTGAGCCCCCATTTTTTGCCAATGGCTCTTTTGCATGTGTAAAGAGGGATGCAAGCTTTCTTCTGGCGCTGAAGAACATTCTCCTTCCAATTCAATTTCCTGTCCAGAACTATGCCTAGAAACTTGGCCTTATCCGACAAGCCCAGGCGCGTGCCATCTAGTTCTGGTAGGCTTAGTGGCGGTATTTTGTACCGGTTGGTGAAGAGGACAAGTTCCACCTTCCCTGGGTTGATACTAAGTCCGCAGCGAGAGGACCACGTCGAAACTTCTCGCAGTGCTACTTGCATCAGGTCACACAGAGTTTGTGGGAACTTGCCTCTGAATGCAATAGCTAAATCGTCTGCGTATGCCACTATCTTCCCGCCCCCCCAGCTTGTGTCGCGTAGCAACGAGTTGACTGTGAGGTTCCATAAAAGCGGGGAAAGAACACCACCCTGGGGTGTTCCCCTTGTGACATAGCGTGATAACTCAACCGTACCAAGTGAAGAAGCTATTTTCCTTCCCATTAAAAGTTGGTCAATTAAACCAGTTAGAGGTCTATCTACGCCCAGATTAGTTAGAACGGAGTTGATAGCCTCTGGGCTTATATTGTTGAAAGCCCCCTCAATGTCTAGGAGGGCCACGAGACAGTAGTCCTTTTCACACAGCGATTTCTCAATGACAGACACTAGGCTGTGCAGAGCGGTTTTTGTTGATTTACCCTTGGTGTATGCATGCTGATAGCTAGAGATAAGATTGCTATCAATAGTCGTTAAGAGGTAGTCGCTTAGTATCCTCTCAAAGGTTTTTAGTACAAAGGACGAGAGACTCATCGGTCTGTAGTCTTTTGGCTCGTAGTGGGATGCCTTCCCAGCCTTAGGGATAAACACTACCGTGGCGCTTCTCCAGGAGCCCGGAATATGGTTGAGAGCCAGGCAGGCTGTGAAGAGAATTACCAGCCATTTAGCTGATGTCTCCAACGTGTTTATAAGCTGCGCGGGGATAATCCCGTCCGGCCCGGCAGCCTTATACGGTTCAAAGCTCTTAACTGCCCACCTTACTCTTTCCTCAGTGATGGGTATATTTACTGCCAGGTTTGTTGCAGGTGCTACTGGTGCATCATGCAGATTCCCCGGAAAATGTGTATTCAAGAGCAGCTCAAGGGTTTCCTCTTCCGTGCTGGTCCAGGATCCGTCAGGTTTTCGCAAATAGCTGATGGTTGTTTGACTTTTCGAGAGGACTCGTCTAAGTCTCGCTGTGTCGTCGACCTTTTCGACGCCAGTGCAGAAATTTCTCCACGAGGTTCTCTTCGCCTGTCTCAGAGCTTTTTTGTAGGCCCTTAGTTTAGCTTTATATTCGTGCCAATGAGGCTCAGAGCCGAAGCTCTTGGCCTTGTTAAATTGTTTCCGGCATGATATTCGGAGCGAGTCCAAATCGTAGGACCACCAATGTGGCCTGTGTTTACCGCGTGGTTTTGGCACTGGACAAGCCATACATATACATATATGAGTTGAACTTTGTGAAGTGAGCCACTTTTTTTCGAAGTTGTATTATCTTTCTGAAACTTTTTTGTATAGTTCACAACAACAAAAAAAATACGTTTGGGCCAGTTTTTCGAAATTCGAATTATTTTAAAAGTTATAGCTATCAACAATTTTCGAAATTCCTCACTTTTTGATGATTTTCTCACGATTGGTCAAACCGATTTTACTAATTTTTTAACTATATATAAAAGATGGTATCTTCTACCAAACGAGGATTAAAATTTTTGGAAAAAAAATTTTTGCAAACATTTTTCGAAATTTTCAACTTCTCCATCGTGATCAGATGGACCTTTTGTATGGTATTTATTGGGAGCGGGAGTTATTTAAATTTTATAAAGTTTTTCTGGCTCATTTCCATTCTACATGCTTTCATTTAAGTACTTTACAAAGTTACATTTTTAAATTTATTATTAAAAGAACAAAGCTAAATATCTCAGAAAAACTTGAAAAAGCGTAGTAGATTTTGGATTGCAGCGTAGTTTTTGCTTCTTAAAAATTTAGTAGATCTACATATTTAAAATTTCCGTTTTTGGTTTATGTACATATGTGAAAGTTTCGAAGCTATCAATGTGTAATATATTTTCTTCTGAAAAATGTATGTGCATAGGGATATAAACATGTAACTATTTGTAATATTTGTAAATTAAGTAACTTATTTTGTGAATTTATATGAAAAACAAGGAAGTTTGTATTTATTTTGATATTAAAAATAAAGAATTTCACACATGAAATGTGGATTTCGTGCTGTGGATTTTGATTTTGTGGATTCTGAGTTTATTGATTTTGATTTTGTGGATTTTGATTTATGGATTTTGATTTTGTAGATTTTGTGGTACACCCTCGTTAGAGACCCCACCACGACTCTATGAGGTCACTGTAGGTGTCAGTGACCAGGGTTATATCGAGGACTTCTTCGCGGTTTTTTGTTATAAAAATAGGGCCATTTCCCCTGTTCCATATACTTAGATTAGTAAGTAGTTATGTTGTTGTTGTTGTTAACAATGCATTGCCCTGTCTAGAGTGTATGATCATTCCGAAGATCTTCATCAAGCTCTTCTAAGGGGAGTCCAAGGAAACGTGCAGTTTCAACAGGGTTTGTCCAGAGGGACAGAGGGGTTAGAAGAGTAGGTTCAAATGAACAATTGAAGAGATGTAGAGTATCATGGGGGGTCCTACCACATGCAGGGCATGTGTTTGAGATTGTGTCATTAAGTCTGGACAAGTAGGAGTTTAACCTTACACTATATCCAGACCTAAGCTGTGCCAGGGTAACTCTTGTCTCCCTTGGTAAGGTGCGTTCTTCTTCAGCAATATCCGGTGGAGGACTGTTCAGAACGGGGTTCACAGGTAGAGATCCGACAAAAGTATCTACCGACTCGGTGTGGATGTCGGTTAGAGCCCGCTTATGATTCTGCAGATCAAACGGCAAGGTAATATGATGCCGGATCTCATCATAATGTTTACGGAGATGTTTCCTTATGTCTCTCGGGGGCGGATCTATGTCCTAAAGATGACGGTTTGGATGTGCTGGCTTGTGGCAGTTCAGAAGGAATTGCTTGCTCAGCATTTCCGCATGCTCTTTTACATTGAGCAGTTTTGCCTCCTGATGGAGGTGAGACTCGGAAGACATGAGGAGACATCCCGTAGCAGTTCTGATGGCAGTATTTTGGCAGACTTGTAACTTCGTCCAGTTGGTGTTATGTACATTAGGCGACCATATGGGTGCAGCATAGTCAAAGACTGGTCGGCCAATGGCCTTATATGTAGTCAACAACGTTTCTTTGTCTTTTCCCCAAGTACTGCCGGCAAGTGACTTGAGGATCTTGTTGCGACCACGTACCTTTGAGACCATTGCAGGCACATGACCAGCAAATGAGAAAGTATTATCCAATGTCATCCCTAATAACTTTGGGTGGCTGACAGTTGGTAGCTTAGTGCCGTCAACGAAAATGTCTAATTCATTTCTCACCTGGTGCGTCCACGTCGTAAAAAGCGTCGCCGTTGATTTAGTCGGAGATATCGTCAGATCTCGCTCTGTGAAAAACCTGGAAAGGTCGCAGAGGTAACCGTTGATTTTATTACAGAGTTCATCAGTATAGGGGCCCTTCCCCGTCGCCATTATTGTACAGTCGTCAGCATAAGAAACGACGGAGACACCCTCTGGTGGTGGGGGCATCTTCGATAGATAGAAATTAAACAGTGTCGGGGATAGGACACCACCCTGTGGCACCCCCTGTCTAATTCGTCTTGGTTTTGATGTTGCGTTTCTAAAGTTGACCGACGCCTGCCGCCCATTCAAGTAATTAGCGGTCCATCTCTTTAACCCATCAGGTATTTGTGTTTCTAATAGATCTTGTATGAGAGTGGCATGGTTGACTGTGTCAAAAGCTTTCGGCAAGTCAAGTGCCACTAACACAGTCCTGTGATTTGGTTGGTTTTGATTTAGACCGCTATTTATTTGCGTTGTAATGGCATTGAGTGCGGTGGTGGTGCTGTGCAGCTTACGGAAGCCATGTTGATGATTAGCCAGGTGCAGATTTGCGGTGTAATACGGGAGCAAAATGGACTCTAGCGTCTTCACTACCGGCGACAAAAGTGATATAGGGCGATATGAATCGCCTATGTTTGCCGGCTTTCTAGGTTTTAATAATGGAACCACTCTCGCCTTTTTCCATATTTCAGGAATGACGAAAGTGTTCAGTGAAAGATTGAATAGAGCCGCTAAGTATTTGTGTCCCTCCTGGCCTAGATGTTTCAGCATCTTCATGGCAATGCCGTCGGGGCCGATGGATTTTGAGGGCTTAGCCTGTCTGATGGCTTCCTTGACCTCTGAGGCAGTGATGACAATGGGCGTGTTTTGGTTTTTGTATTTACGCGCCTGTCGCATGGTTCTACGTTTAGCTCTATCGGGTGGGGAATGTAGTACAAATTGTCTACAGAAGGAGTTCGGTCCTTCTTCACCCTGTCACCGAAAGTAATATCTACTTTATCCTTGTGTTGTGTTGGATTAGATAGAGCTTTGACCGTAGTCCATAATTTGCCAACACCGTCAGAGAGGTTGCATTGCTCTAGGTGTTGTTTCCATTTGGCCAGTTTGTGTTTATCGACCAACCTACGAATTTCCGCGTTGAGATCCCTTATACGGGGGTCTGCGGGATTGAGACTTCGCACTTCATCTCTTTCTCTAGCCATGGCCGCTGCCTCCGCGGGGAAATTTGGTCTTATTCGGGATATTCGATAAACGTAGTGATTTCTTAGGGTTCCTAACAAGAAGATTCGACTTATTAATGTTTTCAAAGGGAAAACATATTTCCGCGTAATTGTATGTGTTAATAAGACGATCTTAGGGTTCCTAACAAGAAGATTTTACTTATTAATGTTTTCAAAGAGAAAACATATTTCCGGGTAATTGTATGTGTTAATAAGACGATCTTAGGGTTCCTAACAAGAAGATTTGACTTATTAATGTTTTCAAAGGGAAACATATTTCCGCGTAATTGTATGTGTTAATAAGACGATCTTAGGGTTCCTAACAAGAAGATTTGACTTCTTAACAGATTTCCGCCTAATTGTATGTGTTAATAAGATTTGACTTATTAATGTTTTCAAAGGGAAATCTTGCAGAAAACGAACTGATTTCTTAGGGTTCCTAACAAGAAGATTCGACTTATTAATGTTTTCAAAATGAAATCACATATTATTGAGAAGAAAATAAAAATTATATTTCAGAGTTCTTATATTGTCTTCGAGAACTTCAGATTATCAGTTACGATTCAGTTTTATATTTCTCTTGTATTGCCTTTACCTTCTTATGTTGCCTTTTTATATTTCCTTCAAGCCATCTCACCGCACTCTTCCTTACATTGCCTTCCACACTTGCCATATTGCCTCCACCGCGAATCGAACTAACCACATATTGAATGCTGAACACAGGTGCTTACCATCGAGCCATCGGGTACTTCTGCTTCTCAGCGTATAATTGTTCTACATGATGTCTGCTGATGATGATGCAAGATTTCCCTTTGAAAATATTAATAAGTCAAATCTTCTTGTTAGGAACCCTAAGATCGTCTTATTAACACATACAATTATGCGGAAATATGTTTTCCCTTTGAAAACATTAATAAGTCAAATCTTCTTGTTAGGAACCCTAAGATCGTCTTATTAACACATACAATTATGCGGAAATATGTTTTCCCTTTGAAAACATTAATAAGTCAAATCTTCTTGTTAGGAACCCTAAGATCGTCTTATTAACACATACAATTATGCGGAAATCTGTTAATAAGTCAAATCTTCTTGTTAGGAACCCTAAGATCGTCTTATTAACACATACAATTATGCGGAAATCTGTTAATAAGTCAAATCTTCTTGTTAGGAACCCTAAGATCGTCTTATTAACACATACAATTATGCGGAAATATGTTTTCCCTTTGAAAACATTAATAAGTCAAATCTTCTTGTTAGGAACCCTAAGATCGTCTTATTAACACATACAATTATGCGGAAATCTGTTAATAAGTCAAATCTTCTTGTTAGGAACCCTAAGATCGTCTTATTAACACATACAATTATGCGGAAATATGTTTTCCCTTTGAAAACATTAATAAGTCAAATCTTCTTGTTAGGAACCCTAAGATCGTCTTATTAACACATACAATTATGCGGAAATCAGTTAATAAGTCAGATCTTCTTGTTAGGAACCCTAAGATCATCTTATTAAAATAAGAAGTTTTTCTCTTTCAGCTTTTTTTCAATATTTTGACAGAAATTTCGAGAAGATTTTCTTATTAATAACACATATAAAAAGAAATCGCAAAGAAAAAAGAAGAAATTGCACTTGATAATATCAAAGTGCCACCATTTGTTTCGGGACGCCAATCCGTCCTCTCCCAGTGTTCTCTGCTGGGAATGTTTATTTTGAAACAGCTATCCCCGACTGTAGTAGTCGCACAACGATCTGTGCTTAGAGGGAGAAAGCTGTAAGATTCCAGAATACTGGAGTGTCCAATAGTACCCGCAGCCCAACTGGAGGTTTCTCTTAGGCGCAGAGCTGATGCCGCCGCTGACCGAAACCCTTCCAGATCAAGTGGCAAAATGCCCAGAATGACCTGGAGGGCTTCGTTGGGCGTTGTCCTTAGCGCACCGCTTATGCAGATCATATTGGATCTATGGACTTTCCGCAACAGATTGCCTTGCTCAGCGCAGGCCACCATACAACGACTCCATAAAGCATGATTGGGCGAATGATGGCCGTGTAGATCCAACTGCATACTCTAGGGCTGAGCCCCCATTTTTTGCCAATGGCTCTTTTGCATGTGTAAAGAGGGATGCAAGCTTTCTTCTGGCGCTGAAGAACATTCTCCTTCCAATTCAATTTCCTGTCCAGAACTATGCCTAGAAACTTGGCCTTATCCGACAAGCCCAGGCGCGTGCCATCTAGTTCTGGTAGGCTTAGTGGCGGTATTTTGTACCGGTTGGTGAAGAGGACAAGTTCCACCTTCCCTGGGTTGATACTAAGTCCGCAGCGAGAGGACCACGTCGAAACTTCTCGCAGTGCTACTTGCATCAGGTCACACAGAGTTTGTGGGAACTTGCCTCTGAATGCAATAGCTAAATCGTCTGCGTATGCCACTATCTTCCCGCCCCCCCAGCTTGTGTCGCGTAGCAACGAGTTGACTGTGAGGTTCCATAAAAGCGGGGAAAGAACACCACCCTGGGGTGTTCCCCTTGTGACATAGCGTGATAACTCAACCGTACCAAGTGAAGAAGCTATTTTCCTTCCCATTAAAAGTTGGTCAATTAAACCAGTTAGAGGTCTATCTACGCCCAGATTAGTTAGAACGGAGTTGATAGCCTCTGGGCTTATATTGTTGAAAGCCCCCTCAATGTCTAGGAGGGCCACGAGACAGTAGTCCTTTTCACACAGCGATTTCTCAATGACAGACACTAGGCTGTGCAGAGCGGTTTTTGTTGATTTACCCTTGGTGTATGCATGCTGATAGCTAGAGATAAGATTGCTATCAATAGTCGTTAAGAGGTAGTCGCTTAGTATCCTCTCAAAGGTTTTTAGTACAAAGGACGAGAGACTCATCGGTCTGTAGTCTTTTGGCTCGTAGTGGGATGCCTTCCCAGCCTTAGGGATAAACACTACCGTGGCGCTTCTCCAGGAGCCCGGAATATGGTTGAGAGCCAGGCAGGCTGTGAAGAGAATTACCAGCCATTTAGCTGATGTCTCCAACGTGTTTATAAGCTGCGCGGGGATAATCCCGTCCGGCCCGGCAGCCTTATACGGTTCAAAGCTCTTAACTGCCCACCTTACTCTTTCCTCAGTGATGGGTATATTTACTGCCAGGTTTGTTGCAGGTGCTACTGGTGCATCATGCAGATTCCCCGGAAAATGTGTATTCAAGAGCAGCTCAAGGGTTTCCTCTTCCGTGCTGGTCCAGGATCCGTCAGGTTTTCGCAAATAGCTGATGGTTGTTTGACTTTTCGAGAGGACTCGTCTAAGTCTCGCTGTGTCGTCGACCTTTTCGACGCCAGTGCAGAAATTTCTCCACGAGGTTCTCTTCGCCTGTCTCAGAGCTTTTTTGTAGGCCCTTAGTTTAGCTTTATATTCGTGCCAATGAGGCTCAGAGCCGAAGCTCTTGGCCTTGTTAAATTGTTTCCGGCATGATATTCGGAGCGAGTCCAAATCGTAGGACCACCAATGTGGCCTGTGTTTACCGCGTGGTTTTGGCACTGGACAAGCCATACATATACATATATGAGTTGAACTTTGTGAAGTGAGCCACTTTTTTTCGAAGTTGTATTATCTTTCTGAAACTTTTTTGTATAGTTCACAACAACAAAAAAAATACGTTTGGGCCAGTTTTTCGAAATTCGAATTATTTTAAAAGTTATAGCTATCAACAATTTTCGAAATTCCTCACTTTTTGATGATTTTCTCACGATTGGTCAAACCGATTTTACTAATTTTTTAACTATATATAAAAGATGGTATCTTCTACCAAACGAGGATTAAAATTTTTGGAAAAAAAATTTTTGCAAACATTTTTCGAAATTTTCAACTTCTCCATCGTGATCAGATGGACCTTTTGTATGGTATTTATTGGGAGCGGGAGTTATTTAAATTTTATAAAGTTTTTCTGGCTCATTTCCATTCTACATGCTTTCATTTAAGTACTTTACAAAGTTACATTTTTAAATTTATTATTAAAAGAACAAAGCTAAATATCTCAGAAAAACTTGAAAAAGCGTAGTAGATTTTGGATTGCAGCGTAGTTTTTGCTTCTTAAAAATTTAGTAGATCTACATATTTAAAATTTCCGTTTTTGGTTTATGTACATATGTGAAAGTTTCGAAGCTATCAATGTGTAATATATTTTCTTCTGAAAAATGTATGTGCATAGGGATATAAACATGTAACTATTTGTAATATTTGTAAATTAAGTAACTTATTTTGTGAATTTATATGAAAAACAAGGAAGTTTGTATTTATTTTGATATTAAAAATAAAGAATTTCACACATGAAATGTGGATTTCGTGCTGTGGATTTTGATTTTGTGGATTCTGAGTTTATTGATTTTGATTTTGTGGATTTTGATTTATGGATTTTGATTTTGTAGATTTTGTGGTACACCCTCGTTAGAGACCCCACCACGACTCTATGAGGTCACTGTAGGTGTCAGTGACCAGGGTTATATCGAGGACTTCTTCGCGGTTTTTTGTTATAAAAATAGGGCCATTTCCCCTGTTCCATATACTTAGATTAGTAAGTAGTTATGTTGTTGTTGTTGTTAACAATGCATTGCCCTGTCTAGAGTGTATGATCATTCCGAAGATCTTCATCAAGCTCTTCTAAGGGGAGTCCAAGGAAACGTGCAGTTTCAACAGGGTTTGTCCAGAGGGACAGAGGGGTTAGAAGAGTAGGTTCAAATGAACAATTGAAGAGATGTAGAGTATCATGGGGGGTCCTACCACATGCAGGGCATGTGTTTGAGATTGTGTCATTAAGTCTGGACAAGTAGGAGTTTAACCTTACACTATATCCAGACCTAAGCTGTGCCAGGGTAACTCTTGTCTCCCTTGGTAAGGTGCGTTCTTCTTCAGCAATATCCGGTGGAGGACTGTTCAGAACGGGGTTCACAGGTAGAGATCCGACAAAAGTATCTACCGACTCGGTGTGGATGTCGGTTAGAGCCCGCTTATGATTCTGCAGATCAAACGGCAAGGTAATATGATGCCGGATCTCATCATAATGTTTACGGAGATGTTTCCTTATGTCTCTCGGGGGCGGATCTATGTCCTAAAGATGACGGTTTGGATGTGCTGGCTTGTGGCAGTTCAGAAGGAATTGCTTGCTCAGCATTTCCGCATGCTCTTTTACATTGAGCAGTTTTGCCTCCTGATGGAGGTGAGACTCGGAAGACATGAGGAGACATCCCGTAGCAGTTCTGATGGCAGTATTTTGGCAGACTTGTAACTTCGTCCAGTTGGTGTTATGTACATTAGGCGACCATATGGGTGCAGCATAGTCAAAGACTGGTCGGCCAATGGCCTTATATGTAGTCAACAACGTTTCTTTGTCTTTTCCCCAAGTACTGCCGGCAAGTGACTTGAGGATCTTGTTGCGACCACGTACCTTTGAGACCATTGCAGGCACATGACCAGCAAATGAGAAAGTATTATCCAATGTCATCCCTAATAACTTTGGGTGGCTGACAGTTGGTAGCTTAGTGCCGTCAACGAAAATGTCTAATTCATTTCTCACCTGGTGCGTCCACGTCGTAAAAAGCGTCGCCGTTGATTTAGTCGGAGATATCGTCAGATCTCGCTCTGTGAAAAACCTGGAAAGGTCGCAGAGGTAACCGTTGATTTTATTACAGAGTTCATCAGTATAGGGGCCCTTCCCCGTCGCCATTATTGTACAGTCGTCAGCATAAGAAACGACGGAGACACCCTCTGGTGGTG